>CP092863.1:64532370-64622465 GCA_030710605.1 Cordylochernes scorpioides
CAGGTCAATGAGATCTGCTGATATCTTCATTGTGCCTACAACACCACAGTGGTTTGAACTTCAGCATATCTCAGCTAGATTTTTTTTTTTGTTATATTTGTGATAAAGCACAATTGCAAAATTTGGATTATAGATTATAGCTACAAGAAAATAAGTCCAAATCCAAATAAATTAATAGTGTGTGATGTGTTTGGGTAACAGACATCATCAGATAAAATAATAAATGAGAAAAAAAGAACATGTTGTAATATTTTTTCTTATTTATTCTTTTGTCTGATGATGGTAACAACACTGTTACCAAAACGTCACACACTATTAATTTATTTGGATTAGGTCTTATTTTCTTGTAGCTATTTCTATTTGTGTTTATAGAGAATGATAAGGCAAAATTTGGATTATAGATTAGAAACAATAACCTAATAAGACCAAATCCAAATAAATAAATAGTATGTGATGTTTTGGTAACAACTCTGTTACGGAAACATCACACACAATTTATTTACTTGGATTTGGTTTTATTATCTTGTGTTTCTACTCTATAATCCAAATTTTGCCATTCAAAACTGTTTGGTACTTTGGTCCTTACAGAGAGTAAACTATTACTGTACAAAATTTAACATTTAAAAATTCTTGGTTACTTATATTTGGGTAATAATATTTTTAAAGAAGAGAGAGATGGGAGAGGAGTGTGGGGTAGTTAACATCAGCCAACAACAACACAGCAGCTCCTATTGTAATAAGAGATAAGAGAATGAAAGTTGAGATAGGAGAACCTGGCTTATCAGTTGTTTGGGTAAAGGCAAATTGGCAGCTGGCCCACCATAAATACCGCACAGACTGCTGGTGATGCAAGACTTCCTGAGTCCTGATATGAAAGCCTTCCTCTGGAAACTTGAGAGAAACCAAAACCTACAAGATAAAGTGTTGTGTTTAATTGAATTCTCAACTTAATATCATCCTTTATTGCTATTCTCCTTCTTGGAAGAGGCCATTTTACCCTTGTAATGTGATTTTGTTGATGGCAAAAATAACCGATGTTTATATCTTGATTTATTGTTGTTGTGCTTCCTGCAAAATAGGTTTCTCAGTAGTTCGGACTTTTTATTGTATTGCTTCAATAAAAAAAAGAGAAGTAGGTTCTGTCCTCCCAAGAGAACAACAGTCTCTGATTTCCAGACTTAAGTCTGGTCATCTACAGACAATGACTTTCCAGAATGGTTGCAAGGTTTTCCCCACTATGTACTAAGTATCAACCTGCAACCCCCAAACTACATCATTGACTGTATTTACTCATCCATTGATGAGTTCTACTCTTCCCCGGCAGACACCATCAACAAGCTTTACAAACTTGACACCCTAATTGAGTGGAGATAAGAAAGAAGAAAAAAAAAAAATCTAGTAATGCCCAAGATTGTTTATAGAAAACACCCAATTCCATACAACAGTTTGTGTGAATATGAAAAATGGTTTCTGAATAGATACTGAGAGATTACATTAGTTTGAATGTGTAATTGTAATATCATTTTTTTTTTTTTAACATCCAAAAAAATGTACTAAAAAAAATACTTATTTATAACTAACCAAACACAAGGTAATAAGACCAAATCCAAATAAATAAATAGTGTGTGACGTTTCGGTAACAGCGTTGTTACCATCTTCAGACAAAAGTACTGAAGATGGTAACAACACTGAAATGTCACACACTATTTATTTATTTGGATTTGGTCTTATTACCTTGTGTTTATAATCTACAATCCAAATTGTGCCTCATCAATATAACTAACCAAGTAAAAAAGAAACCAATTTTATGTGAAGAATGAGCCATTTTTTAACACCTTGGACACCATGGACACATCCTCAATTTCTTAAAATAAACTTTCTAGCGGCCGACACAAATCACTGGTATCTTATCCCATACATTGTCCCTAACTATTAATGACTTGGATGTCAGCTGGCCCAATGTACATGTAAAACATCACATGTTTCAGCACAAGTTCAAAGCTATTGCCTGATTATCTTTCTTCATTGTTTGTTCATTTGTCTTTGTTTGAGGGCTTTTATCAATTTTCGATAGCTTTTTTTTAAAATGCACCTAGTGCATTTACCACACAAGATTACTTCTTCTTTTTTTATCTCCACTCAATCAAATTAAGGTATCAAGCTTGTATGCCGGGGAAGAGTAGAGCTCATCAATAGATGAGCCAATACAGTCAATAATGTATTTTGGAGTTGCAGGTTGAGAAACAAGATTACTTAATCACATTGCTATTGTCATTGCTTATAAACTATAACATTGCCATTTATAAACCAAAAGTTTTCAAGAGAGAGAGAGAGAGAAATTTTACTAATATATTCAAAAAGTATGAAAAAATAAAAATGGAAACCATGTAATCCTATTTCTCAACAACCATAAGAACAACCAATTACCAAAAAAAAATCAGATTTAATCTATGAAGTGAAATGTGACCAATGCTATGTAGGACAAACATCCAGAACTTTAAAAGAAAGAATGAAAAACATGAAAACGTTTTAAAATGGGATAAAATTGAGAATTCTGCACTTGTAGAACATAGAAAAATGACAGGGCATAATAATTTTAACCTAAAAGAAACAAAGATACTAGATTATGAGAAAAATTATTTTAAGAGAAAATTTAAAGAAGCCTTTTTCATTCAAAAGAAATGTGCTACAATTAACAGAATGGAAGAAAGAGGAAATATTAATGATATTTATAGATATGCTTTTAATTATATCTAAAAAAAAAGTGTTTTTTTCCACTTTTAATTCTAAGAATAATATTATGCATTTCTCAGAAAACCTTATTATTATGCTATCTTGTTTTGCATTACACACTTGATAACAGTAACTATTTAAAACATGCTGTGGTAAAATTTCTCATTCAATACTTTTGTCTGAAGATGCTGTTACTGAAACATCACACACTATTTATTTATTTGGTCTTATTACCTTGTGTTTAAACTCTCAAAGTTTGTTAGAAGATATTGAGTATGTGAAAAATCGAAAAAAATAAAAATATGTTTTTTATATTGAGTACTAGCGGATGTACTCGGCTTCGCCCGGGTTTTACCCGAGTAAAGGTTTGTCTAACGAATCTCTCGAAAAAGTGAACATTTTTTCCCGGTCCCTTGAAAAATACTCGATAAGTTGAATAAAATCAATATTAATTGGTTCCCTCAGTAATTGGAAGTTAAAGGAATAGTATCTTGCCTTGGAATTGAATCATTATTCTTGTCTCATTTTGTCTTTCCTAATTTTCTACATTACAAAATCATTGTATCATCATAATAATATATAGAGCAGATTGTTGAATTATAACAGATAAATTAGAATATTTATCTTGATTATTTTTAGGCGAAAAGTTATTTCAAAAATTTTATTTGCTAGAAACCTTCCCAGTACTATACTTAATAACTTCCCAAAGTTTCATGGCGGTCCAATGAATGGTTTGGTCAGGCATAAAGGACACACACATACATTCATTTTTATATATATAGATATAATGGCAAGTTCCTCTTTGTATAAAAGACTGTTTATCACACTAAGATAGTGGCAGAAACTTTTATCTTAAAATAAATATTTATAGAAATATAGCTTATCTGACAATATTTACTTTATTTTTCCTTTTACTTTTTAGCCATTGTCTATATAGTATATCAAATATGAATTTATATTTTGTACAATCTCAATTAAAAAATTTAATATAGACTTTAAAAAAAAATAAAATACACTAGTTTAATCTTTTTTTTTTAGTTTTTATTCATTATTTCAAACACACACTATAGATTATACTTTCTTCCAAATATCTATTTTGAAATGTATATAGTATTTGGAAGAAATGCCTGTGGAAAACTTCTTCTTTCTTATCTCCACTCAATCATATTAGGATATCAAGCTTGTAGAGCTTGTTGATGGTGTCTGCTGGGGATGAGTAGAGTTCATCAATGGACGAGTTAATACAGTCAATGATGTGTGTGGTCATCTACGGACAATGACTTTCCAGAATGGTTGCAGGGTTTTCCCACTATGTACTAAGTGTAATTCTCAGCCTGCAACCCCAAGACATATTATTGACTGTATTGACTCATCCATTGATGAGCTCTACTCTTACCCGGCAGACACCATCAACAAGCTTTACAAGCAAAAGAAAATAAGACCTAATCCAAAAAATTTATTAATGTGTGACGTTTCGGCAACAACATTGTCACCATCATCAGACAAAAGAATAAATGATGTCTGATGATGGTGACAATGTTGTTGCCGAAACGTCACACACTAATAAATTATTTGGATTAGGTCTTATTTTCTTTTATTATAATCTATAATCCAAATTGTGCTTTATCAAGCTTTACAAGCTGGATTGCTTGCTGATTTTGTTAAATAGTAAAGGCAGGGATGATTATGTATTATGAAAATATTTTCTGCAATTTCTAACAGGATGGAAAGTATATACAGTTAAACCTGTCGCCTCCTCTTGGGACTCACCAGGGTGCTATAGAGAGGAAGTGCTATAGACAGGTCACTTTTAATGTAAAATGTTTACATTTCAATGTTTAAAATCGGGCGCTATAGAGAGGAAGGCACTATTTAGAGGGGGCGCTATAGACAGGTTTAACTGTATTATAATTACAATTTAAAATTGCACATTTTTGAAAATGATTATTTTTTTTATTAAAAAAAAAAAAATTATTATAAAAATAACTCAATATGAACATGGTCCAGTGACCCATGCAACTCGGGAATCCAACGACCTCAAAGTGTTAATTTGGGTTTGGTCTTATTACCATGTGATTCTAACCTCTAATCCAAATTGTATCTTATCATGAATAATAAAGCACAATTTGGATTATAGATTATAAACACAAGGTAATATGACCAAATCCAAATAAATAAATAGTCCATTTCTGAGATTCCTTCCTTTAGTGCTGCGTATATAAGCAGAATCGTCCAATACAGTATTAGAGCTCTGAGAAGCGGTCTGGTGGATTAAATTGGCAAAACCGCTGGGAGGGTTCACCACTGATGAGCCAAGCCCTCCCAATATATTTTTTCATCGCAGTAAGGGTAGTAGAAGTTTATATTATGTATAAAAGAAACAGTCGTGCTTTTAAATCCTTTCATTTTATATGTATAGATGGCGCGTTATTGCTTTGTGTTAAATAAATAGTGTGTGACGTTTCCATCAATGGATGAGTCAATACAGTCAATAATGTGTTTTGGGATTGTAGGTTGAGATTTGTTTATCTACTATCATGTGAGAATATAGACAATGATACATGTTTGGATCCTTTTACTTTATCTTATCATGAAAAAAAAAATGTATTCAAATATTAGGCTAACAAGACTTATTGCTACTAAATCTGTGCAACAACAAGAACAACAAGCTTTATTAAGACATTTTAGTCTTAAACAGATTGTCCAAGCACAGAAATGTAGGATACAGGCAGGAAAAACAGTAATAGTACCAGTAATCAGCAATGTACAACAACAAAAAGCTTTATTAAGACCTTTTAGTCTTATACAGATTCTCCAAGCACACAGAAATGTAGGGTACAGGCAGGAAAAACAGTAATAATACCATGATAAGGCACAATTTGGATTATAGATTATAAACACAAGGTAATAAGATTTATTTATTTGGATTTGGTCCTATTACCTTGTGTAGTAATAATACCAGTAATATATGCAATGTTATTATTATTATTTTTTTTAATTAATCAAAATTAACGGTACAGTAGAGCCTACTTGATAACCGCGCTAGAGGACACTTCTCTTGAAAGAACAGAGATATGCATTTGCAAAATTATTAATGTCATTATTAGTGTCAAGCTTGTAAAGCTTGTTGATGGTGTTTGCTGGGGATGAGTAGAGCTCATCAATGGATGAGTCAATACAGTCAATGATGTAGTTTGGGGTTGCAGGTTGAGAATGGTTTATCTACTATCATATGTGGTAATATAGACAATGATTCATTACTTGTTTGGATGCTTTTACTTTATTTATTTATAAATTTTAAAAAAATTAGTAGTGCCAAAAATATATATAAAAGTTGAAAACTATATTTTATTTATAAATTCAATTGCCAACATTCAATAAAATTTGTATTAATTATGATTTGGCAATGTGTTTCCTTTCAATAATATCATCAAATATTATCTCTACAGACCTTACTGCAATGATAAAAGTTATTGAATGAGAGGGCTTGACTCATCAGTAGTGAACTCTCTCAGCAGTGTCACTAAATTAATCTCTAGATATCTCTACTATTGTATTGGATTGGAATATACCCTGTATTTTCTATGGAAGACAGCTTATAGGTCTGTAATTGCATCGACCAAATCTCAACAGCAAAAAATGATCTCATATTAAAGTTATATTAGCAAACTATATTTATCTATATTAATAAAATGCAAATTTCATAAGTGGTGTTCGCTAAAAACTTTCGTTACAATGCATCAATTTCGACCAAATTTTCAACATTTATGTAAAACGAGATGGAGCAGGTTTTGCTTAACATCAAAATATTTTTCCCTAACATTAACATGCGTAACTTAGCTGTTCGATAACTTAGCTGTTATCGATTAAATACAAAAAAATCAACAGAGTTAATTTTATTTATATATAAATACAAAAAAAAAAATTCAGCAATTCATTCAACTCAATCTAAAAAAATATTCAAAACAAGCAATTTTAAGATAACACCATATGTAAAACAGTCGGCCAAGAAAACAACAACGATATTACATCTTTCTCACATATTCACACACAATCTTGATTAATAATTAAAACTAATCTTTAACATTGTTTATTATACTTCATAATATATAATATTCGTTAGGCAAACTTTCACTCGGATAAAACCCGGGCGAAGCCGGGTACACATCCGCTAGTAATTAATAAATTTATATTTAATTAAATAATAATAATATATAATAATTTAATGTGGCATTCTGCTATCCAAAATGTTCATGTAAGCATAGTCAGGATATGCCTTTTTTGTTTTTAATATAAATGTATTTTTTTTTAAATATATATAATAGTGTTAATTTGAAAAATATCAAATTTTACTCTATTTTTAATTCTAAAAATTAAGTCCAAAACTAAAACTAATATCCATTAAAGTTTGGTTATGCTGAGTCAAATACATAAATAATAATCAAACTTAAAATACGTTTTACAATTGAGCTATTCCCTAACACGCTTTTATTTTAAGCTAAAAGGTCCTAGACAAACAAAATGGGTCGGCAACCACCATTGAGTAGTCTTCTGTTTACAAATAGCCTGCTTCTTGAGAATACTTTATTTTTATTCTAATACTATTAATATAATTCTTTTTTTTTTTTTTTTTTAATAAATTGGAAACGATTATTGATGTTTCTCAATATCAACAGGAAACAAAATTATTAGGTTTATCGCTTTTATCTTTAGAATTTTCATTAATGTGAATGCTTTTGTATTCGATTTCTATAAATTTCTAAATATCAAGAGATAAGATATATTTTAAATTTCTATTTTATTATATTGAAAACTTGCTGAGAAAATTAAAACTTGAATGTATTTTTAAAAATAAGAAAAAAAATTCAAAAATATACAATTATTTGCTCAAAATGTTTACGACTATTAGAAAATGTCTATTTGGAACCCTAAACTTATAAATATGTGTTACTTACCCTTTTATTTTCTTAAATTCACGTTCTAGTCTGTTCCAAACAAAAACCTAAACAAATAAACGAGGAACTACGCAATAAGATTGCTGTAAACCATTAGTTGACATGTATTATAACGCGCTAAAACATAACTCCATAAAAGCTTCAAAGAAATCACAAACTATATAATGTTTTTAAAGTATTATCATTATTAATTGATGTGTCTTCAATCAAAATGTTATTAAAATTTGTAATGGAATTGAAATAAATCTGACAATATATATGAGAAAGTGCGCATTGATATGTGCTAAATGATGTCAATTTTGACTTGTCAGCTGTATGGTGACTATAGGAAGAAAATATCGATCCGGAATTTTCTGCATATTTCAAACATTTACCACTTACCACTATTATTTTTGAAATCGAAATTTATAAATTCTTTAGAATTCAAGAAGAAAATAAGTTTATCTGTCAAACAAGCCTAAATTTAAAGAATTGATACGAAAAAAAAAAAACTGGAAAATTTTGCTTATAATTGGAATACAATTTAAGAATTATAAAAAAATTTCACTATCAAACCAGAAAATATTTCAGTTTTTTTTTAGCTCATACTTTTAGGACAATTCTTTTCGAAATAATTCCTAATAAATAAAACTAATCAATGATTTAAAAATGAAGTTTTATTATTAGAAGTTATTAGAAATATGACATAAATGAAAAATCTAAAATTAAATAATTAAAGTTTTAAAATGAACGTTTTACGAAATTGTATCGACTTATTTTTCAAAATATAAAATGCATTTTTATACACAATTCCCAAAAATATATATATATTTTTTAATGAAAGTTTTAATATCATCATCAGGTATGAAAGATTTATAAACCAATAGATCAAAGTATTTTCAAAAGTATAATTTAATTAATATTGCCTTGTATAATAGCATCATATTTAAGCACTGTTTCTTCATGTGATTTCATTTTGTCATTATCTAATAAAATTATTCTGTAATCTCTCTTATTAAATACCTACAGCACAAAATAATTCAGGATAAATTTTATAAAATATTTCTGATATAGGCTTAGCAAAATACGATGTTCCTTTTTAAGGATTTCTAGTTGTTTTTGTACTCACGTATGTTGTAGTTACGAGGACATCCCTTTAGATAAAAAACAAATATATATTTATTTAAGGAACGACTTGTTCCAAAACAAATATTGTTAAAACAAGCTAGCGGTAAAACATAACAGAAAGGTTGAAGGTAGAAGTTGGAAGTGACGTCAGCATCGATGATGATTAAAGTCAAAGTTTGCGTAACAATTCCCTCCTTACTTTGTCTTTACTCCCACGATGCTGAGGTTCTCCAGGTGTTTCTTCATCTGGTCTCGGGATAGGTCCTTTGTGAAGATATCCGCCTCCAGGTCCTGAGATGGCTTGTAAAGAAGGCAGATGTCTCTGGATTCATAACAGTCTCTTATGAAGTGGTACTTTCTGTTGATATGTATTGCGATTTCACCGCCACTCTGTGTTGTGACGACGATCTAAATTCTATAGAGGTAGTCACTCACCTCTATTCTTGGTCGGCGGGGTTGAAGGTTCAAAGTTAAGGCGTCGTTGTTTATAACACTTTTAAAATATACGACGAAAACAGGAGGGAAAACTATATTTATTACAATTTAAGAAATAAGTAAAGTATTATTTAAATATTTACACTAAAAGATATTTATAAAAAGAGAATCGTAGATCAGGGCAAATTCTAGTGTTCGAAAAAGTTGTTTACAAGTTCTACAGTTGTTATTTCCTCATTTTACCGCTGCATCCCCGTGGCCGCTTCCGCCGGCTTCCCATTGGCTGCTTCGGACGTCTTCTTTTCCAACATTTCTCCCACCTTTGAGTTGGCGTCTCGACGACTCAAACATGGGAAGGAAAAGTTCAGTAGATCCAATCGGTTGGGTCTCTTGATGGGCCGTCCGTAACTTGACACAACATTCGGGGTATCAATGTGATGTTGCTCTTGCTGTGAAGTCAAAGGGTCCTCTTCAGTTGTCAATCGAACTTCTTGTGTGGGAGATCGCTCCGTTAGAGGGTCTCGACATCTTATCTCGGGCGTTATCTCTAAATTGTAGAGTTTTTGAATAGGTCGTATTTTATCACCTGATGAAGTTTTCACTTTCGCAACCCTCACAAGTCCGTCTTTTCCTGGATAGAGTTGGATTATTCTGGCTAACGGCCAGTGTAGTCTCTTTAAACTCTCTTGTCCAATGAGTACCATGTCTCCCACCTTGAGTGGTATGGTAGTCTTCAGGCGTCTCGTTTCTTGTCTCAGGAATCCAAAATATTCGATACGAAATCGTTCTCTAAGATCTTCTCGTACACGTTTGATATATTGATATTTGCGGGAGAGGGTTTGGTTATCAATCAAGTCCAGGTCTGGAACGCCAACCTCTCTGACCTCATGTAAGAACAACGAAGGTGTCAATGGAGCGAGATCCTCACTTTCTTCAGTTAGGTAGGTCAGTGGGCGTGTGTTCATCAAGCTTTCGACGTCACACATCACCGTGGAAAGTTCTTCATATCCCAAGGAGGTTTGACCGAGAATCCTAAAGAGCAATTGTTTCATCATTCCAATCAAACGCTCCCACCATCCACCCCACCAAGGAGCACCAGGCGGTATGAATTTCCAGGTGATGTTTTTCAATGTGGGATCACATTTTAATCTCGAAAAATCAATCTTCTTTAAAGCATTAGCCATACCTTTGAAATTAGTCCCATTATCCGAATACACAATCAATGGTCGGCCTCTTCGAGCAATAAATCGGCGGAAAGCTTGGAGGAAGGCTTCCATAGACAAAGATGTCACAAGTTCCAGATGAACTCCTCTATACACTGCACATGTGAAGATGACAATCCATGCTTTCTTCTTATTCTTTAAGATAAGATGTCCAGTTAGATCAACTCCTACTATTTCGAAAACTGCAGCATCTCGTACTCTGTCTTCTGGTAATGATGTTGACTCGACGGTAGCTGGTGTCGCGGTGAATCTTTTACAGCGAATGCATTGATTGATGATCTTCTTGACGGTTTTCCTGGATCTTAGTATCCAATAGTTTTCTCTCAGAATACCGAGGAGAGTTTGTAGACCGGCGTGCCCGTGGGTTTCATGGTTCCACCTGATGAGCAAAGAAACCAAAAAGTGATCTGAGGGCAATAAAATGGGCATTCTAAAATTAGCAAAATCTTCTCTTCTGCAAATTTTAGTTTTTATTCTCAAAATCCCTGAAGAGTCTACTAGCAACTTAAAGCCTTGTAGTTTCTTATCTTCATGCCCTGAAAACGATTCTCTCTGGATAAGTCTTATCAGTATTATTTCTGACTTAGTGATTTCCTCTGTACTGAGATCTTCTGAAATTATCTTTCTTCTATCAATCTTGGCGTTGTTGAAGAATCTGTATATCCAGGCGGTGATTCGTACTATTCTCAAAAAATGGGAATAACGTCCAAATAAATTTTCATTTTCTCTTGTCGTACACAAGGTGTTCAGGATGGTCTTGCGCCTTTCAGAATAAACAATCTCCAAATCAGGGATAATGGTTGATTTGGGCCACTCTTCTTGGGATACCTTTAACCATGCAGGTCCCTCCCACCATCTTGTCTCCTTAAGTGATTCTGCTGAACATCCCCGAGATGGGAGGTCTGCCGGGTTTAATCGGCCTGGTATGTGGCGCCAAGATTCGGGGGAGCTAAGATTATGAATTTCCTTAACACGGTTCATCACAAAGGCTGCCCAGTTGTCTTCCCTTTGGATCCAACAGAGAGCATTGGTCGAATCGGTCCAATAAAATCTTGGAATTTCCTCAAATTCCAGATCTTGTATGACGTTAGCTGCCAAACGAGCTCCAATCAGACAAGCCAAAAGCTCCAATCTTGGGATGGTGAGTTTCTTCAGTGGAGCTACTCGTGTTCGAGCCTGTATCAATTGGATGTCCACTCTATCTTCCTTTTCAATGCGGAGGAAAATACAGGTTGCATAGGCAAACTGACTGGCGTCGCAAAAGATGTGGAGAGTGGTTTTCTCTACATAGGAGTCCTTAAAACAAAGCCATCTAGGAATTTCTATGTTAGGCAAGTGTTTCAGTTTGCTAAACCACTTCCAAAATCTTTGTACTAAACATCCAGGTAGGACTTCGTCCCATGTCAACTTCTGTATCCAAGTTTCCTGTAATATCAGCTTGGGAATTAAAGTCACAGGACAAGCAACTCCTAATGGATCAAATATCTTGCTCGCTATTGAAAGTACTTTTCTCTTGGTGGTTGGTCCAATTAATTCAAAATCTTCCAAACCAATTGTCAGTGTGTCTCTATCAGTATTCCATGTTATTCCTAAAATGTTCACTTCCTTATTCAGTTGGTTCATAAGAGAAAAGTCTGTAACGTTACTCACCCAATCTCGGAGATTGAAACAAGCTGTAGAGAGCAGTTCAGTAGATTCTTTCACGAATTTCTCCGTTTCTTCAACATTCTGAAAACTGGATAAACAATTGTCAACATAAAAGGATGATTTCAACTGTTCAGCTGTAATTTTTAAATGTTCAGGAGCCTTATCTAAGTGGAGAGATAAGGTTGCCTTTAAAAGATACGGACTAGTGGTAATTCCAAAAACAACCCTTTTATGTCGATATGTGATCAATCTTCCGTCTTCTGTGTGCCACAGGAATCGTAAATAATCTCGGTCTTCTTCTTTTATTCCAATTTGTAAAAATGCTTTCTCAATATCGGAAGAGACACCCACTTCATATTTCCGGAATTTATTTAAAAGTCTTGGTATAATTTCTATCAAATTGGGTCCCTTATCCAGACAGTCATTCAGGGAAAGTTTACCTCTCTTCCGGGCCGACGCATTGAATACTGGCCGTATTCTAGAAGTTTGACTGTTCCTTTTATACACTGGTCGATGTGGCAGGTAGTGTACACCATCTAGTTTATCCTCTCTGGCATACTCGATTATCCCCTGTTTCATCCATTCTTCAAAGATTTGTCCATACTCTTTCATGTCTCCAACTTCTTCAAGTTTTCTTCTTACAGAACTTAGTTGGTTTTCGGCTAGGTCTTTATTCGAAGGAATCCTTTCCTTGTCTTGCACCCAGGGTAGAGCTACCTCATAGCGCCCCTCGATATCTCGCGTCGTGGTGTGGGCGAAATGTTCCTCCATTTCAGCTTGTAAGGACTGAGTCTTCTTCTCAACCTCCGCGTCAGAGACTCCAATTGCATCTAATTTCCACAAGTTTTCTAGATCCAAAGATAGAAGTGTGGTCACGCAAAGGGAGCTGATGTCATCTCTCACCTCCGTTGGAGGAATCTTTCCCATCACAGTCCATCCTAGTTTGGTACGGATTGCCACCAGTCCAGTTGAGATCCTTCTCTGATCATCAGTTAGCAATCTCCCGGCGATGTCAGCGCCTATAAGGACTTCTATACGGTCTCTCATCAAATCAGACACGTCGAGTTCTTCACTCCCTTCTAAAAATGATCTGGGACACACCGGAGGTATGCTTCCACAGATAAGGGGTTGACCTAGTGCTTCAAACTCACAGCGATAGGAATTATTGATGTCAGATAAATGAATGGTATAGACCTCATGTTCAACTACGTCGGTACTCGATCCTCCAAACAAGGAATGCCGGAAGAACTCTCTCCTAGATTGTTCGTACTCCATTTCCATTGCTGTACTATGTAAAATATACGATCTTTGGGATCCGGTGTCTATTATAGCCCGTGCCGTCTTCTCCGTTCTGTTCCCTTTGAGGGTCACTCTCAAAGTAGGTAACAAGACGTCTGGGGAGGTTGATAAGTTGGCGAGAGTTTCATCTTGCACCGTTGGAGACTTGGAAGATCCACCTCGATCTAAAATCTGTTTTGTGCACATGACATCCAGGTGGGAAGACATGTTGCAGATCGAACACCGGACTACATTTCTGCAAAATTTACTTAAATGGGAAGGCCGAAGACATTTAAAACAAACGCCCTTTTTCTTCATGAGTGATCTCTTTTCGTTTAAACTCATATTAGCTGCAAAGTCACACTTAGGGCTTCCATGGTTGTCTTTACCACAAAATACACATTCATTCGATTTGTGAACTGAATTCAAAAGTTCTGAAGCTGTCGCAATTGGTTTTTCATTGTAGAATCTTGTCTTTGGATGTTTGTTTACTAAATTAGGTTTAGAAGTTGATTCATTCCCGGTACCGATTTCGTTTCTAAAACTCTTCTCCCGTGCAGTTAATTGTCTTTCCAGAAAGGTAATCAAGTCATTAATTACATAACCTGTCGGGAGTTCTTTGTTCAATTCCAAATTAAGGTCTGCAGGTAGAAGCTTTATTATTATCGGGCACAACAGTTGTCCGTAAACATCAATGGACACGTTTAGTGACTCGAGACTTCTTATATGAACAGAAAGGTTGTCAAAAAGTTCGCGGAAGGTTCTTACATCGCTTGATGTTTTGAGTGGTCTCATTGACAACAAATTGTTCATATGTCGGCTAATCAAAATGTCTTCTCGCCCAAATCTGTCTTTAAGCAATTTTATAGCTTTCTCATAATTGTCCGCAGATAAAGCGAAACCTTCGACTGTGTTTAGTGCAGTTCCGCCGAGATGTGACTTCAGATAGTTAAATTTATCGATCGGGTTCAGTGAGTTGTTCTGATGTATAGCTGCATCAAAAGAATTCCAGAACGTCAGCCATTCACTAAAATTTCCATAAAATTTCGATATCATCAATTTCGGAAGTTTCACAGTCGTGCAGGAAGGTACATAATGTCTCATTTCATTTTCAACTATTCGTGAGTTCGAATTCGGTATATTTTCGCCATGAAAATCTGATTGGCGAATCTTTTTATTTGCCCTAAATCTCCAAGTAATATATTTCTCTCGATATTCCTCTACGCCCTGTAATTCCTTCTCTAAATCGTCAGTTTCAAGAAGCGTTTCTATTTCGTGATCCACTAATTTAAGTTCGTTAAATGATTCATTCAATTGTTCTAATAATTCTTCAAGTTCAATTCTCATTAGCGTGTCAAGTCCGCTTTCAATCTTATTGCATGTTTTCGTTAAATATGATCTGTTAACAGCACGCTTCTTTTTTAAACGTAGAATTATTTCTTCCGCCATCTTGTAAACAAAGCGGCAAGTAGGGTTAGCAAGCGAGTTCCAAAATGGTCAGCTTAAAATGATTCTTTTTTCAGGAATTTACCTTCAACAGTCCCGGCTGGGATGCCAAAAATATTGCGATTTCACCGCCACTCTGTGTTGTGACGACGATCTAAATTCTATAGAGGTAGTCACTCACCTCTATTCTTGGTCGGCGGGGTTGAAGGTTCAAAGTTAAGGCGTCGTTGTTTATAACACTTTTAAAATATACGACGAAAACAGGAGGGAAAACTATATTTATTACAATTTAAGAAATAAGTAAAGTATTATTTAAATATTTACACTAAAAGATATTTATAAAAAGAGAATCGTAGATCAGGGCAAATTCTAGTGTTCGAAAAAGTTGTTTACAAGTTCTACAGTTGTTATTTCCTCATTTTACCGCTGCATCCCCGTGGCCGCTTCCGCCGGCTTCCCATTGGCTGCTTCGGACGTCTTCTTTTCCAACAATATGTCTACAGCGACTGCTTTGTTTAGGGCTGGAGATCCAGTTGATCAATGACTGACTGTCTGTATAGATCGCAGTTGGTTTTTCCATGAAATTCCATTCTTCCAGCTCCTGTAACGGGTTTATTATCCACTTGATTTGACAGCAGCTTTCACAAGCAGCTATCATTTCCGCTTCCATTGTGGAGAGGACGACGAGTGGTTGTTTACTACTTTTCCAGTCTATAGTTGCTTCGCCGAGCTTCAATACATATCCGCCGTAGGATTTTCCATCATGAGTGGTCGTCCAGCTGGCATCGGTGTAGGACTTCAGGATTCCAGTCTTTCCTCTTTCAAATTTCACTCCTAGGTCAATTGTTCCTCGTAGGTATCTCATCACTCTTTTGATTGCTGTCCAGTGCATCTGTTTTGGTTGTCTGGAGTACTGTGAAAGTTTGCTAGTGATGTAAGCGATGTCGGGTCTGGTGTTAACAGCTAGAAACATTAGCATTCCAAGGGCTTCTTGGTAAGTGTGCTGATCACAATTGTCATCTTCAATATAATTGTCCAAATTGATTTCTTTGGAACCTGGTGTTGGAACTTCCTTACAAGTTTTCATTCCATATTTCTGCAATATTTGTTGTACATAGTGGCTTTGCTGTAGCGAAATTCCCTCCTTGTCTTGTATGATCTTGATTCCCAAAAACATGCCTTTACATGTTACATCCTTTATTTCCAGGTGATGTCTCAATTTATTGATGAATCTGTTTGAGGTATCTTCAGATTCTGCGACAGTGATAAAGTAATCAACATATATCCCTACATAGAAATATTTATCTTCATTCTTCCATTTAAATAGGCAAGGATCAGATTGAAGTTTTTCCGGTCCACAGTCATGAAGTACTTGACTGAATTTCTCATACCACGATCTTTCCGGATTGAGGTAGACTGTAAATACTTTTGTTGAGTTTGCAAACTTTGTTTCTGTCTTGGACAAATCCAGCAGGTTGTTCCATGAATATTGTGTTTTTAATGTTTCCATTTAGATAGGCTGCTTTCACATTATATAGTTTAATGACTGAATCTTTTGTTGCTGCCATTGACAAAATAGTCCTGAGGGTGGCATTTTTAATTACAGGGCTGAAACTTTCGTTGTAATCTCTTCCTGGGATTTGGTTGTATCCCATTGCAACAAGTCTAGCTTTGTAAGTTTTGTTTTCTTGGTCTTTAGATATTTTGAACACCCATTTACTTTTGACAACTTTAGCGTTTACAGGTCTAGGTACCAGTTCCCATACTTGATGCGAGTACATGTTCTGTATTTCCTCAAGCATTGCGTTCTCCCAATGTTTCTTGTCTTCGCATGCAATGGCTTCTTCATAGTCTTTCGGAATGGTTTCATTCGTAGTAGCAGCCAGAACGTAGATGACATCGAATCTTTTAGGTATTGTTCGAGTCCATTGTGGTCTGTCTGATCCACTTGACTCTGTCTGTCTGTTGATCATGGTATCTGGTGCTGGTTCTTCAATATCAACATCTGATAGAACATGATTGTCCAGTTGTTCATCCTCCTGAATGAAGAAATATGTGTCAGTGTCGTATTATTATCACTTTGCTTTTCTTCGAGATGACATTATTGTTCTCTCTGAAGTGAATGTCTGCGGTTTCAAGAATAACTCTCGCTGTGATATCAAATACTCGATAAGCTCTTCTGCATCTTGAATAGCCCACAAATATTCCTCTATTAGATTTAGCTTCTAGTTTGTATCTTTGATGATTCTCGAGTTTATAGAAGACTTCACAACCAAATCTCATGATGTGAGAGACGGATGGCTTTTTACCTTTCCATTTTTCCATAGGGGTAGTGTCTGGGTCATTGGTTGTGGGAGTTAGATTGTACAGATATGCAGCTGTATTCACAGCTTCTGCCCAGAAGTGTAGGGGTAATTGGGAGTCTGCCAGAAGTGTTCGGCCTTTGTCTAATAGTGTTCTGTTAGCTCTTTCAACTCTCCCATTGCTTCTTGGGGTTGTTAATCTCCAGAACGGGTTGGGTATTGAAAGCCCTATAATTCCAAAGAAAGAGTTTAGCTGAATAGCAGAGAAAGAAGAATGCCAATAACCTATATAGGAAGTAGGGTTGGCAAAACACTTGTAGATCTATCATATTTGGCAATGAGGTAAATGCTTGAAGCTCAGTTCGCTCCATTTAAGTGCTAGTTTGATAATTCGTTTTATTTAAGACACCACGTGTCAAGATAAGAAGAAGGTTTTCAAACTGTTAGACGCATACTTTTAAAGATAGGCTAGATTTCAGCATTTGATTGTTAACAATCAATTTTATTAATTTGTTTAATTATAAAAAAATGTTTATCTACGTATAGATAATTGATATATAGAGTTTGTATGAGGCAATTCTTTTAAGTAAATAGGGCTTTAGTCCCCAATTTGTATTAATTAGGTATATTTTATTTGATTTCACATCTGTCCTGGAATATTCCATTATTGTTAAGGCTTATTGAGAATGATCATCGAGTACTTTGGCTTCTATAGCAGCTTTGAACTTTAGGATGAATGCCCTCAGTGACTGGATTTTTTTTGTATGAATGTGAGGAGGAATAAATGTGTAAAAAGTTTAAAAACTCTTATATTATTAGACCAAAGGTACTTTAGAACAGGATTAGGGAACATAATAGGTTCGATTTTGATTTCTTTATTTGTTAGGATCGATAGCCTCACAGGACTGTACAACTCTATTGATAGAAGGGTATTCGCTCCATTTGTTAGGACTCCTTTTAAAGGAGTATGAGTATGATTTCCTTTATTAGAGTATTCAAGTACTCTTTTTCATTATATCAACTTGAATTCTAAGAGTCATAGGCAATGACCATGTCTCGATTCTCAGACTGGGGGATTGTGGGAGGTCACGGTCAGGCCAAAAGCCTGCAAGTCCCCTCCTCTTTAGAGGGAACGAAGAGGTATCAGGTGAACTTTGTGCTAGGTGGGGGGATTTAGTTGCCGATGTCGCAAGCTAAGTGTACAGCGACAAACCTCGGATAACCGATCTGACATCGTAGTTTACGACGCTTTAAGCGTGGCTGAGATGAGGGTGATTCAGACGGGAGGTTGGGAAGGATCGGCACGTTGAAGGCTCTCCTATATATTGCGCAGCCTGGAACCAATCCTCTATGGACAAAAGCTTGGGACATGTGGTGGGTAAAGAAATCGAATTCCCTATAACTCCTTGTCCCTAAGTCGAAGTCTAAAGGGGGATCCTAATGAGGGTAAACAATGAGAGCGTGCAAGAGACAAAGTTACGATTAGACGAGGTGATTCCGTCTACAGATTTTAGGTACCAATTAGCAAAGTGACAGATGGACTGTCCAGATTCTTTGCGTTTTATATCGCCCCAGGCTAGCAAAAGTTAATCACCTAATTAAAGACTATAGTCTACCGTACGTTTAGTTAGAACGAATTCAAGTCTAAACATCAGTTAGTAAATAGATTTTTTTTTAACGAGAGTAACTCATTATAAGATAAGATAATTTTTTAAATTAATAGGACACCTAAATGAACTTTTGAAGCAGATTGCCAGAACAAGCCAATATAGCGTTCCAGATTTAAAAAAAAGGAAGAATTTTTTTTAAAGGGAAGATCGATTTGGCCGTAAAAAGGCCTAGAGCAATGAGTTGATTTTATTTTATTTTGGACATAGAGCCAAAAATTTTTCAGAGAGATATTAAGAACTCGAGTGGGAAGATGTATCACAAAGTGTGAGTTAGACCTAGGTTGTTAATCATCATAATTTATTTTCAGGGTTAATTTTTTTTAAGTGGATTTGTTGGTCAAAAATATGAGTACACATTCTATAGATAATCTAAACAATGTATAGTAGAGGTTAACTACAGTGTCCAGCTAAAGAACAAAGATAGGTGAGATTGTCATCACGACAAGGTAATTTGGAAATAGTCTGGTTTAGGGAAGTAATTGACTACCAAGATTTCCTTTCCTATAAATTTTCTCTTGGATTGAGAGGGACGGGGAACATGCCAGACAAACACTCCCAGTGACGAGTTGGTAAGAATAAAGTTTTAAGATATTACATATGTGTGTGTGTGTGTGTGTGTGTGAATTTTGAAATACTAGAGAGATGACCTAGACCCTCAGTGCATATCTATTCGTTTTATTATTTTATATATTCATTATTACCATATATCATGTATCACTCCTTTATTATATTCATGTACATTTGTATATATAGAAAGCACGATTCGAATTATAGATGTGTGACATTTTGGTAGCAGCGTTGTTACCATCTTCAGGAAAAATGCACTAAACAAGCTTTAACCACTGCATATTGTTGCACCAGGTTGCGGCTTGGCAGACTCTTCAGCCTGGATTCTCTCCTGTGCTGGGTCTTGCATCTTACCAGAGCGTGTTTCAACCACCCTACAAATTTATAAAAGGGAATAACGAGATAAGTCTTCTTTAAGTAGCCACCAGAATCCTTTATTTATTTTCTCACATCAAAGAGAGCAGTGAAGTCACACGTGTACCTAAATACAAATGATGACAATCTAAATAATCTGTGTTTTAAATAAATATCATAGAATATTTTATATAAAAATAAATAAATATATAATTTAAATTTCAAATATATTAAAAATAATATAAGAAATACGCCATTAATCATGATGTAACACTTCCCCCTCTCCAGAGGTCGTCACGTCCTCGTGAGTTACCTCATCAATTCTCTCAAAATAGGGTTTGAGTCTTGAGACATGGACAATCAATGGGTCTTGGCCAGGATTATCTTTTGGCTCAATTAAGTAATTTACGTTAGACAGCTTCTTTAATATTCTATATGGGCCAAAATATTTTCTCAGTAGTTTCTCACACTTTCCTATTTTCCTAATTGGTGTCCAAACTGCTACTAATTCTCCTGGTTCGTAGCTTCTTTCCATGTGTTTCTTGTCATAGTTTTTTTCATTCTTTCTTGAGTCTTTATTGTGTTGTTAATAACTAATTTTCTTGTTCTGTTTATTTTGTCTAAGTGATGTTTTATGTATTCATCATAATCATCTTTGTCAATGTCCACCGAGATATTCCTGTCGTCCAAAAGAGACGTGGGTTCTCTTCCAAACATCAGGAAAAAGAGAGAATATCCTGTGGTTTCCTGAATTGTAGTATTGTAAGCGTGAGTGATGAATGGGAGTATTTCGTCCCAATTTTTCTGATCAGTGTTCACATACATACTGAGCATATTGATCAATGTTCTATTTAACCGCTCTGTCAATCCATTAGTCTGGGGATGATAGCTCGTTGTGAAGCAATGTTTAATCTTGCACGTTTTCATCACCTCTTTCATTAAATTACTGGTAAATTGAGAGCCTCTGTCACTAATAAGATATTGTGGGGCTCCGTGCTGAAGAAAAATATCCTCTACTAGAAATTTAGAAACTTCTTTCACTGTTGCTTCCGAGACTGCTCTTGTTTCTGCATATCTAGTGTAGTAGTCCATCAGCACGATTATCCATTTTTTCCTGTTTTTCGTAGATGGTAGTGGACCAACAAAGTCAATTCCAATTCTTTCGAAAGGAAAGTTGGCTGGGGGGATGGGCTGTAGTAGTCCAGAAGGTAATTGGTTAGAGCCTTTCCTACTTTGGCAAAGTGACACGTCTTAACGAATTCTGAGACATCCTTTAGCATGGATGGCCAAAAGTATTTACTCTTTATTCGGTACATGGTTCTGGCGACGCCCAGATGGCCATTCGACATATGATTGTGATATTCTTTCATAATTTCTCTCTTTTTATTCTCTGGAACCACAAGCAACCACGCCCTGCCTTCAGGGTTCGGGTTTTTCTTAAAGAGGCATCCATCTTCTTCTTTAAAGTTTTGCGCAATTGATCGCTTGCTTCCATTAAGGTTTTTCTTAACACTTTCGATAAATTTATCCTCTTCGTCTGTTATTTGATTTAAAAATAGCCTTTCAAAATCCTCATCCCAATCAGTTTCTGGTAAGGGCCCCCTAGATAAGCCATCGGCGTCCAGATGCTTCTTTCCCGATTTATGTATTATATCGAAGTCATATTCTTGAATTTTCAATGCCCATCTTGCCAATCGACCTGTTGGATCCTTCAAGTTTTTGAGCCAGCATAAGGCGTGATGGTCTGTTACTATTTTAAAGTGTCTTCCATAAAGGTAGGGTCGTAATTTTGACATTGACCAGACAACGGCCAGACATTCTTTTTCAGTGGTTGAATAATTTTGCTCCGCTTTACTTAGGGTACGACTCAAATATGAGATCACCTTCTCTTCACCACCGATGTCTTGGACAAGTGTTGCACCTATGCCGATGTTGGACGCATCAGTATGAACATAAGTAGGTGCATTTGGATTGAAGTGACCTAAAATTGGTGGACTTAATAGTGCTGTTTTTAGGGTTTGAAACGCTTCCTCTTGTCTTTCTGTCCAGGTAAATGATACACTTTTTTTATAAGGTTGGTCAAAGGGTCAGCAATTTTTGAAAAGTCTTTGATAAATTTTCTATAATATGAACACATTCCCAAAAAGGATTGTACTTCTTTGACCTTTTTGGGCCGAGGAAAATTTCTGACAGCTTTGATGTTATGTTCCGCGGGTTTTATACCATGTTTGCTCGTTATATAGCCGAGAATCTCCAATTCTTCAAAAGCAAATCGGCATTTTTTGTCGTTTAACCTTAAATTAGATTCACGAAAACATCTAAAAACAGCTTCAAGTCTTTTGAGGTGCGTTGGAAAATCCGGGCTATATATGATAACATCATCCAGATAACACAAACAAATTTGCCATCTCAGATTTCCAAGCATATTCTCCATATTTCTCTCAAAGGTAGCTGGCGCGTTACAAAGTCCAAAAGGCATCACGTTGAATTCATATAATCCATGCGCTGTAGTGAAAGCTGTTTTCTCTTTGTCTCTTTCTTCGACTTCAACTTGCCAATATCCAGATCTGAGGTCTATTGCTGAGAAGTGTGTAGATCCTTGGAGAGTATCCATAACTTCGTCTATTCTAGGGATCGGATAGACATCTTTTACTGTCACATTATTCAGTTTTCTGTAGTCCACACAAAATCTGTATTTACCATCTCGCTTCTTGACCAATATTACTGGAAAAGACCAGGGGCTAGAAGATGGCCTAATTATGCCTTCTGTAAGCATCTCGTCAATTTGCTCTTTTATAATATCTCGTTCTTTAGCACTTACCCGGTAAGGCTTGTGTTTAATTGGCTTCGCGTCTTCTGTGTCTATCCGATGTTTTGCCAAATTGGTTCTCCCTAATCTCGATGAAAAAAGATCTCCATACCTTTCTAAAACTTGTTTTAACTCCTTCTGTTCCTTTGGTGAAAGATTTTCGTTTATTTGGAATCTAGGTTCTTCGTTCTTTTCTACCTCTCTTTCTCGACTCACATTTATTTTCGCTGGACTACTTCCAAAAGCCAATGTTTGGTTTTTCATTATTTTTAACGGTCGAGGATACGGATTAGTTATCCAGATGTGTGTTTCCCTATTAATAACATTGATCAAGCTTCTTGCTAGACGAAGTCCATTTGTTTGAAACATTTTGCTGCTCTCCTCGATAATATATTCTCCATCCTCTGTTTCTACCAATGCCTTGATCAATTTAATGGAACGTTCCGGTACAATGGAATCCTTGGCACTCTTTATTTTCAACATTTCAAAATTGATTTCGTCATGATTATTCGTCAAATCATATTTTATAGTTTCTTGCTTACAATCTATTTTTGCGTTCATTTTCTTAAGGAAATCTCTCCCAAGAATTAATGTCCGTAAATGCGTTTTCAATATCACAAAGTTGTGTGATAATGTTTCGTCATCAATTTTTATATTTAAAAATATACTTCCTACCATGTCCAATTTTTTTCCATCGGGTCCTGCACAAATTTTTGCGAGTTTACTTATACCATGGCCTGTATCGAGGGCCGTTCTGAGGTCGACCACTGAGAGGTCAGCACCTGTATCAACCAAAGCTTCAAAAGTCCCTATCTTGTCCACATTAATTTTTAATTTGTATTTAGGGTCCAACTTCTTGATTCCGTTTATGGTCGACTTGCTTTGATTGACAGATTCAGGCGCGACGCTTAGTTTAAATCTTCCAACACGGAATATCTATTCCGGGTAGGAATATTTGTCTGTGTGCTATGACATACATCAGCATAAAGCCGAGGTCCTGATTTCTCTGATGTTTCATTCATTTGGCATTTTTCTTCGACCTTCTCTTGGGTATCTGCTGGATCCTCTTCTAGGATTCTTATAAACTTGACCCTGCAATAACGGGCCACGTGCCCTGGCTTGTTACATTTAAAGCAGATTGGTCTTCCATCTTCCGTCCTATTTTTGCTCACTTCTTGGCTTTTATTGTAAGTGTTTCTCTGAAGGTTTGGTTTCGGCACAAAGTTAGGATTATAAGGACGTCTAGGGGTAGAGGGCTGGGGAAAGTTGTTTCGATACTGTCTGGGGGTAGGAGGGGAGTCGTTCTTGTAATTATTGGAAACAGGGGCTTGGGGCCTGGAAGTGGTCTGGTAGTTTCGTGCGGCAGTCGGCGGCACGTACCTCGATTGTTGTTGGGGTCTAGAATAGCGTGGACCGTTATATAGGTTTCTGGATTTCTCCACACGTTCCCGATACTTCTTTTCAAAAGAATCCATTTTCTTCCACACGACAAGAAGGTCATCGGTCGTTTTAGGAGGGTTCAGGTAGAGCGCGAATGAGTACTCTTTTTTCAGTCCTCCAATAACATGTTCAATTTTTGTTTCTTCTTCCATTGCGGGGTCAACCTTGTTGCACAACACTAGAATGTCTTCCGCGAACCTGATTGCTGGTTCATTCCAGTGTTGCATTCTGTTGAGCTTCATTCTAAGTTCTTCTTTATTCGCGTCCAAAGAAAAATCCTGAATGAGGCGGATTTTAATATTTTCCCAGCTCGTGAAACTAGCTTTGTGTAAATTCAACCAGGTTTTAGCGCTTCCCGTCATGTTCATGGCGGCATAACGAGAGATAATGTAGTCTGCCCAATGGTACAAGAAGCCAATTTCTTCAAGAGATTCAATCCATGGGCGAGGGTCTTCCGTTCCATCATACTTGGGGATGTCGATGTTGGGATTCAGGACAACTGGGTCGGAACTAGCATCTCTACCAATTGTTGCACCAGGTTGCGGCTTGGCAGACTCTTCAGCCTGGATTCTCTCCTGTGCTGGGTCTTGCATCTTACCAGAGCGTGTTTCAACCATCCTACAAATTTATAAAAGGGAATAACGAGATAAGTCTTCTTTAAGTAGCCACCAGAATCCTTTATTTATTTTCTCACATCAAAGAGAGCAGTGAAGTCACACGTGTACCTAAATACAAATGATGACAATCTAAATAATCTGTGTTTTAAATAAATATCATAGAATATTTTATATAAAAATAAATAAATATATAATTTAAATTTCAAATAAATTAAAAATAATATAAGAAATACGCCATTAATCATGATGTAACAATATATATTTTTTGTTTATTTACCATAATTTATTCCCATATCAATGTTATTTCCCTCCCATATATCATATTTTTCAAGAAGTTTGGCATACTTACTATACAGAGGTAATATTTACTCATTTAATGTATCACCCACCATGCTTACCCTTCTTCCTTAATTATCAGCATGTATATTCATATATAGATAAGTCACAGTTTGAGCTTTAGACTACAAAAAGATAAGAGAACGAGACCGATTCCAGAACAAATAATTGATATGTGTGACATTTTGGTAGCAGCATTGTTACCATCTTCGGACAAATGTACCGAATGAAGATTTTAATCACAATTTATATATTCATTTGTTTACCATAGTATATCCTATATATATATATCAAACCATTCCCTTTCTACTTATAGTAAATATCCATTTTAAGATTTTTTTTATTTAACATTGCGTATATCTACATTGCTCCATTTTGGCATACATCGTATCCGTGCAACTTTAATATGTATATTCACTTCCCACGTTTCTGTTTTGCCCTATTATTGATGTCATTGATAGGAGTTGCAATTTTAGTCTCTTTTTTTTATTATCATTATCATTGTGACCATGTATAGTCATTCCTTTGTTGTCATATGTATCATATAGAGTTAATAAAGTTTTTTTTTAAATTATATTTAGATTTTTTTTAGGAATTGGGCATATCTACAATACACGCACAATTCCTTGGCGCCCGTAATTATTATGTTTATCCCGAATGGCCTAAGAATCTGTTTGCACAGAATCTGTGTATAGACCACCCCATCTCCACCCACAGGGACTGCGGCCGGGAATGTGTGGATTCGACTCACATCTGGGCCAAGACTCCCTGGAATACAGACAGCGAAAGGATGGGCTTAGTACTTTGCCCATTAAATGGTAGGATAGAATTTCCTTCAAAAATCACGATGAGTTAACCCGTCCCAGGTTTCATGACCCGTGTGTTCCTTCTTTGCCCGAGTGTCAGTGATTGCATACTGGTATCATAAAAGAATGCATTCCTCCCAATTTCATATTTCTCATAGAGTATGAACAGATATGAATTAGAATAAACACATTCTTTCACTCTGGCAGGGGAGGAATTGTTGGGCCAGATTTTCCACCAAACAGACCCAAGAAAGATGTAAACATTTACATCATATAAATATATACGCAGTGTCTCGCCGAAGTGTTTGTTGCCTAGGTGGAGAATTCCCCAACGATGGCCGACGATGCTCTAAAGACCCAAAGCCGG
Organism: Cordylochernes scorpioides; assembly: GCA_030710605.1. Classification (NCBI taxonomy): domain Eukaryota; kingdom Metazoa; phylum Arthropoda; class Arachnida; order Pseudoscorpiones; family Chernetidae; genus Cordylochernes; species Cordylochernes scorpioides. The sequence goes on from CP092863.1 coordinate 64,558,464, forward strand.
GGAAGATACCCAGTCGGAGATGACACTGGCCCTGTCCATACCGACCAACCCTCCGCAGAAGGACAACGACGAGGTCGATTAAGAGATGAAGAAATGGGATTAACTCTGGGCGTGTATCCCAAAGCCCGCTGCAGAAGGGCCGAGACGAAGAATGTACAAAGAGCACATGTACAAATGTATATAAATTGTTCCTTCCTTTATATGCAAGAAGAGGGGTCTAAAGTCTTATTACCAGTTCGAAAATTTCTAAATTTAATTTTATTCAAAAAGAATAAAATTAATTATATATATTGTTGCACCAGGTTGCGGCTTGGCAGACTCTTCAGCCTGGATTCTCTCCTGTGCTGGGTCTTGCATCTTACCAGAGCGTGTTTCAACCATCCTACAAATTTATAAAAGGGAATAACGAGAAAGGTCATCTTTAAGTAGCCACCAGAATCCTTTATTTATTTTCTCACATCAAAGAGAGCAGTGAAGTCACAGTGTACCTAAATACAAATGATGATAAATTAATAATCTGTTTTAAATAAATATCATAGAATATTTTATATAAAAATAAATAAATATATAATTTAAATTTCAAATATATTAAAACTAATATAAGAAATACGCCATTAATCATGATGTAACACTTCCCCCTCTCCAGAGGTCGTCACGTCCTCGTGATTGACCTCATCAATTCTTTCAAAATAGGGTTTGATTCTTGAGACATGGACAATCAATGGGTCTTGGCCAGGATTATCTTTTGGTTCAATTAAGTAATTTACGTTGGACAGCTTCTTTAATATTCTATATGGGCCAAAATATTTTCTCAGTAGTTTCTCACACTTTCCTATTTTCCTAATTGGTGTCCAAACTGCTACTAATTCTCCTGGTTCGTAGCTTCTTTCCATGTGTTTCTTGTCATAGTTCTTTTTCATTCTTTCTTGAGTCTTTATTGTGTTGTTAATAACTAATTTTCTTGTTCTGTTTATTTTGTCTAAGTGATGTTTTATGTATTCATCATAATCATCTTTGTCAATGTCCACCGAGATATTCCTGTCGTCCAAAAGAGACGTGGGTTCTCTTCCAAACATCAGGAAAAAGGGAGAATATCCTGTGGTTTCCTGAATTGTAGTATTGTAAGCGTGAGTGATGAATGGGAGTATTTCGTCCCAATTTTTCTGATCAGTGTTCACATACATACTGAGCATATTGATCAATGTTCTATTTAACCGCTCTGTCAATCCATTAGTCTGGGGATGATAGCTCGTTGTGAAGCAATGTTTAATCTTGCACGTTTTCATCACCTCTTTCATTAAATTACTGGTAAATTGAGAGCCTCTGTCACTAATAAGATATTGTGGGGCTCCGTGCCGAAGAAAAATATCCTCTACTAGAAATTTAGAAACTTCTTTCACTGTTGCTTCCGAGACTGCTCTTGTTTCTGCATATCTAGTGTAGTAGTCCGTCAGCACGATTATCCATTTTTTCCTGTTTTTCGTAGATGGTAGTGGACCAACAAAGTCAATTCCAATTCTTTCGAAAGGAAAGTTGGCTGGGGGGATGGGCTGTAGTAGTCCAGAAGGTAATTGGTTTGAGCCTTTCCTACTTTGGCAAAGGTGACACGTCTTAACGAATTCTGAGACATCCTTTAGCATGGATGGCCAAAAGTATTTACTCTTTATTCGGTACATGGTTCTGGCGACGCCCAGATGGCCATTCGACATATGATTGTGATATTCTTTCATAATTTCTCTCTTTTTATTCTCTGGAACCACAAGCAACCACGCCCTGCCTTCAGGGTTCGGATTTTTCTTAAAGAGGCATCCATCTTCTTCTTTAAAGTTTTGCGCAAATGATCGCCTGCTTCCATTAAGGTTTTTCTTAACACTTTCGATAAATTTATCCTCTTCGTCTGTTATTTGATTTAAAAATAGCCTTTCAAAATCCTCATCCCAATCAGTTTCTGGTAAGGGCCCCCTAGATAAGCCATCGGCGTCCAGATGCTTCTTTCCCGATTTATGTATTATATCGAAGTCATATTCTTGAATTTTCAATGCCCATCTTGCCAATCGACCTGTTGGATCCTTCAAGTTTTTGAGCCAGCATAAGGCGTGATGGTCTGTTACTATTTTAAAGTGTCTTCCATAAAGGTAGGGTCGTAATTTTGACATTGACCAGACAACGGCCAGACATTCTTTTTCAGTGGTTGAATAATTTTGCTCCGCTTTACTTAGGGTACGACTCAAATATGAGATCACCTTCTCTTCACCACCGATGTCTTGGACAAGTGTTGCACCTATGCCGATGTTGGACGCATCAGTATGAACATAAGTAGGTGCATTTGGATTGAAGTGACCTAAAATTGGTGGACTTAATAGTGCTGTTTTTAGGGTTTGAAACGCTTCCTCTTGTCTTTCTGTCCAGGTAAATGATACACTTTTTTTTATAAGGTTGGTCAAAGGGTCAGCAATTTTTGAAAAGTCTTTGATAAATTTTCTATAATATGAACACATTCCCAAAAAGGATTGTACTTCTTTGACCTTTTTGGGCCGAGGAAAATTTCTGACAGCTTTGATGTTATGTTCCGCGGGTTTTATACCATGTTTGCTCGTTATATAGCCGAGAATCTCCAATTCTTCAAAAACAAATCGGCATTTTTTGTCGTTTAACCTTAAATTAGATTCACGAAAACATCTAAAAACAGCTTCAAGTCTTTTGAGGTGCGTTGGAAAATCCGGGCTATATATGATAACATCATCCAGATAACACAAACAAATTTGCCATCTCAGATTTCCAAGCATATTCTCCATATTTCTCTCAAAGGTAGCAGGCGCGTTACAAAGTCCAAAAGGCATCACGTTGAATTCATATAATCCATGCGCTGTAGTGAAAGCTGTTTTCTCTTTGTCTCTTTCTTCGACTTCAACTTGCCAATATCCAGATCTGAGGTCTATTGCTGAGAAGTGTGTAGATCCTTGGAGAATATCCATAACTTCGTCTATTCTAGGGATCGGATAGACATCTTTTACTGTCACATTATTCAGTTTTCTGTAGTCCACACAAAATCTGTATTTACCATCTCGCTTCTTGACCAATATTACTGGAAAAGACCAGGGGCTAGAAGATGGCCTAATTATGCCTTCTGTAAGCATCTCGTCAATTTGCTCTTTTATAATATCTCGTTCTTTAGCACTTACCCGGTAAGGCTTGTGTTTAATTGGCTTCGCGTCTTCTGTGTCTATCCGATGTTTTGCCAAATTGGTTCTCCCTAATCTCGATGAAAAAAGATCTCCATACCTTTCTAAAACTTGTTTTAACTCCTTCTGTTCCTTTGGTGAAAGATTTTCGTTTATTTGGAATCTAGGTTCTTCGTTCTTTTCTACCTCTCTTTCTCGACTCACATTTATTTTCGCTGGACTACTTCCAAAAGCCAATGTTTGGTTTTTCAATATTTTTAACGGTCGAGGATACGGATTAGTTATCCAGATGTGTGTTTCCCTATTTATAACATTGATCAAGCTTCTTGCTAGACGAAGTCCATTTGTTTGAAACATTTTGCTGCTCTCCTCGATAATATATTCTCCATCCTCTGTTTCTACCGATGCCTTGATCAATTTCATGGAACATTCCGGTACAATGGAATCCTTGGCACTCTTTATTTTCAACATTTCAAAATTGATTTCGTCATGATTATTCGTCAAATCATATTTTATAGTTTCTTGCTTACAATCTATTTTTGCGTTCATTTTCTTAAGGAAATCTCTCCCAAGAATTAATGTCCGTAAATGCGTTTTCAATATCACAAAGTTGTGTGATAATGTTTCGTCATCAATTTTTATATTTAAAAATATACTTCCTACCATGTCCAATTTTTTTCCATCGGGTCCTGCACAAATTTTTGCGAGTTTACTTATACCATGGCCTGTATCGAGGGCCGTTCTGAGGTCGACCACTGAGAGGTCAGCACCTGTATCAACCAAAGCTTCAAAAGTCCCTATCTTGTCCACATTAATTTTTAATTTGTATTTAGGGTCCAACTTCTTGATTCCGTTTATGGTCGACTTGCTTTGATTGACAGATTCAGGCGCGACGCTTAGTTTAAATCTTCCAACACGGAATATCTATTCCGGGTAGGAATATTTGTCTGTGTGCTATGACATACATCAGCATAAAGCCGAGGTCCTGATTTCTCTGATATTTCATTCATTTGGCATTTTTCTTCGACCTTCTCTTGGGTATCTGCTGGATCCTCTTCTAGGATTCTTATAAACTTGACCCTACAATAACGGGCCACGTGCCCTGGCTTGTTACATTTAAAGCAGATTGGTCTTCCATCTTCCGTCCTATTTTTGCTCACTTCTTGGCTTTTATTGTAGGTGTTTCTCTGAAGGTTTGGTTTTGGCACAAAGTTAGGATTATAAGGACGTCTAGGGGTAGAGGGCTGGGGAAAGTTGTTTCGATACTGTCTGGGAGTAGGAGGGGAGTCGTTCTTGTAATTATTGGAAACAGGGGCTTGGGGCCTGGAAGTGGTCTGGTAGTTTCGTGCGGCAGTCGGCGGCACGTACCTCGATTGATGTTGGGGTCTAGAATAGCGTGGACCGTTATATAGGTTTCTGGATTTCTCCACACGTTCCCGATACTTCTTTTCAAAAGAATCCATTTTCTTGCACACGACAAGAAGGTCATCGGTCGTTTTAGGAGGGTTCAGGTAGAGCGCGAATGAGTACTCTTTTTTCAGTCCTCCAATAACATGTTCAATTTTTGTTTCTTCTTCCATTGCGGGGTCAACCTTGTTGCACAACACTAGAATGTCTTCCGCGAACCTGATTGCTGGTTCATTCCAGTGTTGCATTCTGTTGAGCTTCATTCTAAGTTCTTCTTTATTCGCGTCCAAAGAAAAATCCTGAATGAGGCGGATTTTAATATTTTCCCAGCTCGTGAAACTAGCTTTGTGTAAATTCAACCAGGTTTTAGCGCTTCCCGTCATGTTCATGGCGGCATAACGAGAGATAATGTAGTCTGCCCAATGGTACAAGAAGCCAATTTCTTCAAGAGATTCAATCCATGGGCGAGGGTCTTCCGTTCCATCATACTTGGGGATGTCGATGTTGGGATTCAGGACAACTGGGTCGGAACTAGCATCTCTACCAATTGTTGCACCAGGTTGCGGCTTGGCAGACTCTTCAGCCTGGATTCTCTCCTGTGCTGGGTCTTGCATCTTACCAGAGCGTGTTTCAACCATCCTACAAATTTATAAAAGGGAATAACGAGATAAGTCTTCTTTAAGTAGCCACCAGAATCCTTTATTTATTTTCTCACATCAAAGAGAGCAGTGAAGTCACACGTGTACCTAAATACAAATGATGACAATCTAAATAATCTGTGTTTTAAATAAATATCATAGAATATTTTATATAAAAATAAATAAATATATAATTTAAATTTCAAATATATTAAAAATAACATAAGAAATACGCCATTAATCATGATGTAACAATATAGTTTAGATAAATTAGGTATATATTTTGATAGCAATATAAAAATACCAGTTCGAAAAATTCTAAATTTTATTTTATTCAAAAAGAATAAAATTAATTATATATATGTTGGATACTGAATGCTACGACGGCTAGCGTCACGCTGCCCTTATCATCATCACAACTGTTTGTTTACCTTCTTCTCTATATTATAAATTGTGTTCGCTACTATAACTTTGTTTTTCTTACTAAATGAATAATAAAGATTATAATCATATAATCATCAACGTCCTCATGCCTTCCTACAAGCTGTAAGTACCTAAATCTTACAACAATTAGATTATGAGACTGAATATTGCATGAAATTCAGCTAACGAGTTAAGACAAAGAAAAAAGGCTTAGCAAAAATGGCGTCACTCCCGAGCCACGATGTAACCCTAAATAAGCTCGACGGCTATAACTACTCACTATGGTCTTTCAAAATTGAAATGCTCTTGCAAAAGGAAGATCTTTGGGAAGTTGTCACCGAAAATATTCCAGATGAACCTAAAATCGAATGGAAAAGAAAAGACTCAAAAGCTAGAGCTATCATTAATCTAAGCATCGCCGACTCACAAATAGTGCATGTCAAAAACCTACTAACAGCCAAAGCTACCTGGGACACTCTTAAAAATATCTATGAAAGAAAAACACTCTCAGGAAAAAATTATTTGCTAAGGAAACTATACAGCTTAAAACTCGAAGAAGACAAAGACATGCAGCAGCACATCACTACCATGATGGAACTAGTTGACACACTGCGAACCATTGGCGAAACACTAAAGGACTCTCACATCACGGCTATACTGCTTTGCTCGCTTCCAAAGAGCTACTCCAATCTCATCACGATGTTGGAATCAAGGCCTGATGACGAACTAACGCTTGAATTCACCAAGAACAAACTCCTTGATGAACACACACGCAGAGTAGAAAGCTCGAAAGACGAAAGCACTGCATCAAAAGCCTTAAAAAGCCTCCACGGAGCTTCAAGCCAAAGAAGAGAAAAAGAGAAGAAATTCTGTTCTTTCTGCCACAAACCAAACCACTCCAAAGAAGAATGTTGGCACTATCAAAAGCGAAACAACAGCAACAAAGAGTACAAATATGAAAACTTCAGAAGAGGAAACGTACCAAAGTACACAAATCAGTCGAGTATCACCCAAGAACAACCAACAAATCAGAGAACAACAAAAGGACCTAACCCAAAAGCTCTCAATTGCACTCGACGAGAAGCAAGTGTACACAACTGGTTCGTCGACTCTGGAGCCACATCTCATATGGCGTACGATGAAAGCTTCTTCACTGAACTTAACAGAGAACAAACACAAAATGTTGTGGTTGCTAATGGCAATAAACTGCAGGTCAAAGGAATAGGACAAGGAGAAATCAAAGTCATCACACCCCAAGGAAAGACTGACACCTTACTTCTCACAAAAGTTCTCTACATCCCGGAACTAACAGACAACCTTCTGTCAGTGAGTGCGGCCACCTCCAATGGATGTAAAGTAACGTTCAAAAGATATTGGTGTACCATCGAAAGAGACAACACAGCCCTCGCGAACGGTATACTTGACAATGGAATGTACCGACTCCACCTGGATGACAACCTCCAAACTCGCACATTCAAAGCAAATGTAGCAAAACAAAACCACTGCAAGAACAAAAATTGCCTCATGCTCTGGCACGACAGACTAGGACACAGAAATATAGAATCAATTAAGAAGATTCAAAATGAGAACCTAGCAAGAGGACTAAGTCTAAATAACTGTTCGCACAGACTGCGTTCAGTGCATTCAAGGTAAACTCACCGAAACCCCATTTCCAAAGAAGACAGAGTACAGAGCAACTGAAACGCTTCAACTTGTCCACAGTGATGTCTGCGGTCCATTACCAACTAACTCTCTCAGCGGTAAGAGATACTTCATCACCTTCACTGATGACTACAGCAGATACACGAAGATCTACCTCCTGAAAGGAAAAGACAAAGTCTATGAAAAAATAAAAGACTACGTCATCTCAGCACACACGGAATTTGGAAAAAATATCCAAACCATACGGACAGACAACGGTAGTGAGTACGTAAACCGACAAGTCGAAGATTTCCTGAACCAAAGCGGAATCAAACATCAGCTAACAGTCCCCTACTCACCAGCCCAGAACGGAGTAGCAGAAAGGAAAAATCGATCACTAATGGAGATGACAAGATGCATACTGTTTGACTCAGGACTCCCACAGTCTCTATGGGCGGAAGCGGTTATACCACAGCTAATTACCTACACAACCGAATACCCTCGAAAGCTACAGACAAGACTCCATTTGAACTATGGACCAACAGGAAGCCCAGTCTGAAGCATCTAAAAAGATTCGGATGTAAAGCCTTCGCCTATATTCCCAAGATAAAAAGAAACAAGTTGGATAGCAAAGTTATCGAAGGGATCTTTCTTGGATATGATGATCGGAGCAAAGGATACAGAATCCTGCACGACACAGACAACATCACAATCAGCAGATCCGTAAAATTTATAGAAAAAGAAAATGGGATTCACCACGCTTCCACAAAAACAACTTCACCACAAGTACTAAGTACAGATCTAACTTCCTCTAATCATATTGGAAATGCAGAGGAAAGTCAGGAACCAGGAACACAATCCGAAAACCTTGAGGACTCAGAAACCGAGGATTACATTCAACCCAGTACAAGCACAGGAACACAAGTGGTCACACAAAGAAGATCCACGAGACCAACAAAGGGAATACCTCCCATAAGAAATGACTACATGCTGTACAAAACTGAAGCTCAAGACATTCAGACACCCACCAGCTACTCGGAAGTCCTACAATTACCAAGAATAGAAAGAGAAAAATGGCTACAAGCAATGAACGAAGAACTAAATTCTCTCGAGAAGAACAATGTCTGGGAACTAACGCCCCTACCTAAGGACAAAAAGATCATAGGATGTAAATGGACCTATAAACAGAAACTCAATTCCAAAGGAGAAATAGAGAGGTACAAAGCCAGACTCGTAGCAAAAGGGTTCAATCAGAAATTTGGCCGAGACTACGAAGAAACCTTTGCACCAATCGTGAAGCATTCTACAATTAGAGCCTTCCTAGCTGCATCAGTCTACAAAGGGGTGCAAGTGAATCACCTCGATGTCAAGACAGCGTTCCTACACGGCGACCTAGATAAAGAACTCTACATGGAACTCCCAGAAGGACTCCATACAAAACAAACAAACGAAGTCTGCAAACTAAAGAAGGCAATTTACGGTCTAAAACAAGCCGGAAGATCTTGGAACACAAAAATCGCAAGCACTCTAATTAAAAATAACTTCAAACAGAGCATTGTAGACCCATGCCTATTAACCAAGAATGAAGAAAACCATTCCATCTACTTGATTCTATATGTGGATGACATGCTGCTTGCAAGCGATTCCAAAATAATCATCCAAAACACTGTAAAAACTCTCGAAAAAGATTTCGAAATAAAGAACCTTGGAGACCCCACTCAATTCATTGGTATAGAAATCTCAAGGAACAGAGAAGGTGAACTCCTTCTTAGCCAAAAGAATAAAATCCAAGAATTAGTTGAAAGGTACAATCTCCAAAAAGCGAAACCTACTTTCACTCCCATGGAAAGCGGATACCCCGGTATATCTGATGTAAAACTTCTACCAAACAACGTCCAATACCAACAACTGATAGGCTCACTATTGTACCTAAGCGTAGTATTCAGACCAGATATCGCAGCTCCAGTCTGCATACTCAGCAGCAGAAACCAGAATCCTTGAAATTGTGACTGGAATGCAGCAAAAAGAATCGTAAGATATCTAAAAACCACTAAAGAACTCGAGCTACGCATATCTAACCAAAAACCTCCCACACTGGAAGCATACAGTGATGCCACATGGGCAAGCGACAACACCGACAGAAAATCACTAAGCGGAAACTTGTTCCTACTGGGGTCAAACCCCATCTCATGGATGACTGGGAAACAAGGTTGCGTATCTCTCTCATCCACCGAAGCGGAACTAATCTCCGCAGCTGAAGCCTCACAAGAACTGTTATGGCTTCTCGACTTGCTAAAGGATCTCGAACTGGAACAGAAAGCTCCAATCTACTTCCACCAAGACAATCAATCATGTCTCAAGATATGTTCATCCGAAAAAGTGTCTTCTAGGACCAAGCACATCGCAACCAAGATCCATCACCTGAGGGATCTTCAGAAGAAGACAGTGATAAAAATGATCTACTGCCCGACGGGCGACATGAAGGCGGACTTTCTGACCAAGCCGCTACCAAGGCCGACATTTGAGAAGCTACGCAACAACCTCGTGACATCTCCACATTCATGCCGTGGATTGTTGGATACTGAATGCTACGACGGGTAGCGTCACGCTGCCCTTATCATCATCACAACTGTTTGTTTACCTTCTTCCCTATATTATAAATTGTGTTCGCTACTATGACTTTGTTTTTCTTACTAAATGGATAATAAAGATTATTATCATATAATCATCAACGTCCTCATGCCTTCCTACAAGCTGTAAGTACCTAAATCTCTCTCTCTCTCGCTCTATATTTACTATATATACTACTACCATTGACTTGTGTATGAGGTCAATAAAATATTTTTAAATCTCAAATCTCTCTCTCTCTCTCTCTCTCTCTTACAACAATTGATAATTCAGATAAATTAGGTATATTTTTTTGATAACAATTAAAAAAAATTATTTTTTTTTAAAGAAGAATTTACTAAAGAAAATTTTCAAGGAATAAACCTATTATATTTTATTGTTTTATTATTAATTCAAATTTTCTTTTACTAAAAAAAAGGAAAGGAATAATATTTTACTTTTTTTATTCTTTGAATATATCTGCGAAATTAAATGAACTTTCTTCTTACTCTGTAAGATGATGATAAATTTTTTTGGGAGGGCGCGACTTTTTTTAAAAAAGAAATTCGGTTAGTAACGAGAAGACAGGCGTACAGACGGGAGGTCCTGGAGAGACGGTGCGTGTAGAGAGACAATGGTAGGTTAAATTTTTTTAAATTCTTTATGTATGGGCCCAAAAAGGGCTCGTTTATATGTCAGAAGACATATGTATAGTTCTTAATAGGTAGAAAAAATTTGTGGTAAAGATCACTATATGATACATATAGTGAATAGAAATCTTCAATTTTTTTTTATTTCGACAATATAGGATATTGAAGAAATGTCTTTAATAATAAAAAGGGAAACCCGTCTTGCATATAATATCTATCTTCAATTTTTATTACATGCAGTATTTTAATCGTAATAAATTTCCTATGTATTTTAATTTTAACATTTGCATCTTTTTATTTATTTCACCAAAACAAACAGTCAAAATCGTATCACTCTCTTGTTGGCAAAATTTTCTTGGTTAGCCTATTTGAGGCTTGCCCCTTTGGTACTATGTAATAATGAGGTTGAAACTTGTTTAGATTAGTGTTTAAGCAGTAGCCGTGGCGAAATTTTATAAAAGAAAATTTCTTTTTATGAGTTTAGGATATTGTCTAATATTCAACATTGGATACAACCATTAAACATAAAAACAAATCCTACATTACACACTAACACTGAAGCAGGTTGTGAAAATCCTTTAAATATGAACTAACATTAAAACACGGTTGTGAAAAACTTTTACCGATCACTTAACACTAAAACACACGTTATAGTTTAAAATAGAAAGGAAAAACTGCAAACTCTTTAAAGTTCACCATAACACTAAGACAAAATTGTTAGCTTAAAAATAAAAAATTGAAAACTCTTTAAAGTTCATCATCACACTAGGACAAGATGTAGCTTAAAAAAAATAAAAAATAAAAAAAACTGAAACTTTAAGATTCATTACAACGCCAAAATTAGGATTAGGATTGCGCTCATATTTATACCTAACGCAATGAAAATTTTAGCTCACAACGTTTTATTATTTTTATTTATTTTAAAAATATTAATGTGTACACTAGACATAAAGTTAGAATAACAGTAAAGGTTAAAAATTATCGTATACACTAAGGTACAAAGTACCTTTTTCAGTTCGTGGAATTGAATGGTAAAAAAAATAGTACATCATTATTATGCATTTCTAGACATCCAAACAAGGCTTTTATCAAAAACATGAAAATGTTCAACTCGTGGCGATTGCCCGCCGAGTGCAACGTATTTTTAAAGTGGGTGGAAGACAATCTCGAAAAAAAAAAGTATAAGATTACACGTGTGTAAAAATATGTAAAAAGGCGTCGTGAACAGATAAAGAAATTTTCGACTCGAATGATTATTTCACCATTACAATATATTTTAAAAGTGAATAAAATAAAATTTGATCCATAAAACAATTGTGAATCATTACTACGTATTTCTAGACATTCAAACAAAGCTTTTATCAAAAACATGAAAAATACACAAAGATGGACGTATTTAAACGTTAAATATTTCTTTGAAATTATAAGAAGGTTGGACAAAAGGCATAAAATAGGAATTGTTCATCATTATTATGCATTTTAGACATCCAAACAAGGCTTTTATCAAAAACATGAAAATGTTCAACTCGTGGCGATTGCCCGCCGAGTACAACGTATTTTTAAAGTGGGTGGAAGACAATCTCGGAAAAAAAAGTATAAGATTACTCGTGTGTAAAAATATGTAAAAAGGCGTCGTGAACAGATAAAGAAATTTTCGACTCGAATGATTATTTCACCATTACAATATATTTTAAAAGTGAATAAAATAAAAAATTGATCCATAAAACGACTGTACACCATCATAAAGGCATACAATAGGGATTGTTCATCATTATTATGCATTTCTAGACATCCAAACAAGGCTTTTATCAAAAACATGAAAATGTTCAACTCGTGGCGATTGCCCGCCGAGTACAACGTATTTTTAAAGTGGGTGGAAGACAATCTCGGAAAAAAAAAGTATAAGATTACACGTGTGTAAAAATATGTAAAAAGGCGTCGTGAACAGATCATTATTATGCATTTCTAGACATCCAAACAAGGCTTTTATCAAAAACATGAAAATGTTCAACTTGTGGCGATTGCCCGCCGAGTACAACGTATTTTTAAAGTGGGTGGAAGACAATCTCGGAAAAAAAGTATAAGATTACTCGTGTGTAAAAATATGTAAAAAGGCGTCGTGAACAGATAAAGAAATTTTCGACTCGAATGATTATTTCACCATTACAATATATTTTAAAAGTGAATAAAATAAAAAATTGATCCATAAAACGACTGTACACCATCATAAAGGCATAAAATAGGGATTGTTCATCATTATTATGCATTTCTAGACATCCAAACAAGGCTTTTATCAAAAACATGAAAATGTTCAAATCGTGGCGATTGCCCGCCGAGTACAACGTATTTTTAAAGTGGGTGGAAGACAATCTCAAAAAAAAAAAGTATAAGATTACACGTGTGTAAAAATATGTAAAAAGGCGTCGTGAACATATCATTATTATGCATTTCTAGACATCCAAACAAGGCTTTTATCAAAAACATGAAAAATACACAAAGATGGACGTATTTAAACGTTAAATATTTCTTTGAAATTATAAGAAGGTTGGACAAAAGGCATAAAATAGGGATTGTTCATCATTATTATGCATTTTTTGTTTTAGGCTTAATGTAAATCGTGGTAGAGCATGAGATTTTTTTTTATTTCAGGTTGTGGGGTTTACTTCGTGTAAAGTTGCTTTACACTTTTCGACAGTAACTCGCCCCGCGTGGGCGCCAAATGTAGGATTTGTTTTTATGTTTAATGGTTGTATCCAATGTTGAATATTAGACAATATCCTAAACTCATTAAAATAAATTTTCTTTTATAAAATTTCGCCACGGCTACTGCTTAAACACTAATCTAAACAAGTTTCAACCTCATTATTACATAGTACCAAAGGGGCAAGCCTCAAATAGGCTAACCAAGAAAATTTTGCCAACAAGAGAGTGATACGATTTTGACTGTTTGTTTTGGTGAAATAAATAAAAAGATGCAAATGTTAAAATTAAAATACATAGGAAATTTGTTACGATTAAAATACTGCATGTAATAAAAATTGAAGATAGATATTATATGCAAGACGGGTTTCCCTTTTTATTATTAAAGACATTTCTTCAATATCCTATATTGTCGAAATAAAAAAAAATTGAAGATTTCTATTCACTATATGTATCATATAGTGATCTTTACCACAAATTTTTTCTACCTATTAAGAACTATACATATGTCTTCTGACATATAAACGAGCCCTTTTTGGGCCCATACATAAAGAATTTTAAAAAATTTAACCTACCATTGTCTCTCTACACGCACCGTCTCTCCAGGACCTCCCGTCTGTACGCCTGTCTTCTCGTTACTAACCGAATTTCTTTTTAAAAAAAAGTCGCGCCCTCCCAAAAAAATTTATCATCATCTTACAGAGTAAGAAAAAAGTTCATTTAATTTCGCAGATATATTCAAAGAATAAAAAAAGTAAAATATTATTCCTTTCCTTTTTTTAGTAAAAGAAAATTTGAATTAATAATAAAACAATAAAATATAATAGGTTTATTCCTTGAAAATTTTCTTTAGTAAATTCTTCTTTAAAAAAAATTTAATTTTTTTATATTGTTATCAAAAAATATACCTAATTTATCTGAATTATATATATAATTAATTTTATTCTTTTTGAATAAAATAAAATTTAGAATTTTTCGAACTGGTATTTTTATATTGCTATCAAAATATATACCTAATTTATCTAAACTATATATATAATTAATTTTATTCTTTTTGAATAAAATTAAATTTAGAAATTTTCGAACTGGTAATAAGACTTTAGACCCCTCTTCTTGCATATAAAGGAAGGAACAATTTATATACATTTGTACATGTGTTCTTTGTACATTCTTCGTCTCGGCCCTTCTGCAGCGGGCTTTGGGATACACGCCCAGAGTTAATCTCATTTCTTCATCTCTTAATCGACCTCGTCGTTGTCCTTCTGCGGAGGGTTGGTCGGTATGGACAGGGCCAGTGTCATCTACGACTGGGTATCTTCCCCGGCTTTGTGTCTTTAGAGCATCGTCGGCCATCGTTGGGGAATTCTCCACCTAGGCAACAAACACTTCGGCGAGACACTGCGTATATATTTATATGATGTAAATGTTTACATCTTTGTTGGGTCTGTTTGGTGGAAAATCTGGCCAAACAGGGTGTACGGTGTAGTTATTTCATGTTAAATTCCTTTGGATTCTATGAAGGTTTCAAGGTTTTTATTGATAAATTCTGTTCCGTTATCTGTTCTAAGTCGTTTTAGTTTTGAGTTTAGCTCGTTTTCTCTCTTTACAATAAACTTCTTCAAAACTTCTGCTGCTGAGAGTTTATCTTTGAGAAATTCTACAAATATTCTCCTAGAAAATCCATCTTCGATGGTCAAGAAATATCTACTTCCGCCCAAGGAGTTTATTCTCATTGGACCACAGAGATCGACATAAATGGCTTCAAAGGGGTAGCTTTCCTGATTGCTATCTGTGTGAACATAGGGTACTTTGGTCATTTTCCCAAGGAGCAAGCATCACATTGATCAAGGGTACCATTTATAGAGTTCAAGCCTTTTAGAAGATTGTTCTTCAAAATCAGGTTTAATTTGTTGTCACTAGGATGTCCTAACCTTCTGTGCCATGCAGTCCTAGAATTGTCCTTTGAAATCAAGCAATGATCATTTGGAACATGAGTTGCTTCAGGTAAACGTGATAGGTTCAATGTGTACATGTTACCATCAAAGTTTCCTGTTCCTATTAGCTTGTCATCAGAAGAGTATATGTATGCTCCTTCAGAATTCAAAAGAACAGAGTTCCCTCTTCTTACCACGCTTGGAATGGACATTAGATTTCCTTTCAGGTGTGGTACATGGAGGACATTATGTAGGGTTATAGCGTTGTTAAGTTTGTCCTTACCTTGTACAGTAGCTTGGATTGATCCTGATGAGGCAGATTCGATGTGTCTCCCTTCTTCCGCCACTTGTATGCTTCTTCTCTCCTCCGTCTTGTGCTCGATCCATTCACCATGGGAAATCATGTGGCTTGTGCACGCAGAATCAATTATCCACACGTCCTGAGTTGTCGGGCGTTCCTCCCTTGTGCTTGCATGTAGTGCGTATTCTGAAGTGGAGTCTCTTCGTTGAGATGGTTCCTCCGTTCGTTCTTGGATTGCTGATCTGGCTGTGTCTTTGTTTTGTTTTGGTCCTTTATGGTAGTTCCTTGTACTGGCCATGTTATTTTTGTTTGTTGTATTATTTTGATTTCCTTTGTTGTTAGGGTTGAACCAACAGTCTTTCTTGAAATGTCCTTTTCTTTTGCAAATGTAGCATGACTTTTCTTTGGATTGGTTGCCTGATGATCTGAAAGCATTTTCATGATTTTTGCTTCTGTCCTGTCTTTTCTTCTCGAAATCCAGTAGAGTTTGTCTCAAGTCTGGTAAGGAGATTTCTCTGTTTATTGACAGTGCTGCTGTGATCGTGTCAAAGTTAGGTGTGAGTCCTTCAACAATGTATCGTGCAAGTTCTCTTTCTGTTACTGTCTTTCCTAGCTGGGTGATCTCTTGTGCCAGTTTCTGTGCTCGTACAATAAACATGTTAACATTTTCATTTGGGTTCAATTTTATTCTGGCTAGATCCAACATTAGGTCTATCCTTTTATTTTATAGAGATCCTTCAAACCTTTTCTTTATGTCGTACCAAATTCTTTTGGCCCTTTTATCGCCTCAAAAGATGATTATTAAGTCATCCGAAAGTGACAATATTATTAGGCTGTATGCTTCCCGATTCTTTTTCTTCCAAATATCATATTCTAGTTTATTATTTGTAAAATCTGGCTCGTCATTAACAATTACGTCCTCGAAGAGATCTTTTGAATCTAGAATTGCTTCCATTTTCATGGACCACGTTGTATAGTTGTTTTCTGTTAACTGTTCAATTTTTGCTAAGTTATATGTATCCATTTTCATTCAATTTTTATTTTTTCTAAATTGGCGGTTATTCCAATTATTTAATTTCTTTATGATTTAAATGGATCAATTGGCGGTTAGTCCAATTCGCGCGCCCAAACCACGCTCTGCTACCAAATTGATATAGGCTTAGCAAAATACGATGTTTCTTTTTAAGGATTTCTAGTTGTTTTTGTACTCACGTATGTTGTAGTTACGAGGACATCCCTTTAGATAAAAACAAATATATATTTATTTAAGGAACGACTTGTTCCAATACAAATATTGTTAAAACAAGCTAGCGATAAACCATAACAGAAAGGTTGAAGGTAGAAGTTGGAAGTGACGTCAGCATCGATGATGATTAAAGTCAAAGTTTGCGTAACAGTTTCTGTTGTGTATTTAGGGTAGTTGTTAACAAATTATTTCCCACTCATCTGCTATGGAAGCTTGGACCTTAGTCTACACCCAGGATTACCATAACAGAAAACTAAAAAGATTTGCACCTCCCCAATCCACCTTAGGTCATTCCTGTCCAAAATACGTCTTGGGATGGCCACCACTACCATCCTTACCGTCACGGCCACGTTCTGGCAGATCTGGCGCTCTGGCTTAGAGATCTAGATCCAACAGATATTTATATTAATACAATATATTTATATTAGAAAATAGAGTAATTTAGATTAGATATTAAGTCTAACTAACGACGCGGATGGTCTTTATTTACAGAAGCCAGAAAACGAAGATGTATAAAGATGATGATAAAAAGAATAATTATATTGACCAGTCATTATTTATCCTTATATATATAAAAATGAAATGCGAAATCGATGTTTGTTATCGCATCACGCAAAATCTACTGACTCAATCATTATGGAATTTCGCATGTAGGTAGCTGAAGATTTCGTTTAACATATAGGCTATTCAAAAAACTAAAAAAGTTAATGTGCTTTTTTTTTAAAATAAAACCAAAAAGCGTTAGTTCCAGTCTTTTACCGCTAGGGCGCAGCCCTGGTCGCGACGATAAATGAATTTGATTTTTTTAAAGCATCGGTGGTTCAGTGGTAGAATGCTCGCCTGCCACGCGGGCGGCCAGGGTTCGATTCCCGACCGATGCATTTTTTTAAAACAATTCTTAAAACTCATTTATATTAAATTATATCTTCTATATAAATGGAAATTTCATAAGTGGTGTTCGCTAAAAACTTTCGTTACAATGCATCAATTTCGACCAAATTTTCAACATTTATGTAAAACGAGATGGAGCAGGTTTTGCTTAACATCAAAATATTTTTCCTAACTTTAAAATACATAACTTTGCTGTTATCGATAAAATACAAAAAAATTCAACAGAGTTAATTTTATTTATATATAAATACAAAAAAAAATTCAGCAATTCATTCAACTCAATCTAAAAAAATATTCAAAACAAGCAATTTTAAGATAACACCATATGTAAAACAGTCGGCCAAGAAAACAACAACGATATTACATCTTTCTCACTTATTCACACACAATCTTGATTAATAATTAAAACTAATCTTTAGCATTGTTTATTATACTTCATAATATATAATATTCGTTAGGCAAACTTTCACTCGGATAAAACTCGGGCGAAGCCGGGTACACATCCGCTAGTATTATATAAAATCGACCAGTCAATATGAAATATCTATCAATTTTATTTCACGCTATACTGTTAAAAGTAAGTTGGTCCTTGTATTTTTATCAGGCTGACGCGAAAATAGGTACTTTTGGACCAACCGACGCTGGCAACACTGCCCCGCTCCCCCCCCCCCCCGCGCATGCGCGAGCAGAAAAAGGATTACCCTCGCAATTCCGGTAAACAAACTGTCTCGACGCTAACGTTTGGTTTTGACAGGCCTGAAAAAGAACTATCTCTCATAAATTTTAATAATTGTTTTGAATAATATTTGTATTAATATTAATTTGTGTGATTTTTAAATAAATATTTCTTTCAATAAGTATTAAATTATTCATCACTGTTTTCTAACTTAGGCCTCGCCATCCAACGTTGTGACTCAATTTCTACTGATCTCTGCAACAAAGGTATTGATTTATCAATTTATAATTTTCAAGTCAGTTTCCAGCATTACTGTAAAGCTAGGAGCTTTTAGTTCAGGTTAAGCCATCGGGACCTTGTATTGTCTTTCTTTTTCAAATTTAAGACAAGACAAACATTTTGGCGCAGTCGACAGGATACAGATTGAATAATTACTGATTACACAAAGGTGCAACTGTGAACCAGTGATTACTTCTCAGGATGGCTGACCAACCAGTTAGTAGTGCTGAACTGAAAAAGCTTAGGACGCCAGTGCGTGCAAGGTTCACCAAGGCGTTCAATGAGCTCGAAACAGAGATCAAGAAGAATGAAGTCAAGAAAGCAGATGTAGAGAAAATCCTCCGCCGACTCCAGACCCACCATGAAAAGCTTTCAATATTGAACATGAGGATGGAAGAAGCTCTGCTACGAGAATCAGCGTCTGAAGACATTTTCACTGTCGAGTACGAATCCGTTTGTGAGTAGTAATTTCAGTAACATTATGACTGATTACGAGGCTCTTGCGGTAAAGGATGACGTTATAACAATCAGCGGCACAGCAGCAATGAACTATCAACTACCGAAGCTGGAGTTCAAGAAGTTTGGGGGAGAACCAAGAGAATGGATTACATTCTGGAGTCAGTTCAGCACGATTGACCGGGATCCACAGATGCCTCCAGAAACTTAGTTTCAGTATCTCTTTCAAGCCACCGCCGAGAACTCCGAGGTAAGAGAAGCAGTCGAAAGTTTTCCACCGAGTGCCGACAACTACCCTAAAGTCATCGAGTATATCAAATCACGTTTTGGAGAGGATGAAATGCTTGTTGAGATTTATGTACGTGACCTGCTTCAGAATGTGCTTCAGAATGTGAGAGCCGAAGGTAAGATGTCTGTAGTGAAGCTTTACGATAGACTGGAGACACAACTGCGAGCATTAGAAACATTGGGCGTCGCTCGTGACAAGTTTGCGGCTATGCTGTACCCACTCGTCGAATCAGCGCTACCAGAGGACACCCTTAGAGTATGGGAATGAAGTCAATATACGGTGAGCGGAAGAGGAGTACAGGATAAGTTGACACAACTCATGACGTTTTTGAAGACAGAAGTGAAGGGCGAGAGTCGAGTGAATATGGCCAAAGCAGCGTTCAAGATCGACAACAATCAAGATGCGAAGGATGATCGATCAAACAGGAAATCTCTTTCTAAGAAGAATACTGGAAGTAAAATGCCGACGGCTTTTGACCTTGCCAACACCACTCAGATGCGAAACAACTGCATCTTTTGTGGGAATGGTCACCCGAGTCAAGAATGCTACAGTGGACAGCGGATGCATCTACCAGAGAAGAAAGATAAGGCTAATGGGAAGAATGTTTGTTTTTGGTGCCTGCTTCCTGGCCACGGATTCAAGAAATGCCGGATTAAGCCACGTTGTCCTGTCTGCGGAGGGAAGCATTACCCCATTATGTGTCCTACTTTGGAAGCCCAGAAGACTTCTCATCTCCAAAAAGCGGAACTAAAGGTTTCAGGGGAAAGTCCTGCAACAAAGCAAGAGACCGCCAATCAATTCACGTCAACAACTTTAAACAACGCTACCGTGGGAGGAGTCTATCTACAAACTCTGATAGTCAAGATAAGCGGACCAAAGGGGAAGCATAATGTTCGAGTGTTGCTTGACTGTGGATCCCAGCGGTTCTATATTTCAAAGAGAATGGTGGACGCACTGGGCCTAAAGAGAGTGCAGCAAGTTACACTTACCCACAATCTGTTTGGAGGCGGAGAAATTCGTCAAAAGAAGAACAATGTGTACAAAGTAAACGTTTCCAGCCTCAACAACGAATACATGGATGATCTCAAATTCTTGGATCAGGAAGTAATTTGCGGACACATCAGTCAAGTACAGGATCATACTATACTCAATGAGTTAAAAACTCGAGGGATCAACTTGACTGACATATGCCAAGGAGAAGAGATATCAATCCACATGTTGATTGGTTCAGACTTGCTTAGCAGCATTCTGACAGGCAGAATGCAAATATTGCAAAATGGAGTTGTGGCGACAGAAACCAAGCTGGGGTGGACAGTAATGGGACCAGCAATAGGGAAAGACATGGAAGATTCATGCCTGATCGTGACTTCATTTCACGTTAACAGTTTCGACGTTCAGGATTTATGGAAATTAGATGTGCTTGGTATCATGGATGCAGCAGAAACAAAATCCAGGAAAGAGTTAATCAAAGCCTCCAACACTCATTTCAAGGAGACTGTGAAACGAAACGAAAGCGGAAGGTACATCGTGTCACTACCATGGATAGCTGGACATTCACCAGTTCCGGTCAATCGCTGAACTACAGAAAATAGATTGCTGACTACAACAAGGAATGTCCAGGGCAAGATGCTGTATGAGAAGTATGATACTATTTTTGAGGAGTGGGAAAAAGAGACATTCATCGAGGAAGTTGAGGATAAATGGGAGGAGTGCAGTTATCTTCCTCATCGCCCAGTGCTCAAGGATAGTCACACCACTCCTATTCGTCCAGTATTCGACGCAAGTTGCAAGAAAAAGGGGCTCCCATCATTAAATCAATGTCTGGAAAAAGGAGACAACCTGATTGAGCTCATTCCTGATTTGCTCTTGCGGTTTAGACTTGGAAAGTATGGCATCATTGCCGACATACGAAAAGCTTTTCTCCAGATTCAGGTTCGAGAAGAAGATCGTGAATTCCTTCGGTTCCTTTGGTGGAAAAAGGACCAGAAGACACTAAAATTTTACAGGCATTGCCGAGTAGTCTTTGGCCTTACCTCAAGTCCTTTTCTGCTAGCTGCAACCATTAAGTATCATTTGAGCCTGCCGCAGTTTCAAGATAATAGGTGCGCAGAACTTCTTGCCCGAAGTTTTTACGTCGACAACTGCATTCTTAGTTTGTCATCTACAAATGATGTCAAAAAAATTATCAAGGAATCCTCCGACATCATGATGCAAGCCAAATTTGAGTTACGAGACTGGATGTGGAATGAACCTGGAATCACAAAACAAGATCCAGCCTCTATTTTGGGTATGAAATGGCACCTTCAGACTGACACTATTGCCATTAATGTGCAGTCATTGAAAAATATAGATGAAGAAAAATCAATCACAAAGAGAAGTATCTTGTCAGCCTGCCATCGCATTTTTGATCCGATTCAATTTACCTGTCCAGATACAATCAAGATTAAGAAGATGGTTCAAGATGCTTGGAAGGAGAATAAATCATGGGATGAACCGCTGAACGAAGACAGACGGGTCGAGTTCATAAAATGGAGGAAGCAAGCTTTAGAATTGGATCGGATCAAGATACCTCGATGGATCTTACCTATCAAAGGAAGAACAACATTGCACGTGTTTTGTGACGCTTCAGCTATAGCGTACGCAACGGTGATCTTCATGCGAATAGAGAATGCGTCAGTCATAGTAGTGCGATTCGTTGAAGCAAGAAATCGACTGGCAACTATTAAGAGGATCACGATTCCACGACTGGAACTATTAGCCTGTTTGATTGGAGCACGACTGTTGGTGCATGTTCTGGAAAATTTAGAAGAAAGTCCGGAGAAGATTCAATGTTGGACAGACTCCAGTCCTGCCCTATACTGGATACAACAACAAGAGAATTGGGCTCAGTTCGTTTCCAACCGTGTCAAGGAGATCACAACACTTACGAAGAGTGAAGATTGGAACCATGTCGCAGGGGAACACAATCCAGCAGATCTCCCATCCCGTGGTGAATCCCCATCGAAATTCACAAAATCCGGATGGTGGGAGGGACCAAAATGGCTTCAGGAAAAGAAAGAAGACTGGCCAGTATCAAAAGTACAGTATGATCTGGAAGCCATTGAAGAAGAGAGGAGGAAGACTGTGGTGGCTGGATTTGTAGCCAAAAAGCCCGAGGAGAATCCATGGTATCTGAATCTATACGAGGGAAAACGTGAAGTGACTCTAACACAAATACTGAGAGTAATCGCGTGGATGCTACGTTTCAAGCCCTCTGAATACAAAGGAGATATCATCTCACAAGAGGAGCTAGACAGTGCTGAAAAGTCCCTAGTTAAGATAATACAGAGTGAATCGATCGGTGAGGAAGATCCCAAGATGAAGCAGCTACACGCGTTCCAAGATAAAGAAGGATTATGGAGAGTGAAAACGAGGATAGTGAATCGAAATGACGATGAACTGTTCCGATTGCCAATTTTGATCTCAACATCCGGTCACAGAGCTAATTGTGAAATCAGTCCACGAGAAAATGTACCACTGTGGAGCCCAGACGCTGCGATCAGTACTAAGAGAGAAGTTCTGGATTCCAAAAGCTCGACAACTAGTTCGTCATGTAATTCATAAATGTCCTCGCTGTCGACGATTTGAAACCAAGCGAGTCGACGTACCAGAAGCATCGTTGCCTCAACATCGCGTACGAAATGTTGTGGTTTTTGAGGTGACAGGAATTGACCTCGGAGGACCTTTATATCTGGAAGATGGACAGAAGGTTTGGTTCGTCATCTTCACCTGTGGCGTATACCGTGCGGGTCCACCTCGAACTGGTGACTTCCTTATCGACGGAAGCATTGGTGGGAGCAGTAGAGAGGTTCGTAACAAGACGAGGTTGCCCTGCAGTCATCTACTCAGATAATGGGACGAATCTAGTTGGACTCCGGAATGAGCTTTATCGAGTTAATTTTGGAGTGAAATGGAAGCTCAATCCTCCGGCAGCACCGTGGTGGGGAGGTTGGATCGAGAGAATTGTTGGACTCACCAAAAAGCTGCTTCGAAGATTGCTGGGAAAACGTGTTGTCAACTACGAAGAAATGGTGACGATCCTCGAAAACTGTGAATGAGTTATCAACGCGCGACCACTCACCTACATTGCTGAGGACAATGATGACCTTGTGCCATTAACCCCAGAGATGTTCCTTCGAGAACCAAGAACTGAAGGAGAGATTGATCTAAATGAATTCAGGTGAAACTTTGGGAAGAGCTATGAGAAACGCAAACGACTCCTGAAGGAATTCAGGTTCAGAAGCGAGTACCTAGGATTGTTGGTGCATCACGACAATCGCAAGAAACAACGACAGTTAAAAGTTGGAGATATCGTCTTTGTGGAGGTTGAAAACAGGAAGCAAATAAACTGGCCTATGGGAAAGATTACGAAGGTGTTTCCTGGAACTGACAATGTGCGAAGACTTGTGGAAGTTAAGACTAAGTCTGGATTCATGAAGCGTGCAGTGCAACGATTGTTCCCACTTGAAGTACCATCTGAGGACGTAGAGCAAGGCGACGGGGAGCTTAAGCCAGCGGAGGATGAGATCGTCAGGGAGAAAACATCCGGTGTGGAGTCCGCGTCAGTGCGAGAGAAAACTACTCCAGTAAAAGTAGGGAAAGTTTACACGCGTTCTGGAAGAAGAGTCAAGTTACCGA
The DNA here is from genome assembly GCA_030710605.1 of Cordylochernes scorpioides. NCBI lineage: Eukaryota > Metazoa > Arthropoda > Arachnida > Pseudoscorpiones > Chernetidae > Cordylochernes > Cordylochernes scorpioides. Next base: position 64,582,461 of record CP092863.1, read on the forward strand.
TTAGGTTTAATTGAAGTTTGAGAGAAAATTTAATCATAAAACATTCTGTTAGATTTGAGATAATTCCTTCTTTGTTTTTTAAATTAATATTGACCTTATAGCAAAGTTCTAAAGGTCAAGGTGGGAGAGTGACGCAAAAATAGGTACTTTTGGACCAACCGACGCTGGCAACACTGCTCCGCTCCCCCCCCCCCCCCGCGCATGCGCGAGCAGAAAAAGGATTACCCTCGCAATTCCGGTAAACAAACTGTCTCGACGCTAACGTTTGGTTTTGACAGGCCTGAAAAAGAACTATCTCTCATAAATTTTAATAATTGTTTTGAATAATATTTGTATTAATATTAATTTGTGTGATTTTTAAATAAATATTTCTTTCAATAAGTATTAAATTATTCATCACTGTTTTCTAACTTAGGCCTCGCCATCCAACGTTGTGACTCAATTTCTACTGATCCCTGCAACAAAGGTATTGATTTATCAATTTATAATTTTCAAGTCAGTTTCCAGCATTACTGTAAAGCTAGGAGCTTTTAGTTCAGGTTAAGCCATCGGGACCTTGTATTGTCTTTCTTTTTCAAATTTAAGACAAGACAACACAGGCATTTAGGTCAGATTTGGATCAAGGTCAATATGCAAGTATGCGAGATTCACCAGAATGTGACCACCATGGACAGTGAGTAATGTAGCAACGATCTTTCCATTATTGATCTTTGATAGAAAGGATAAAAGCGATTCTCCTGTAAGGTATTTTGAGTGGTTGTGAATAAACTGTTTCTTGGCCTCCATTGCAGGTGTCTTATTGAGAGCGGCGCTCGATTTCAGGATAAAATAGAGAGTAGAAGTAAACCAAATTAAAAATTGCTGCCTAAAAATAGCTTAAATTCCACTATGGCCATGAAATAATTATAAGAGGGTTTATGAATAGTATAACTTCTTTTGTTTATAGCCGATTCCTCTTTAGTAGGCTGCAGCGCTAGTATATTTGTAATGACAAAATATTTTAAGTATGTATATTAACATTTACATATTTTGTTGGTCCCTTAATCTGATTTTAATTGTTTATTTTCTTCGCTAATTTGATATCATGCTAAAGATTATATAAGATGATAAAGTGCCCTTTGATATTGTTAAGTAATGATGATTTTGTGTGTTGCCTTCCTCTTGTTATATTCAAAGAATGAGATGGTTTATTTTATCATTGCTGTTACTTTTAAATTGTTTTCTGATCTCTACAAGTTAAAAAAGGTGGTCGCCAGTGGCTGCTGCCAACCTCAAATTTATTCTTCTATGGCACATGTAGAGACCTAAAGCAGTACCATCCAGAAAAAAAAAAGTGATAAAGGGGGAATTAACCACTCTTTTTCAGCTAAACAGATTTTATTCAGACTAATAAAAACTTTCAATGTACACAAATAAAAATATATGAATAAAACAAACAAATAAAAATATATAACTACAAAATGGATTCAAATTAAAATGTATATAAAAAGTTCAATGGAAGATTAAATATATATATATATAAACTAAAGAAGACTATCCCCAAGAAAAACGACACAAAAATTCTATTCCAAGAAATCACCCATATAGCCCCACCTACCTCTCAATATCCAGTAACCTATGTACAAAATTGAGAATGGGCGGCCAGAGCTGCAGCCAGGCCAGCAACCATCGCTGCTTAGCAACTCCTCTTGTTTTGTTCCTGCCGTCCTCTTAAAAAAAGGAATCCCAATTTCAAAAATGAATAAACCGCTTACTTTCTCCCAGTGTTGCTGAACTCACTTCAAAAGCTATCATCACCCTTCTCTATAAAGTAAAAATATTTAAAAAATAAAATTAAAATTTAAATATATTAAAGATAAATGCTGAAATAAATATATATAAAAAGTCAAAATTCAAAACTATTTTAAAGGCGTAAGATTCTTTTAGATATTAAACAATTTCTACTGCCCTTACTGCAATGGAAATATTTAATGAGAGGGCCTGGCTCATCAGTGGTGAACCCTCTCAGCGGTTTCGCCAGTTCAAATATTTCCATTGCAGTAAGGGCAGTAGAAATTGTTCAATATCAAAAAGAATCTTACGCCTTCAAATTAGTTTTGAATTTTGATAACAGATGGCGCGCTAGTGAATCATATATAGAAAGTATTGAAAATATTTCAAAATATAAAATAAACATGGGGGACCTGGACATCTTGGGGTCAGCTTGGGAAAGTTTAGGGCTCGTGGTGGAGCTGGTGTTCAGCCTAAAGATGATGATATCAGTCACCATTTGTCTGTGGATTTTTCATAGGTTTTCAGTATGCTTGAGTAAGCTTGGTACTGGTGGGATCAAGTCAGCCACCATAAATCAGATGGTTCAACCACAAGGAAGGGGTGTCTTAGTCCATTTCAGAAACTGGCTTAGAGGGGGGTGGGCCATGATTAGGTTAGGTGGATTTTGGGTGAATCGTGGCATACTAAAATGCAAAGGTCACAATGTGTCCTAACATCTTCATATATCCAAGTGCAACTCTTGATAGTGGTATGGCTCATCACTGCTTGAGCAAGTGGAACTCATCTACATCTGGCTCCTCTATCTCCATTCTGACAGGTGATTTAGGGTTTGCATGTGCTATTGGAAATTCTGAACAATCAACATAGTATGAGTTCACAACTCTTGTAGAGAGCCCAATTATTTTGTACTATGCAAACTGGTTCATAGATGGAAAATATTAAAGCGAAAATTCAATGATCTCAGTAATATTAGGAAGGCGGCAAGATTGGGAAAATGGATTTCAATGTGTGGTATATTGTTTTAATTTGAGTCATTTATTAAAATATATCAATGTATAAATTCATTTTATAATTACTCATCAAATAAATTGTTTAATATTAATTGAAATGTAATGTTTATATGAATCTCATTTAGAAATGGCAAAACAGATATTTAAAAATTAATCAGCAGATTATTATTTTACATGTTTTGCTACTTAGCAGCTTTTTTCCTCTCTTAGTTGTAATTATAAATTGTAAAGTCCAGCGAGATTCCAAGGGACGACCACTGGGGTCCGTCAGTTAACACCTTGGGACTTTTAAGACAGTTGGTATTGTGTGCGACACAAACGGCCGCTCAGCTGTGCCGGTTGGTCTCTCTCTCCCTGGTTGCCTGGGTTCCTCTTCAAACTCGTAGTGTGTTCATTTCCCCACCTTTTATACCAAATATATATATATTTCAGGTTTCAGGGAGATAACTCCCTGGGGAATAGTTACTTTTTGACGCATTATTAGTTTGAGTTATGAGACCTTTTTGTGGATTTTGAGGATTTTTTTTTTTTGCTTAAAAATAATTTTGAATTAAAAGTAATATATATTATGGAAATATATATAGTAATAAAATATTTAAAGAGAGTGTGTGTAAATAATTTTATGATTATTATTTACACTACATATTAGATTTTTTTTTTTTAATAATATTTTTTAAAATATTTATTTATTAAAAAACGCTAGGCGGCGCTAAATTGCAGATTATTTGTAAACATGAGGTTTAACACGTTTGTAGTCTACTCTTCAGAATTTATTTCACTTTTCATTCCCTTTAATTAAAAAAAATATGTTTCTTAGAACATTTAAGCCTACGACAAGACATTAATATTAGATTTATTAGAAATCATTGATGGAATCGAATAACCTTAAATCCACGATGAGCAAACGATACCAAAATAAATTGATTTTAGCACCAATGGTTAGAATATGCACACTTCCAATGCGTTTGTTAGCATTGGAATATGGAGCAGACTTAGTATATAGTGAGGTAAATATAATTTCAGAGAAAACAATTTTAAAATTTACTAATGCTATATGCTAATTTATATGCGCACAATTTCAAAAGAAAACCAAGACCGAATCCAGATAGGTGAAGTTTGTGCGATACACTTAAATAGACTAGTATACATAAAACTAGATGGAGTAACTAAGGGATAAGTAGAAGCAGGGACAACTCATTTCTTTCATCTAAAATCCAATGCATTCTGCACATTTTCATGTGTCAAGTTTTTTGAATTAAATGGCATACAAGGTCATCTAACCAGGACATAATCAGAAGCTAACTTTTACCAACTTTACTTCTTAATTTAACAAACATAGAAAATACTTATTAACAAATCAGAAGCTAAGGTTATAAAATTGAAAAATAAATTGTAAAAAAAACTATGTACATACATAACAAAGAAACAAAAATCATGTTTGAAGAAATTTAAACTATTTCTGACATGTATGATTCTTTTTAAATAAAATAATTTTCTTCTGTCCTTACTGTAATGATAAATTAATGGAAGGTACTGGCTCATCAATGGTGAACCCTCCCAGTGGTTTCGCTAGTTTCAATTTCCTATAGCAGATGACATGGTAATGCGGGGATGTAATACTCAGAATGTTTATTTGGTGCAGTGCTGGACTCATGGTTCAATCCAGGAAAGTCATGATGTTCAGGGTCTTGTCGGGCTGGTTGTAGGAGGGGATGGAGCTGTAACTAAGGCAGGACATGTTAAACAATTCTGTCCCCTCCTACAGCCGGCCCGACAAGACCCAGAACATCATGACCTTCCTGGACTGGACCATAAGTCCAGCACTGCACCAAATAAACATTCTGAGTATTACATCCCCGCCTATGTCTCATCAATATTATAAAAACTTTGTTTATAATAAAAAAAAAAAAGCATAATTTTAAAGTTGTTTTTATTTTAAAAAAATTAAATAAAATCTGGGGGTTATTGGAAAGAGATGGTCTAAACCTTTGGTTTTCGACCGCTATGACTCGGGTTCGATTACCGCATTGAACACTTTTTTCTGATTTAAAAAAAAAAAGCTCCAATGGCCCCCGATTCTTGCAAAGTTCTAACCCCACCAGCAAGTGCAAGTAACCAAACGGGGCTCTGGCACATTTGTAAGTGCAAAAATCAAACTGCTTTTCACATGTGTAAACATGTGGTGCACTTACAGTAAAAGCACTGCCTACTTCTACCTACCATGATATTCATGGCCTGTACCATGTGTACTAGGGATAAGTAAAAAATAATAATAATAAATAAAATATAAAAAGCTATTAAAAGAACTAAATATATAATAAATTATAATACTGAAACACAAGGTAATAAGACCAAATACAAATAAATAAATAGTGTGTGACGTTTCGGTAACAGCGTTGTTACCATCTTCAGACTAAAGTACTGACAAAACTACATTCAGTACTTTTGTCTGAAGATGGTAACAATGCTGTTAATCGAAACATTAAACACTATTTATTTATTTAGGTTTGGTCTTATTACCTTGTGCTTATAATCTATAATACAAATTGTGCCTTTTTATAATACTGAGAGTAAATGTTACTTCTGGAGACTTAGCAACCCACTGAAGACGCTGAGAACTATTTCAGAAAATAAAAATATATCAATAGAACTCTATAATTTCTACAGATCAGTTGTAAATAGATTCATATACAAAAGAGGTAGTGAGGAAAGTTTTAGAACAGATGTGTAAATAAATCCATTTCAAACAAAGACTCACGTGCACATGGGGAAAAGGAGGAAAAAATTACTGTATTATTTTGTTGTTGTGTGGCGAATCCATACAGGGCAATGGACCTTAATAAAAGCCTTTTTGTTGTTGTTTTTGAATAAATGATACATTTGGTACATGGATTTTGACAGAAGTAATGCAATTGTTGATCCGCAAGGCATTAGGACCATTTATATGTCAAATAATAATAAAGCACAATTTGGATTATAAATTATAGAAGAAAATAAGACCTAATCCAAATAAATAAATAGTGTGTGGCGTTTCGGTAACAGTATTGTTACCATCATCAGACAAAAGAATAAAATTATTTGGATTAGGTCTTATTTTCTTGTATTTTTTTGAATTAAAAAAAAATTAAACTGTGTCTCTCCTTACTAAAAGGTTTTATAAATGTTCACCAATGATCATAACCAAGCCTTTTCCATTATTTTTCTCATTACAGTAATGACAAAAATTGATCAAAATTCAAAACTATTTTAAACGCGTAAGATTCTTTTTAAAATGAAACAATTTCTACTGCCTTTACTGCAATGGAAAAATTAATGGGAGGGCCTGGCTCATCAGTGGTGAACCCTCCCAGCGGTTTCGCCAGTTTAATCTACCATACCGCTGTTATATTGCATTTTTAGAACTTCTTTTTATAGTTGACTGTTGTAAGACTCTTGGAATGGGTATTTAAGAAGAACTATGGACAAAAGATTTTAGGACAGCAGAATTAAATATAAATATAAATATATAATATGCTTCGAGCAATCGCTCTTCCACCAATATCAAATTGTGTCTTTTATTTGAACAATTATATTACGATGCACTAGAGCGCCATCTGTTATCAAATTACAAAACTATTTTAGAGGCGTAATATTCTTTTTAAAATAAAACAATTTCTACTGTCCTTACTGCAATGGAAAAATTAATGGGAGGGCCTGGCTCATCAGTGGTGAACCCTCCCAGCGGTTTTCGCCAGTTTAATCTACCATACCGCTGTTATATTGCATTTTTGGAACTTCCTTTTATAGTGATACTGTTACTAGACTCTTGGAATGGGTATTTTAGAAGAACTATGGACATAAGCTTCGAGGACAGTAGAATTACATACAATTATAAATATATAATATGCTTCAAGCAATCGCTCTTCAGCAAATATTAAATTGTTTCTTTTATTAGAACATTTATAATATGATGCACTAGCGCACCATCTGTTGTTGAGAAAAAAAATGTCAAAAAATGTGTGTGTTGAGATATGGTATCTTTCCTTGCACAACACTTGACTACCCAGGTTCACACTGTGTGTTTGGTGCAGGAGCTGATAGATTATAGACTGCTCAAGTGCCGGAGAGTCCAGAATGGTGAGTAAGATATCAGTGAAACCATTGTTTCTATTCTCAAATTCCTACCACACCTCTAAACCCTCCCCCTGGTTTACACAATTAAAAAAAACTTCCAATTATTGCCCTAATCCAATCCCAACAGTGTGTAAAAATACAGTAGAACCTCCCTGTAAAGGACACCTAATTGCAAAGCCAAAATGTCCTTTATAGAGAGGTGTCCTCTAGCGCGAGTATCCTCTCATGGAGGTTCTACTGTAACTACAACAGCTCTGGCACATTTTGGCTATTTCTTTTTTTCATTTGAAGAACTTTTTTTTTATGCGGAGTAATCCGGAATGGAATGAATACCCAAATATGGCCATTTTTTATACGCATCGGTGGTTCAGTGGTAGAATGCTCGCCTGCCACGCGGGCGGCCCGGGTTTGATTCCCGGCCGATGCATTTTTTTTTTTTTTCAATTTTTAAAACTCATTTATATTATATACTAGTCGTATGACCCGGCTTCGCCCGAGAATTCCCCCGATTGCAATTTCCTTCATACTGAAAGTGCATCAATAATAAATATTAGAAGTGCCATAGAATAGCAATACAGAAGTAACACATAAACTACAGGAAAAAAGTGTGTGTGATGGCAAAAATTGTATTATATTAGTGTTTAGGAATTTGATTTAATTAATATAGTTGAAATTATAATATATATTTATATTATATAATATAAATGAGTTTTAAAAATAAATTAAAAAATGCATCGGCCGGGAATCGAACCCGGGCCGTCTGCGTGGCAGGCGAGCATTCTACCACTGAACCACCGATTCTTATAAAAAATGGCTATATTTGGGTATTCATTCCATTCCAGATTACTCCGCGTAAAAAAAAAGTTTTTCAAATGAAAAAAAGAAATAGCCATCGGGGGAATTCTCGGGCGAAGCCGGGTCATACGTCTAGTCTATATACAGTCTACTCTCGTTATAACGCCACCATCCGGATGTTGCAAAAAAGCGGCGTAAGGCGAGGGTGGCGTTGTATCGAACACGTTTAAAATGTGAAATTTAAAGTTTCAATAAATTATTTATAACAATTAATAATAACAATTTATATTTAAGTCAATATATAGAATGCAAAACCGGCATTAATTGATTAATATGATAAATAGAAAGCATTAATTTATAATTTATTCTCTTAAAAAAATAATTACATTTTCTTGAAAAAGTCTGTGATCACAACTTGTGTTTTCTCTCCCTCACTTATGCCATAGACACGGTTGTAACAAATCCGCAGATAGATTGACGTCGTCAGATGTTGCTCTCTTGGAGTGCTCAAGAAACAACAATAGTGATACTGATACTAGACTCTTGGAATGGGTATTTAGATTTACTATGGACATAAGGTTTGAGGTCTGTAGAATTTTACATACAATTATAAATTTATAATATTTCCATCGCAGTAAGGGCAGTAAAAATTGTTTAACTTTCAAAAGAATCATACGCTTCTATAATAGTTTCCAATTTTCATAACAGATGGCGCGCAAATGCTTTTTATGTAATAAGGTGCTATCATTGGATAGCTCAGAATCTTGAATTCCAAGTTAAATGTTTTGTTCTCGTTTTTCACCAGTTTTTAGAATTATTTTATCCGATCGTTAATATGACCTTATCATAGACTTCTGAATATTTAATTTCATATTTTCCATCTGATTTTGTTTTCAAATGAATCATAAATTGCGTAAAACAGATGGCGAGTTAATTCATAATGTTCATATTAAGTCTAAATGAACTTTACTTGTTGTTTGCGGAAGAGCAGCGCTCGAAGCATGTTTAGGAATCTACTTATATATTTGCCTTATTCTGTCTGTTTGTCTGTTTGTCTGTTTATCTGTTTGTCTGTTTGTCTGAAGCTCACGGATAGAATGCGCGCTCATTGGCTGCAAGGGAACACGTGTCCTCCCTGCCCCCCTCTAGACAACCCTGTTATTCAAAAACCATACATCCAATCGCCATGAAATTCTGGGATATTATTAGGTATATCCCCGGAAAGGTTTTCGAAAAACAATTTCTTGAATATCTTGAATATCCTTAGAGTTATTTGCAGAATTGTAGATATAACTCGCAAGCAGCGCCGCCAGACGGTGAAAGCCTTAAGCTTGCTGCTCCACCCCTGTTGACCTTGGGTCGTCGTGTGAGTCACAGCATGATGCAACAAAAAACACTCTCTCTGGGAATTGCGGAGTCAACAACCTGTAAGTTTGTGCCTCTCTCATAAACCTGTCTATACAGACCACCCTGTCTATAGCGACCACTCTAGACAACCCTGTTATCAGCTGTGTGATACATCCACCTGTCTATACAGACCACCCTGTTAATAGCGACCACCCAAGTCAACGTTTTTAGAATATATTCGCACTCGGGTAAACCCCGGGCGTTGCCCGGGCCATTCGTCTAGTTTATAAATATTTGTATTTCTACTGTACATAAGCTTATGTGCATAGTTGTTTAAAATCCCTTTTACAATAGTGTATCTTCAGTATTACTATAAAATAAAAACAGGAAAATACAAAAATTAAGCGGGATGGTAGATTAAACTGACAAAACCGCCAAGTAGATTCACAAATGATGAACCAGGCCCTCCCATCATTTTTATCATTGCGGTAAATATACTAGAAATAGTATGAGTTTATGGATGGAAACATTTCTAGGCGAAGCTGACCTAAAATATATAAAGGCCCCTCCTCTCTCTCCCGTCAACATAGATATAATAACTTTGCTATATATCTATCAACCATTTTATTCAATCTAGCAGACTCTGGTGGAGGTCAATGCCACAATAACATCTTTGTAAAATTCAGAATGTCACCAGGAGACCATGGTTTGGTTTATGGCTCTCGGCAGTCTAGGGAGAGCTTTGATTTCTTGTTATCCGCAAGGGATGCGTAGAATTTATCCAAAGAGTTATTCAGCACTCTCAAAGTGGTTAGTTAATTCTATGGGTGAGATATATATGTAAATTTGTCACTTAACCGAGAAAGAGAGTGTGCAAGGTTGATGAGGAATTCAATCAATAAAGGCATAGTTCTGGCGTCTATTTTGATGCAAAATGCGACGTTTATTTTTTGCTAAAAATCTAGTATATGATTGAGGGTCACCCAGAGTTCGAAAATGGCACTGAATTTAATGAAACCTTCCAACGTCATATAATCAAGGAAGGGCATGGTACATCATTGGTGAATTCTCCCATCGGTTTCGCCAGTTTAATCCCTAGACCTTTCAACTATTGTAATAGATGGATTCTATCATGTAGTTTGATTTTGTTGAAGAATACTGGAAATATTTTGAGCTAAGCTGATATTTTATTTTATTTTGTTTCTGTAACTCTATTTATGTGATTACTTGGTGTTTATTGATTTTTTTTTCAGCAAGGATGGTTTATAGCATTTAATGTAATAATTTTATCTCATTCAAAGTCCATGCATCACCAGACCAGGTCATGAATATTTTCGCAAAGGGTTTCCACGCCACCCAGGAGGTACCTGCTCAGCGCGTTAGCCTTTGTTTATAGTGGCGCTTCGCCTCCGTAGAAGCCCTATTCCACTCTTCTGGCACAACCAGAGCATCCAACTCGCTCTCGGCCGAGCTGATGGTCCAGGCCCTGCCAGGAACTGGTCTGCCGATGCTATGGACTCCGTCTCAAAGATCAAAGAGTCGGGGGAGAGGAAGACAAAGCCTCAATATCTGAGGAAACAAGTATATTCGGACAGAGTCTCAAAGCAAACCCGCCTCCACCTCAATTCCCAACCGACTGGCCCATTGTTGGACCGTTGGAAACAAAATTTTTATAGCGTCCTAAAAATTCAATATATTAATATTTATATGAAATAAAAAAATAATATGTATCTTTTTAAATTATATATTATCTGTTTGAGATATATTTAAAATATTCTCCATCATTTTGAATTCAATATGAAATAGAATTTGGAACAATAAGATTATGACTAAATTTTTTACTTCAATAACCTCAAAAATAATAAAAGAAATATTATTCAAACATTTGTTATTTATATAAAATGCTTTGAAGCTTATAATATGTATATTTTAAAATATATAAAATGATGAAATGTGAAAAAAAATTGATCAAATTCAGACGTTTGCTCTCTCATTTTGCATTATCAAATATCAGTTGTCTTTCATACTTCACTATGAATATGCTTTATAGAGGAATGCAAGTAAAATTTACTGTCTATTCTCGATTTGAGACTGAGCAATGGGACTCGAAATTTCTGTTCCTAAACACAGTTAGGTCTTATTCCAGTGATCACCATAATCCTCATATCGCTGATATACACTGGTCCGCAAAATTAAAGGAACAACATATTTTTTCATTTATCTCAAATTTTATTGAACATATATCAATGAAATTTTATACACAAATTTATTATTCCATTATTGATTAGAATACCCGAAATCAAAGAATTCTAACACGTATTTTATGCAAATTATCCGGTCAAGCAATGATCTTCTTGCAGTCAGTGCATAAATATCTTGGATATTGTTGGTAATATGGGGTGTGATCGCCTTTAACTGATAGGCAGGCTCTACATTGGTGACCCATACTGAGAATTAGGGAGTTTATCAGCTCCTGTGGAATCAACGCCCACTCTTGTGTTAAGGCTGTTTCTAGCTCAAGAGTGTTTCTAGGAGGGGGTTGGAGGGATGAGATCCGCCGTCCTAGGTTGTCCCATACATGCTCAATGGAATTTAGGTCTGGGGATCGAGCTGGCCAATTCATCCGAGCAATTGCATGGTTTTGGAGAAAAGTGTTGACCACACCAGCCCTATGTGGACGGGCATTATCATACATTAGAAGAAAGTTTTCTCCCATTTCCAATGCTTGAGGCATCACATATGCTGCCAAGATCTCATCCCGATACCTCTGTCCAGTCAGGGTTCCTTGCCGAAAAATATGGAGTGCTGTGCGACCGCCCAAGAAGATTCCAGCCCAGACCATAAAACCTTGGCTTCTGTAGGGATCCCTTTCAACCATATTCCAGTAGAGATGCAGCACAGTAGAACAGTGATTCGTTGCTTCATCCTTTCGACACCACGGCAGTTTTCATCTTTGTGAGCAAGTGTTCGGTCAGGAATGAGCTGAAAAAAATAATCCTGTTTTGTCTGCATTGTATATGTTGGTTGGGTCATATCCGGAGTTGGCCAGCATACTGTTCAAATTTGTAAGGTGTTCATCAATGATAGCTGGAGAAATCGATGCGCCTTCCCCACAGAGCCGTCGTTGCGAAATATGGAATCTCCCTTTAAATCGCTGCAGCCACCCACTGCTGTACGTGAAATTTTCTGGTACGTCCAACTGCTCGCCAAGTTTTTTTGCCTTTTCTCTTTGGAGGTCATCAGTAATAATAATATTATGGCACGCTTTTGGGTAAACCAGTTGAAGAGAGCGTCTTCCAAGTCACTAAATTTCCCGACTCTTTGTCTCTTTGAAGAACCAGCAGTATAATTTTCCCACTTCTCAGCCTGAGTGAGAATATCACGGACAGTTGTTCGTGGAAGTGAGAAACACTCTCCAATCTCATTCTTCGACATTCTTGCCAACTGGCATATCTCCTTCTTTTCAATGGTGATCGACTCCAGTTTACACTTTTGGGAACTCATGATACGACAATAAGGTTGATGTGTTGACGTTAGCAAAGGATGAAGCGACTGTGTATCTCCCAGGCACAAGCAGGAAAAGGGTATGCTGGCTGTTCACACAATCTGTTGTGTCAACAGCAGGCAAAGTCCGGTGCCGCTGGCGGAAAAAAAAAAGACAGGAAAAGGGAAGTGGGGGATGAGGGACGTTGTGAGCGGCGCTATAACGAGTGGTTTTTGCTACTTGGGATACTAAAAATCAGCGGCGGAAGGCGAACAGCGAGGGAGTGGCGTTATATCGAGAAAAATACATTGATGTCGATTGGGACAAAACGAAAAAGCGGCGTAAGGCGAGGGTGGCGTTATATCGAGTGGCGTTATAACGAGAGTAGACTGTATACAGTAAAACCCCGCTAATACGAACCCTGGATATAACGAACCCACGCCGATTCCCAATTCCATTCCATGAAAATACCATCGTTATAACGAACTTTGCGATTTTTAGAATAACGAACTACCCCTATAACGAACCTATTTCGGGTCCCAAAATGATAAAATCTATTAAAAATACTATGCTTATAACGAACTAAGAATTGTAATTTAAAAAAAAATTAAACAACACAATTTTGAGCATGTTCAGCTCGCGGATCGCGATTTCAAAACAATAAATTTAGCGGCATTGTTTGTTTTGATTTTTGCACTTTATTTTTGCTGTATGTTGTATAATTTTTTACACATTATACTTTATATTAAATAGAATATCTTTGCATCCATTAAATTTGAAATATAAAAAATGCAAATGGCTTCCAAAATGAAGAAAACAAAGGCATTTTAAAAACAAAAGCGTTATTTCTTTAAAAAAAAAAAAGGCCATTTTCAGAACTTTTCAAAGTGAAACAACACAGGGAAAATGTTAAGAACATATTAAAATAAGAGAATATAACTTTTCTATTATAAAAGCTAAAATATAAAGTTATTAAAAATTGTTACAAAGAGGAATCAACCTCAACTTTTGCCGCGATCGCGATCGTACGTTTTAGGGCTAAAAAAAAAAAGTCCAAATAAACGGTCCCGTAATGAAACAAATTATTTTTATGCCATTAACTATGGTGATTTTAAAGTCTGCAATGTTTTGCATGACAGGTTAAAAAAAAAAAAATCTAGACCTAGAAGAATATGTGGAAACATGAAATGGAAGAAAAACACTAACTTTATTTGAAACAACAGGTATTAGAGCCATTTTTTCAAGTAAAAATTTTATTATATAATGTGATAATGATGTTTTAAAATCATTTCATATCTTTGAATTTATATTTAATAAAACTTTGCTTAGGATTTGTCTTGATTTTTAACTTAGACATAGAGGTACGTGTATGTTAATGATAAGAAGAACCTATCATCTAATGATTTCTATTATTATTCTGTATTAATGTAAGAAAATTGGTCAATTAAGGATATTTAAAACAAAGTGACCACTATTAAGAGGCAACCTCTTCTTGTGTGTATGGCTGTCCTTTAATTATACGGTCTAAAAATTTTGAAAAGTAAAAAAAAAAAAGCCAAACCGTGGCTATAGTGAGCCGTGGCTATAGTGAACCAAAAGCTCTGCCCCATTGGGGTTCACTATAGAGGGGTTTTACTGTATATATAAATGAATGTCTGTCTGTGTGTGTGTGTGTGTACTCTATAGATTCAAAAACCATACATCCAATCGCCGTGAAATTTTGTGATATTATTAGGTATATCCCCGGAAAGGTTTTCGAAAAATAATTTCTTGAATATCTTGAATATCCTTAGAGTTATTTGCAGATTTGTAGCTTTAACTCGCAAGCAGCGCCACCTTGCGACGGAAATAGGCTTAGGTCTGCCCCACCCCCTGTCGAGAGAATGTAATCGTCCGGCCGCCGGCCGGATGGACAGTCCAAGTACCCACCGACCAATCAAGAGGGGTCAAGATGTCCTGGCGCGCGGGGGCAGAGTTGGTGACACAGCTGTGCCAAGTAGACAAGAAAAAAAGCCTCGCGGGGGCTTGCCCAAGATGACCTCCGGGAACTTCGTCCATCTTCCGTAAACGACCATGATTTTATTCAACTTATCGTGTATTTTTCAAGGCACCGGGAAAAAATGTTTACTAGATAAAACGATGATTTTATAATGTAGAAAATTAGGAAAGACAAAATTCAGAATGCCACGGCACACAGGGACCGGGAAAAAATGATCACTTTATCGAGAGATTCAAATTTACGAGTTTCAAATTATCAAAATATATCTATTATTTTTTTTATAAGTTTATAGAGAATTGTTATGCCTGACCAAACCACTCATTGGAACGCCATGAAACTTTGGGAAGTTATTTAGTATAGTACTGGGAAGGTTCTAGCAAATAAAATTTTTGAAATAACTTTTCGCCTAAAAATAATCAAGATAAATATTCTAATTTATCTGTTATAATTCAACAATCTGCTCTAAATATTATCATGATGATACGATGATTTTGTAATGTAGAAAATTAGGAAAGACAAAATTCAGGATGACACGGCAATTGATTTGAGACAAGAATAATGATACAATTCCAAGGCAAGATACTATTCCTTTAACTTCCAATTACCGAGGGAACCAATTAATATTGATTTTATTCAACTTATCGAGTATTTTTCAAGGGACCGGGAAAAAATGTTCACTTTATCGAGAGATTCGTTAGACAAACCTTTACTCGGGTAAAACCCGGGCGAAGCCGGGTACATACGCTAGTCTATATATATAAAATTGAATGTCTGTGTGTGTGTGTGTGTCCTCTATGGATTCAAAAACCATACATCCAATCGCCGTGAAAATTTGGGATATTATTAGGCATATCCCCGGAAAGGTTTACGAAAAATAATTTCTTGAATATCTTTAATATCCTTAGAGTTATTTGCAGATTTGTAGCTTTAACTCGCAAGCAGCGCCACCTTGCGGCGGAGATAGGCTTAGGTCTGCCCCGCCCCCCGTCCGGCCGGTCAGTCCAAGTTCCCACCGACCAATCAGAGGGATCAAGAGGTCCTGGCGCGCGGGGGGCGGGTGACCTCCGGGAACTACGTCCATCTTCCATAAACGACCATGATTTTATTCAACTTATCGAGTATTTTTCAAGGGACCGGGAAAATATGTTCACTAGATAAAACGATGATTTTGTAATGTAGAAAATTATGAAAGACAAAATTCAGGATGACACGGCACACAGGGACCGGGAAAAAATGTTCACTTTATCGAGAGATTCAAATTTACGAGTTTCAAATTATCAAAATATATCTTTTTTTTTTATAAGTTTATAGAGAATTTTTTTAACAAATGTTCGTTAGACAAACCTTTACTCGGGTAAAACCTCGGGCGAAGCCGGGTACGTCATCTAGTATATATATAAAAATGAATGTCTGTCTGTCTGTGTGTACTCTATAGATTCAAAAACCATACATCCAATCGCCGTGAAATTTTGGGATATTATTAGGTATATCCCCGGAAAGGTTTTCGAAAAATAATTTCTTGAATATATTGAATATCCTTAGAGTTATTTGCAGATTTGTAAATTTAACTCGCAAGCAGCGCCACCATTGAGACGGAGATAGGCTTAGGTTTGCTGCTCCACCCCTGATGACCTTGGGTCATCGTGTGAGTCACAGCATGATGCAACAAAAACACTCTCTCTGGGGAATTTGCGGCGTCAACAACCTGTAAGATTGCCTCTCTCATATATTATACTTTAAACGTCTGCTTAATTAAAGCATTTTTCATTTGAAAGAGACTGCTCTCTTAACCCCCTTTAGACAGCATTAAATCATATCCTGTGTCGTTTTTTAAATGATTTGAGAGCCACCCCTCGCTTGAAGCAAATCCTTTAATCCCAAGAGGCTGCGCGAAAGACTTGAACATGAAACCGCCGACGGAACGTTTTGTCCTCTACACTGACGAATCCACTTAACCAAGCTCTGATCTCCGCCCGTAGAGTGTAGGAATTTTGCGCACAAGTCAAAGTTAGTTTTATCATTTATCGACATGGCACTTTATTTGAGACAAGAATAATGATACAATTCCAAGGCTAAGATACTATTCCATTAACTTCCAATTACCGAGGGAACCAATTAATGTTGCTTTTATTCAACTTATCGAGTATTTTTCAAGGGAACAGGAAAAAATGTTCACTAGATAAAACGATGATTTTGTGATGTAGAAAATTAGGAAAGACAAAATTCAGGATGACACGGCACACAGGGACCGGGAAAAAATGTTCACTTTATCGAGAGATTCAAATTTACGAGTTTCAAATTATCAAAATATATCTTTTTTTTTTTAAATAAGTTTAAAGAGAATTGTTTTAACAAATGTTCGTTAGACAAACCTTTACTCGGGTAAAACCCGGGCGAAGCCGGGTACATCCGCTAGTATATATATAAAAATGAATGTATGTGTGTCTGTCCTTTATGCCTGACCAAACTACTCATTGGAACGCCATGAAACTTATTTAGTATAGTACTGGGAAGGTTTCTAGCAAATAAAATTTTTGAAATAACTTTTCGCCTAAAAATAATCAAGATAAATATTCTAATTTATCTGTTATAATTCAACAATCTGCTCTAAATATTATCATGATGATACGATGATTTTGTAATGTAGAAAATTAGGAAAGACAAAATTCAGGATGACATGGCAATTTATTTGAGACAAGAATAATGATACAATTCCAAGGCAAGATACTATTCCTTTAACTTCCAATTACCGAGGGAACCAATTAATATTGATTTTATTCAACTTATCGAGTATTTTTAAAGGGACCGGGAAAAAATGTTCACTTTATCGAGAAATTCGTTAGACAAACCTTTACTCGGGTAAAACCCGGGCGAAGCCGGGTACATCCATACAAGAATAATGATACAATTCCAAGGCAAGATACTATTCCTTTAACTTCCAGTTACCGAGGGAACCAATTAACATTGATTTTATTCAACTTATCGAGTATTTTTCAAGGGACCGGGAAAAATGTTCACTTTATCGAGAAATTCGTTAGACAAACATTTACTCGGGTAAAACCCGGGCGAAGCCGGGTACGTCCGCTAGTAATCTATAATACACATTTTTTTTTGCCTTATCATTGCTAAAAATAATTACAGTAGAACCTCCATGAGAGGACACTCGTGCTAGAGGATACCTCTCTACAAAGGACAGTTTACATATGCAAATTTACCATTTTTACTATTTAGAAACTTTCCAGTAAAAAGACACCTCTTCCTTAAAAGACTTTTGCTCTGAAATTAGGTGTTGTCCTTTACAGGGAAGTTCTACTGTATTACAAATTTGAATGATAAATGGCGATTGATATTTAAAAATGTAATTTATTTATGGCCCAATATTGTTCAAAAGTTTTCTGCTTCAAGAACTCCAATATTAGAACTAGCAGCTACACCTATACTGTGTGTGGGGGTCAACACTGTCGGGGGTCGGTGGAAGGATGGTCTAAACCATTGGTTTACGACCTCTACAACCCAGGTTTGATTTCCGCATTGGGCACTTTTTTCTGATTAAAAAAAAAAAATGCTCCAATGGCCCCTGATTCTTGTAAAAGTCCAACCCCACCAGCGAGTGTAAGTAACCAAACAGAGCTCTGGTACATTTGTAAGTGCAAAGTCGAACGGCTTTTCACATGTGTAGACATGTGGTGCACTTACAGTAAAAGCAGTCATCTTCTTCTACCCACTATGATTATCATGGCATGTACCATGTGTACTAGGGATAAGCCAAAAAAAAAAATTCACAAAGGTTTGCCGCTACCTTTAAGAACTCCAATATTAGAAGTAGCAATTACACAGAGTGTATGATAACACTGTGGGTCCGCAGAAATCCTGGGAACTGTGGATTACCTGGATGAGAAAGGAGTGGTGGTATTCCGGACTTGTGCTGAGGAGAGGGACAAGCTGGTCCTACAGCTGGTGAGTAACATACATTGATCCACATTTATAAAAGCAAAGATCTCTCACATCAAAACAAACATCAAACTAGACACCATCTATTGATTATCGCCGCAAACTAGTGGCCTCGGGTCGGTTACAAATCCACAAGCCTTTACAAGCTTGATACCCTAATATTATTGAGTGGAGATAAGAAAGAAGAAGACACATCCCCAGCAGACACCATCAACAAGCTCTACAAGCTTGATACCCTGATATTATTGAGTGGAGATAAGAAATAAGAAGAAACATCCCCAGCAGACACCATCAACAAGCTCTACAAGCTTGATACCCTGATATGATTGAGTGGAGATAAGAAAGAAGACAAAGCCACAACACCAACTTTGAAAAACTTAAAAGCGTCTACCTAGAGACTATGGTTTTGGGCTAATGGCCCTTATCAGTCCAGGGCAGCATTATTCCATGAGAGATCCACAAGAGATCAAATGATATCTTCACAATCTGCAAAAGAGATGTTTAGCTGGTAGATTAGCTAGGTTAAATATATGGCCAAAGTATAGATGAAAATTTCACCAGCAGGAAATTGATCTATAAAGGCAAAGGTCCTGTCAATTTCCTCCCGGAAAAATTTAGATCCCCATTTATTTAAGTTTGGCAGCGGCAAATAAAATTTTTAAATTTCATATACAGTTAAACCTGTCTATTACACCCCCTCTAAATAGCACCTTCCTCTCTATAGCACCCAATTTTAAAAATTAAAATTTAAACATTTTACATTAAAAGTGACCTGTCTATAGCACCCCCTCTCTATAGCAGCCTATTTTGGTGAGTGCCAAGAGGGGGCAATATAGACAGGTTTAACTGTACAATCCAACCTCTTTAATTCAACACACAAAGGGAAAGGTGCTTTCTGTTGAATTAGCGCTAGAGTCAAGTTAAAGTAGGTAACTTGGTTGAGAGAGAATTATCTTCTTCTTTCTTATCTCCACTCAATCATATTAGGGTATCAAGTTGTGACCCTTGATGGTGTCTGTTTGACAATCATCATGACTGGGTGAAGTAGAATGTGTCTGCCTTTGTCATTAAGACTGGGAGCACTACTCAGTAGCAGGCCGACTTAGCCCCAAAAGAAATGGCCGCCTCTGACATGAGGAACAGATGCCATGTGCAGCTGCTCCTAACATGGAGTACAAACGCTGCTCATCCTGTATCCCTGGAGCCCTTACAGGGTACTATCAGCCGGGCCAGCTGAGCTCAGGTTTTTTAGTGAGCTTGTTACTGCTCCCCCTCCTCCTTTTTTATCCGGGCTTGGGACCGGCAAAGGCGGAGTTAGAGAGAATTATGTTTTAAATTACAGTTGGTTGAATTAGAGGTTATGCCTTATATCAATTTTGTTTTGTAAAGTTAGTCACCTTTGAAAAGCTTAATTTTAAATTATCATTTTTTCAAATTCCTTTGATTAGGTACAGAAACTTGAGGTAATAAGACCAAATACAAATAAATAGTTTGTGACGTTTCTGCAACAGCATTGGTACTGAAATGTCACACTATTTATTTATTTGGAAATTGTCTTATTACCTTGTGTTTCTAATCTATAATCCAAATTGTTCTCTATTATATTTGATTAGGTACAACTTGGATTATATATCAGAAACACAAGGTAATAAGACCATTTCCAAATAAATAAATAGGCATTCAGTACTTTTGTCTGAAGATGGTAACAAGGCTATTACCGAAATGTCACACACTATTTGGATTTGACCTTATTACCTTGCATTTCAAATTATTTTGTGTATATTCAATTTAATTTTGATTTAAAAATAATAATAATAATTCTGTTAAAATTTTGTGTGTGTGGAAGAAAATACACCTATCCCCCGATTTACACGGTAGATACATTCCTGAGAAAAACGTGTAAATCGAGGGATATATTAAACTGTCAAATCTGAATAAGTGTTCGCCCCCTCACGAGTCAGAGCCTTCCAATATTCTTTTCAACATAGGTAGTATAGAGTAGAATATCGCATTTTAGTATAGTGCGATAAAAACAAAAAAAAAAAAGCTTATTTGGAAAACTGTGTAAAAGCGAAAACGTGTAAAACAAGTACCGTGTAAATCGGGGGATAGGTGTTGGTCTCATATTTACATACTCTACAATGTGCTGTGTCTAGGGCACCTGTGACCCTGAGAGAGCTCTCCAAGTGGCCAAGTTTGTGTAAGTCCCCTTTGTCCCATTTTGAATACTTCATGAAAAAGCTTTTACAATATTCTGGGCCAAATATTCTGATTACAAAATACTAATATGTATTTTAAAGCCCTGTTTTTTTATTTTTTGTTGTTGTTGTTGTTTCTTATCTCCCCTCGTGCAAAGATGACACAAATTCCATGAATCCATCCATGCTCCTTGAGCTGTTTTATAAGCAGCGGCCTCTCCCAAAGGTCCTGTTTAATACATCTAATGCAAGCCAAAATGTGTTCTGGAGCTGTAGGCGCCAAGCTACTGTTTGGGCAAGTGAGGTAGTTTTTGTTTTTATTTTCTATTTTTAATGGTTTGAGATGGCCTGTTCTAAATCTTGTTAGTGATGTTTGATGCTGTCTGAGGTTCACTCCTGGGTCCACTCCACAGCTGTGCTTAGGTGGGATCCTCCAGTTCTTGTTTATTTTTGATTTGGCTACTGTTTCTATTTCTTTAAAAGTAAAATTATTATTACGTGTTGATAATAGCCCAGCTCTTATCAAAGCATACCAAATATAAATTGCCAAAATGAGTCTATACCATTAGATAACCAACACTTTTAAAAAAATAAATAAATAAACTTAAATTGTGCTTCCATAAATAGAAATTCAAATTAGATTTCGCTAAAAAAAGTTGTTGCTTCTTATCCCCTTGTGTAAAGATTACACAAATTCCATGAGTTCATGCTCCTAGAGCTGTTTTATGATAAGCAGCAGCCTCTCCCAAAGATCCTGTTTAGTACATCTAATACAAGCCAAAATGTGTTCTGGAGCTGCAGGTGCCAAGCTACATTTTGGGCAAGTGGGGTAGATTTTGTTGTTATTTTCTATCTTCCTATGGCCTGTTCTAAATCTTGTTAGTGTTGTTTGATGCTGTCTGAGGTTCAGAGCTCCTCCTGGGTTCACTCCACAGCTGTGCTTAGGTGGGATCCTCCAGTTCTTGTTTATTTTTGATTTGGCTACTGTTTCTATTTCTTTGAAAGTAAAATTATTATTCCGTGCCAATTCCGTGTTGATAATAACCCTGCTCTTATCAAAGCACATCAAATATAAATTGCCAAAATGAGTTTATACCATTAGAACACCAACACTTTAAAAAAAATAATAAATCAACTTAAATTGTGCTTCCATAAATAGAAATTCAAATAAGTTTTGCTAAAATAATGTAATTATCAATAAAGAAATATGACCACTATGTAAGTTATCAACAAAGACTTAGTTGAAAGAAAAAGATTTAATATTAAAAATGGAAGACATATTACAGATTGTGTTACAAAACAATTCTTAACCTGCAACCCCAAAACACTTTATTGATTGTATTGACTCATCCATTGGTGAATTCTACTCATCCCTAGCAGACACCATCAACAAGCTTTACAACCTTGATACCTCAATATGATTGAGTGGAGATAAGAAAGAAGAAGAAGAAGAACAGTAATATATTAAAAAAAGGCATCTCCTTATCTGGTAACTGATAAACTAAAATAAAGGTAAAAACTATGCACTATCTCTCGACCGTTTATGCTAACTAGCAAATTGGGTCAGTAACAAAGCCGCAACACCAGCTAAGGCAAATCCAGACTCCCTCCTGGAGACCATGGTTTTTGGCTAATGGCCCTCATCCGTGCACAACAGACTTTGATTTCAAGAAAGTTCACGAAATCTTCAGAATCTACCAAATAAATGAAAAGGCACAATTTGGATTATGGATTATAAACACAAGATAAAAAGACCAAGTTCAAATAAATAGTGTGTGACATTTCAGTAGTAGCATTGTTATCATCTTCAGATCATTCAGCATTTTTGTCTGAAGATGGTAACAACACAGAAACGTCACACACTATTTATTTATTTGGATTTGGTGTTATTACCTTGTGTTCACCAAATAAGTGTTTAGCTAGCAGTGTAGCTAGGCCACGTTTAGTCCAGTTGGGCATTTGTAATTTGCCAATGCTCTGTGTTACAGCTTGTCACTGACTTGATTCAGCTAGTTTGCAGTAACAGTCAATAGATGGTGAATAATTTTTGATTCTCTTTTGGTTGAACCTTTCATTTTTATAGATCAATATCCTCCTGTTGAAATTGACATTAAAATAACAGTAACAACAGTTGACTGCTACAATCCGAGTTAGAATCCCGCATTAGGCCTTTTTTTTTTTTTTTGATAAAAAAAAAAGAAAATGCTTCAATGGCCCCGAATCTTGTAAAAGTTCAACCACACCAGCAGGGGCAAGTAACTAAACGGGGCTCTGACACATTTCTAAGTGCAAAAGTCAAACTGCTTTTCACACGTGTAGATATTTTATACATATAAAATGAGAGAAGAATTTGAAAATAAGATTTTCAATGACCCATTGTTGTAAGACATTCTGAAGGAAGGAAAGATATAGGGTTAGAAAGATGCAGTCTGGAAAGGGTTAACCCATCGCTTGAATAGAAATCAAATAGTGGAAATAAGATGTGAGAGATGTGGTGTACTTACAGTAAAAGCTGTCGCCTACTTCTACCCACCATAATTATTATGGCCTGTACCACATGTTTTTTTTTTTTATTGCTTATCCCTAGTACACGTGGTACAGGCCATGATAATCATGGTGGCTAGTTAGCGATTGCTTTTACTATAAGCGCACCACATGTCTACACATGTGAAAAGCAGTTCGACTTTGCACTTACAAATGTGCCAGAGCCCCGTTTGGTTACTTGCACTCGCTGGTGGGGTTGGACTTTTGCAAGAATCGGGGGCCATTGGAGCATTTTTTTTTTTTTAAACAGAAAAAAATGTCCAATGCGGGAATCGAACCCAGATCCTAGTGGTCAAAAACCAAACGGTTTAACCAGCCTTCCACCGACCCCCATAACTAGGGTTAAGCAAAAAAAAAAAAACAGGTTAGTTTTGTATATCACAGATAGATGACTCTGTGGTGCAGTCGGGATGACATCTCCGCCATCGACATCAACATGGGATGTCCCAAGGAGTTCTCTATCAAGGTAAGACATCGAGTTCTTGATTCCTCAGCAACCTTAAGACACCTTCCACCATATCCTGCTTCATATGTCAACATTTCTGTAACCCCAGTGATACACACAACTCCTATTAGAAAGACCCTCTCCTATAAAAAAAAACATGGATACTCCTTGTTGGCCGGAATAAATCATGTGACCTTCGACAGTGGGTGAAATCGGGTGGTGGCCACCTTGGAGCGCATGCGCATAAAAAAAAGATATAATCACCGACGCGTAGGTGCGCCCAGCTAGTTCATAAGTTCATTTGGCTTTGCCCTAGTTCTTTTTTCCTTTTCCTGGTTGTCCTTATGACTGAATAAAGTCTAGTTGATTTTCTGTCTCTGAGCTGATTGTACATGAGAGGACAAGAACTCTAACACTCCTGATAAAGCACAATTCAGATTATAGATACAAGAAAATAAGCCCTAATCCAAATAATTTAATATTGTATGACGTTTCACTAACAGCATTGTTACCATCATCAGACAAAAGAATAAATGAGAAAAAAATATTGCAGCATATTCATAACTTGATAACAAGTACTATTTAAGAGGGGGTCGGTGGAAGACTGGTTAAACTGTTTGGTTTTTGACCACTACGACCCGGGTTCGATTCCCGCCTTGGACACTTTTTTCTGTTTGAAAAAAAAAATGCTCCAATGGCCCCCGATTCTTGCAAAAGTCCAACCCCACCAGTGAGTGCAAGTAACCAAACGGGGCTCTGGCACATTTGTAAGTGCAAAGTCGAACTGCTTTTCACATGTGTAGACATGTGGTGCGCTTACAGTAAAAGCAGTCGCTAACTACCCACCATGATTATCATGGCTTTGAGATAAGAAAGAAGAAGAAGACTATTTAAGAACATGCTGTGATGTTTTTTCTCATTCAGTACTTTTGTCTGATGATGGTAACAACACTGTTACCAAAACATCACACACTATTAAATTATTTGGATTAGATCTTATTTTCTTGTACGGATACTCCTGTTAAATAAATCAAAAATCCATCCAGGAATAAGTCTCTTTATCAGTTTTTACATAAACTCAAGCTTTTAGGTTTATCAGCTCTTTGACGGGAGTAACACAATAACTACATTTATTCAATGATAAGGCACAATTTGGATAATGATTATAAACACAAGGTAATAAGACCAAATTCAAATAAATAATGTGTGACATCTCAGTAGCCTTTTTTACCGAAACGTCACATACTATTTATTTATTTGGAGATTTGGTCTTATTACCTTGTATTTAAATTTTTTTAAGAAAAAAGGCAGATTATGAAACTAAAAGTTGCTGATTGGCTTGCTGCACTATCTGTCAAAATAAATATCAACTAATCAGGAATAAGTATTTGACCAATTCTGGAATACATTAAAATCAACAATTAGTTGTGAGATGTAATTGACAATTAAAAATAGTTTATTGACAAAGAGAGTTTACAGAGTTTAAAACAGTGTAGGAAATATGTACACCAGACGAGGCCTTCTCTGAAGGGACGTACAGATCTCAGGAGCCCTCCATAAGTTTAGAGAGTCCCAGGCCGCAGTTCATGTTGCCTGCATGCTCAACCTGTGTGAGATGTAAATGCATTGCCATTTGGAAAGGATGGACATATTGGTAGCATGATTGTTTTGTGTTATGAACGAGAGCACCTGAGACACAGCAGCGCGTGGGGTGCACACAGGTGCTGCATGGCTTCAGTGTTCTCCCGTCAAATTTAACAACTCGCTTGCATTGAAAGCATCTTCATTTACTCTAATTCAAATAGAATTAAATCTGATTCATATATTTTATCCAACATATGTAGACTCAATAATAGTCCAACCCCACCAGCGAGTGCAAGTAACCAAACAGGGCTCTGGCACATTTGTAAGTGCAAAGTCAAACTGCTTTTCACATGTGTAGACATGTGGTGCGCTTACAATAAAAGCAGTCGATAACTACCCACAATGATTATCATGGCCTGTACTACGTGTACTAGGGATAAGCAAAAAAAAAAAAAAAACACTCAATAATTATATATTTGCTCTGTCGGAGATATATTAAAGCTATTGTTCTCCAATACAGTAGAACCTCCCTTGAGCAGACACCTCTCTACAAAAGACAGTTTTCATTTGCAAAATTACCATTTTTACAATTTAGCAACTCTCCGGTAAGAGGACAGCTCTCCCTAAAGGACACTTTGACTCTGTAATTAGGTGTTGTCCTTTACAGGGAGGTTTTATTGTATTTTCAGTATTCTATTTTATTCTACACGACAATATTTCAAAAGATAACAAGATTCATTAGAAACATTTAGTTGCACAATCAGATGTCTTTTTCTTATTTATTCCATCTGATCCCAGTACAATTTCACTTTTGTACTATTTTTTTCAGAAATTTAGTTCTGAAGATCATTTATTGGTTGGAAGTAGATTCAGAGAAAAACACATCAACCTATTGTTTATTTAACTCCTGATGTTTCAATGACTTCCTATCATTCTCTCAGTGGAATGAATGATGTTCCCCTGAGGAGAATGACAGGAAATCACTGAAATGTTGGGAGTTGAAACATACTATAGGTTGATGTGGCTGTGTTTTTTTACCTGAATTAGTTAACTTAGTTATTGTGTTACCCTCATCAGTGAATATTTTCAGATTGTGTCTCTTATCATTAATATTAATATGTATCTCAGAAGAAGGCTAAGTGACACTCACTCCTCACTTTCTTACTGCTACTCTTTTTGTGTTGTTTTTCTTGCTTCCCTCTTTCTCTTTCTTATTTTTTTTTTCTTGTTTTTTTTTTTCCTTTTCTTCTGTATATATCGTTATTTCCTTTGTCTCACTGCCTTGTTCTTATGCATACCTCTGGTGAATCCTGTATAGGGTCAGTGACCCTGAATAAAGGCTTTTTTGTTGTTGAAAAAAACAATGGTTGCCTGTAAAGTCGGTTTTACGGGCGAAGATTTTACGTGACAACGGTAGAATATTTATTGATATGAATATAATTAAATTGCACAATAGGAACAAGGAATTGAATGAAAATAAGAATTGCACAAATTTTAACTATAGAAATATATTTTGTTTACTAAAACATTGTACATGTAAACTTAAACTTAACTAATTCCTATTTGAGTGATTTTGTTGAGGATAGGACGATGATAGGAGAAATATGAAATGAAAGGAAGTGTTTCTGCTGTAATGTGTCTTGCGAAAGTCAAGTCGATAGTTGTTCCTTTTAACGTAGTTGACTTAGAAACGTTTGATACGCAATCAAGATTATACGTATTTTTCATGAAATTAAGAAACGAGTTGTCAGGCTTTACGTTTTTGTTAAAATCACCACACAGAAGAATCGGTATACTAGAATCAATTTGCACGAACGGTGGCACGTACTGGCTGTTGTGAATGTACGGACCGAGTCCTTGCCATAGTAACATTCCAATATCCTGCATACTAGCTCCTGGATGAATATATACAGCACCGAGTATAAACTTGAAGCTAGTATTAGCGGCGAAGCAAGTAACTTCAGTCATGCACATGTCACCCTTGGTTTTAATGACACGAGTTACGTCTGTAATCGCAACTTGGAACACTTCCGCCGTAGATGTCGATGATAATTTACGATAGATCGCCACTCCACCAGCCGCGTTGGTATCTGAGTTAGGTCGATTATTTTCCCTGGATACGCACTCATAACCCTTGATTGGAGTTGGTTCACAAGTGTCGCGCATCCACGTTTCAGTCAATACTAAATAGTCTGATCGTGGTATCACTGTATCTGTTTCAATGTCCGCGGCATGGGCACTTAAACTTTGACAGTTGATGTTCGTTACAATAAGTTGTCCAGCGTCGGTTGCGTCGTCACAGAATTTTACGGCTTGTTTGGTAATTGTGTCTAGAGTGTGTCCACGAAGTCGTAGGTATTCATTGCCAACATCTCGAGTAGTCTGTGAGTCGTTTCCATCTCGGCCATGTTTGAAAACCAATGGAGAGTCCTTTTCTGTTATGATGTACAATCCGTCGATACTTGTGACGCGGCTCATGGCTACATATACCAATTGCTGTGGTTGTTTTGAGGAGTACTTGTAAACAATTGTAGTAAACGTCCCACCCTGGGCCTTGTGGATCGTAATTGCACAAGCAGGCACGCAAGGAAATTGTTTTCGCTTGCACTTCACTGTTTTTGTCAACGAAATGTTTACCACTTTCTTGTGCACTGGCACCCAATCGACGGATAAGGTGTTTGTAATTGTAAATGATGAAGTTGAAAATTAAAACATTTATTCAGATCGAAGGTTCAAATTGTTGCTAAATAAATTTGAAACTATTTAAAATTTGTAAAATAATAATTAATTAATTAATTAATTAATTTTAAACTAATAATTTACTTAACACTATCAACATTTATCAATAGTATGACATAACCTATAAACTCAGTTTCTCAACTTTTGTGTCAATCTAACAATTAATCAATCAATCATAGTTTACGATAATGAAATATCAGTGTACAATTATTTACCTTTATTGTTGTAGTTGTTGTAAATGACGAATCTAAGCACTCCACATTTTCACTACAGACACAGCTGACGATACTTTAACCACACGTGTGAACTTGTATTATGACGCTTTCTTGTTTTTCCAACGCCAAGAACGTTCGAGAAAGACAGAGACAAGCATGCGCCGATTCAATGCGCCTAATTCTCTAGCGCTGCGCATGCAGCTGCGCGCGCAGCACTCTCGTTCGGTGACTCATCGTTACGTTACCGGGCGTTACACTTTTTCATAAGTGACTCCCAGCCGCAACCTAATTTAAGATGTTGTCACATAAAAAAAAAAAATTAATATGTTCAATTCTCAACCTGCAACCCCAAGACATATTATTGACTGTATTGACTCATCCATTGATGAGCTCTACTCTTCCCCAGCAGACACCATCAAAAGTCTCAAGCTTTACAAGCTTGATACCTTAGTGTGATTGAGTGGAGATAAGAAAGAAGAAGATTAATATGTTGATTTCTAAAAGTTTTATCAAGGACACATTAGAAGTACTTAATAATCCCACAAGTAATATTCAGTGAACATTGCTCCTCATTATTATTACCTCCTTTTTTGACCAATTACTGGGGCTGGTCTGAGCAATGCTTCCATTCTAATGAAGAGATGCTAAAATTTGGATCACCTATGATAAAGCACAATTTGGATTATAGATTATAGATACAAGAAAATAAGACCTAATCCAAATAATTTAATTGTGTGTGACGTTTCAGCAACAGCATTGTTACCATCATCAGACAAAAGAATAATTTGTCATTTATTCTTTTGTCTGATGATGGTAAAAACGCTTTTACTGAAATGTCGCACACAATTTATTTGGATTAGGTCTTATTACCTTGTACCTTAAAGCTTGAGTTAATAAAAACTGATAAGAAACTTATCCTAGGTTGGATCTTTGATTTATTTAATTGTGAGCACAAGGAGATTACTATCTATTATGTAGAATCCTGGTTTCCTCTCTGGTCATTCGTCAGTTGATGGATTAAATCAGAACTTGCTGTTTATTTGATTTTACAAAAGTGTGCTCTATGTACCTCATCAGGTAGGTTATTTTCCTATAGTTGGTACACCCAGCTGGTGGTAGCAATATTTGTATTAATATTATAAGTTTGCCTTTTGCTTCACAAACATACGAGGTGTGTTCAAAAGGTATCGCGAATTTTGAATTTTCGCGGGTTACGTATATTCGAATTTCGATTTTTTTTGTGGCTTTATGTTGGTACTCATGTCTCTCACTTATGCCGACAAGCTTGGCCATTTTGAATGTTCACTTAATTGTTGACAGCTGCTTTGCTTGCAGGTGTTTTGGATCATCTTCGATTTTTACCTATTAAAAAAAATGGATCAAAGAACCTGTATCAAATTTTGTGTGAAAAACGAAATTAAGTGCGCGGATGCATTCCGAATGTTGACTGTGGCATACGGAGAAGCTACCTTGGACCGAAGCAACGTTTATCGGTGGTACAAAATGTTCTCAGAAGGCCGAGAAAATGTGAACGATGAAGAGCGTGCCGGACGCCCGAGCACTTCAACAACAGACGAAAAAATTAATGAAGTGGAGAAAATGATATTGGCCAATAGTCCAATCACCGTTAGAGAAGTTGCTGAGGACCTAAACATATCGATTGGCTCGTGCCATTAGATTTTTATCAATGATTTGGGCATGAGACGGGTCGCCGCAAAATTCGTACCAAAATTGCTCAATTGCGACCAAAAACAGCATCGCATGAACATTGCTAATGAGATGTTGGACTCTGTCCGCGACGACCCAAATTTGCTCCAGAGGGTCATAACTGGTGACGAAGCGTGAATTTATGGTTATGACGTGGAAACCAAAGCTCAATCATCTCAATGGAAGCTGCCGCACGAACCAAGACCGAAAAAAGCACGCCAAGTTCGGTCGAATGTGAAAGTTTTGCTGACAGTTTTCTTTGATTGCAGGGGCGTGGTGCATCATGAGTTCTTGCCACAAGGTAGAACAGTCAATAAGGAATATTACCTGCAAGTTATGCGCAATTTGCGCGAAGCAATCCGCCAGAAACTCCCGGATTTGTGGAAGAACAAAAATTGGCTTTTGCACCACGATAACGCCCCTGCTCACACATCGTTGCTTGTGCGCGACTTTTTGGCCAAAAACAACACACTAATGATGCCGCAGCCACCATATTCCCCAGATCTGGCCCCCTGTGACTTTTTCTTGTTCCCTAAACTGAAGAGGCCCATGAAAGGACGACGTTACGCTACGCTTGACGAGATAAAGACGGCATCGAAGGAGGAGCTGAAAAAGATTTTAAAAAATGATTTTTTTGAAGTGCTTCGAAGATTGGAAAAACCGTTGGCACAAGTGTATAATATCTCATGGGGATTACTTTGAAGGGGACAAAATAGGTATTCATGAATAAATAAATAATTTTTGAAAAAACACAAAAGTCGCGATACTTTTTGAACACACCTCGTATGTGAGCTAATCAGCTGGTTAAAATCAAGTGGCCTTGATGTGTTGCAGGGAGGTATGGGAGCAGCTCTCCTGTCTCAGCCAGACAAGATCCAGTCCATCCTCACCTCCCTGGTCCGTAATCTGGACTGTCCTGTCACCTGCAAGATCCGGGTTCTACCAGAGGTAACCTACATCATTATGTGCTGTGGATGGTCTAAACCGTTGGTTTTCGACCGCTACGACCCGGGTTTGATTCCTGCTTTGGGCACTTTTTTCTGTTTAAAAAAATGCTCCAATGGCCTCCGATTTTTGTAAAGTCCAACCCCATCAGTGAGTGCAAGTAACCAAATGGGGCTCTGGCATATTTGTAAGTGCAAAGGCAAAATGCTTTTCACATGTGTAGACATGTGGTGCACTTACAGTAAAAGCAGTCGTCAACTTCTACCCACCATGATTCTCATGGCCTGTACCATGTGTACTAGGGATAAGTAAAAATTTTGTGCTGTTCTCTCTCCTCCTACCTAGATACAGTCATAGCTAAACCCACCCATCTTAACACTTTTTGTCTTAACCATAGCATTATTATCCACTTCACTTACACTCCAGCTGCACTATCTGGTATAGATTTTTTCCTATACAGTAGAACCTCCCTATAAAGGACAACACCTAATTTCAGAACCAAAGTGTCCTTTAAGGAGAAGTGTTCTCTTACCGGAGAGTTGCGCTAAATAAAAAAATGGTAATTTTGCAAATGAAAACTGTCCTTTATAGAGAGGTGTCCTCTAGTGCGGGTGCCCTCTCATGGAGGTAGTTCTACTGTACTAAAGTTTACTACAACTCAGAAGAAATATATTTTGATGGATCTGTGTACAGTAGAACCTCCAGGTAAAGAACAATGCCTAGTTGCCGAGTCAATATGTCTATTTGGGAGAGGTGTCCTCTTTCCAGAGAATTTAAAAGCACGAATGTTTCTTTTATACCTAATACAAACTTCTACTGCCCTTACTGCGATGAAAAAAGATATTGGGAGGGCTTGGCTCATCAGTGGTGAACCCTCCCAGCGGTTTCGCCAATTTAATCCACCAGACCGCTTCTCAGAGCTCTAATACTGTATTGGACGATTCTGATTATATACGCAGCACTGAAGGATGGAATCTCAGAAATGGTTTTCAAGAAAACTATGGACAGTAAGGGCAGTAGAAGTAGGTATTATGTATAAAAGAAACATTCGTGCTTTTAAATCCTTTCATTTTATATGTATAGATGGCGCGTTATTGCTATGTGTTAATCTTTCCAGAGACTTGTTAAATATCAAAAATGGTCGTTTCGGGTGATGAAAACTTTTCTTTGTAGAGAGATGTCTTCTAGCAGGAGTGTTGTTCTCTCATGGGGGTTCTACTGTATTTCCACACTGAAAGGAAGAGGAAAAAAAAAAGACAATTTTGTGTTGGTCAAAATACCTAGTAGACAAACTTTCACTTTATTCTGTTCCATGTTACTTCATATATCATACGATGAACAATTGTTTGCACTGTTTACAATAACTTTTAGTCAGCCTGCCACTGAGAAGTTCTCCCAGTCTTAATGACAAATGCAGACACATTCTACTTCACCCAGTCATGAGTATCAAGCTCTACAAGCTTGATATCCTAATATGATTGAGTGGAGATAAGAAAGAAGAAGACAACAACTTTATATATATTTGCATTTTATTAAAAAAAATTAAATATATACAGTTAAACCTGTCTATAGTGCCCCCTCTTGGGACTCACCAAAATAGGGTGTTATAGAGAGGGGGTGCTATAGACAGGTCACTTTTAATGTAAATCGCATCGTACTACGTATTTAAAATCAGGCGCTACAGAAGGGAGGCGCTATTTAGAGGGGGCGCTATAGACAGGTTTAACTGTATATATATATTTTTTTCTTTTCCCTAGTATACGCGGTACAGGCCATGATAATCATGGTGGATAGAAGTTGGTGACTGGTTTTACTATAAATGCACCACATGTCTACACATGTGAAAAGCAGTTTGACTTTGCACTTACAATTGTTCCAGAGCCCCATTTGATTACTCGCATTCGCTGGTGGTGTTGGATTTTTGCAAGAATCAGGGGCAATTGGAGCATTTTTTTTTTTTTTTTCAAATTAGAAAAAAGTGCCCAATGCGAGATTCGATCATGGGTCATAGCAGTTGAAAACCAACAATTTAGACCACCCCCTTCTACCGACCCTCCAAAAAAAAATTAAAATATGCCCCACATAATTGTTCAAGCATGTTATATCTTGCTTTGTTGCCCCACACTTAGGTGACAAAGTTGTCCTAAAAGTGCATTAGAGTGAAAAAGGTTAAAGACTCTGAAACTGGTACAGAGTTGACTAATCTAACGACTAAGGTGACCTAGAATTTTGACAGTTACAGCACCTGATGTTTTTCTCAAATGTAATTACTGATACCATGGTTTCTTATTAAGATGAAAACAACAGACTTCCAGGGTCAAGTTTATTTTTAATTCAAATCTCTACCTTTTTTTTTTTTTTGCTTATCCCTAGTACACGTGGTACAGGCCATGATAATCATGGTGGGTAGAAGTTAGCG
This sequence comes from Cordylochernes scorpioides, assembly GCA_030710605.1. Lineage (NCBI taxonomy): Eukaryota > Metazoa > Arthropoda > Arachnida > Pseudoscorpiones > Chernetidae > Cordylochernes > Cordylochernes scorpioides. The sequence continues at coordinate 64,615,729 of CP092863.1, forward strand.
ACTGCTTTTACTGTAAGTGCACCACATGTCTACACATGTGAAAAGCAGTTCGACTTTGCACTTACAAATGTGCCAGAGCCCCGTTTGGTTACTTGCACTCGCTGGTGGGGTTGGACTTTTAAAGAATCGGGGGCCATTGGGGCTTTTTTTTTTTTTAACAGAAAAAAGTGTTCAATGTGGGAATCGAACCCGGGTCGTAGTGGTCGAAAACCAAACGGTTTAACCAGCTTTCCACCGACCCCCTAATCTCTACCTTTCAGGCATCATAGCCTTTCTACGGGAGAATGACCCAAAGTTAGAGATTTGAATTGTTATATAAAGGTTATTCAAAAATCAATAAAAAATTCAACAACATGTATAGCTTTTTATTGGAAAAGCAAGCTTTCGAGCAGCAAAGCTCTTCTGCTGGCTTAACAATGGCAAGTGGAGAAATAAAAATATACGTTTTTTTTTTTTTGCCTATTCCTAGTACACGCGGTACAGGCCATGATGATTGTTGTGTATTTGCATACTTGGGATATTTGCAGAAATGCAAATAGCCTCTTTGCATACTCGATTCTGACTTAATGTATAAATAGCGCTACAAGTTGTTAGCAGTCAGTCAGTCAGTCAGTCCATATTGTAGAAGTTAGTGTTCTAATAAATTCTAAGAGAATGTAGTGGCCTGGTATTGGAGCAACCCACACAGAGGCAACACAACAATAATCATGGTGGGTAGTTAGTGACTGCAAAAAAAAAATGCGACGGCCGGGAATGGAACCCGAGTCAACTGCTTGGAAGGCAGCTATGCTAACCATTATACCACCGTCGCTTAAAAATATATGTGAAATCATAGGGTGCTTCTCCTGTCAAAATAAATGTCAAAACTAGACACCATCTATTGATCGTCGCCACAAATTAGCGGCCTCGGGTTGGTGATAAAGCCACAACACCAGCTTAATAGATTCCATCTAGTTTTGGTATTTAATTTCCTCCTGTAAAAAAATGTCCACCAAGGTATAAATTGTTGAATTTTTTAATTGATTTTTTTTCTCTGAAAACCTTTGGGGTGTCGAATTAAAGAAGTTATACTGTTTTTAACAAAAAGAAAATAAGACTGAGTGAAGTAGAATGCGTCTGCCTTTGTCATTAAGACTGAGAGCACTACTCAGTGGCAGGCTGACTGACTTAGCTCCAAAAGAAATGACCGCCTTTGACATGAGGAACAGATGCCATGTGCAGCTGCTCCTAACATGGAGTACAGACTCATCCTGTATCCCTGGATCAGGAGCCCTTACAGGGTACTATCAGCCGGGCCAGCTGAGCCCAGGTTTTTTAGTGAGCTTGTTACTGCTCCCCCTCCTACTTTTTCATCCGGGCTTGGGACCGGCAAAGACGGAGCATTACCTTATGTGGATGAGCATTATCTACTTATATAATTGCCTTATTCTGCCTGTGTGAAGTTCACGGATAGATTTTGGTCAAAATGGATAAAATAAAAAAAGTGTCAAGGGATGGGAATCGAACCCACGACCTTCCGCTTACCGGGCAGATGCCATGACCACTAGGCTACCCTGGACATATTTTTCCGTTCATAAATTATATAAAATTAAATATTAAAACTATATATTCAAATTATTCTACTTAGCTCACGAACAGCGCCCTCTATCAAGGTTATAAATACGTTTAAAATCGAAATCTTTTCAAAATTTTATTAATAATAGTTCGCTTACTAATTAGAATACTTGATCTAAATTGAAATATTTATAGACGCTCGCTCGATTTGAAGATTTATATCGTAACTAATCTGACTGTAAAGTTTGGAGCGGGACGTTTCACAAGAGTGACATCCACGGCGCCAATTTATAATTGTAATGAATAGTGTTTGGATAAAACATTTAATCGGGTAAACCCGGGCGTTGCCCGGGTCATTCATCTAGTCATATATATAAATGAGATGGGGACCAATATACCCTTTCCCTTTATGGGTAGAGGACTCTCTCCTCAACAGAGTTGCTGGGGCCTTCATTATTGCCGGGCTGACCGGCAAAGGCGGAGTTGAAAATAAGACTAAATCCAAATAAATAGTTTATGACGTTTCGTTAACAGTGTTGTTGATTAGGTCTTATTTTCTTGTAGCTATAATCCAAATTATGCTCTATCATAGTATTAATATCTTATAACAGATGATGTGCATCATAGTATTGTGTATGTAATGGTAGGACATCTGTCTGTGGGTTGTTTCCAGGTAGAATCCACTCTGCAGCTGGCACGTATCATCCAGGACACCGGAGTTGCTGCGCTGGCTGTTCATGGTCGCACCATCTCTGAACGGCCTCAGCACTCCAACCGCAATTCCTACATTAGCCATCTGACGCAGAACCTTTCCTTGCCCATCATTGCCAAGTAATCCTTCCTTTGTTGCCTTCAACTTTCTCTCTCAAAGTTTATTTACAACAAGCCCTTAACTGTATTAGGTCATCCATTGATGAGCTCTACACATCCCCAGTAGACACCATCAACAAGCTCTATAAGCTTGATATCCTGATATGATTGAGTGGAGAATAGAAAGAATAACCAAACCTGTAATTGACTGTGTTGACTCATCCATTGATGAGCTCTACTCATCCCCAGCAGACACCATCAACAAGCTCTATAAGCTTGATATCCTGATATGATTGAGTGGAGAAAAGAAAGAATAACCAAACCTGTAATTGACTGTGTTGACTCATCCATTGATGATCTCTACTCATCCCCAGCAGACACCATCAACAAGCTCTATAAGCTTGATATCCTGATATGATTGAGTGGAGAAAAGAAAGAATAACCAAACCTGTAATTGGCTGTATTAGGTCATCCATTGATGAGCTCTACTCATCCCCAGCAGACACCATCAACAAGCTCTATAAGCTTGATATCCTGATATGATTGAGTGGAGAAAAGAAAGAATAACCAAACCTGTAATTGACTGTATTGACTCATCCATTGATGAGCTCTACTCATCCCCAGTAGACACCATCAACAAGCTCTATAAGCTTGATATCCTGATATGATTGAGTGGAGAAAAGAAAGAATAACCAAACCTGTAATTGACTGTGTTGACTCATCCATTGATGATCTCTACTCATCCCCAGCAGACACCATCAACAAGCTCTATAAGCTTGATATCCTGATATGATTGAGTGGAGAAAAGAAAGAATAACCAAACCTGTAATTGGCTGTATTAGGTCATCCATTGATGAGCTCTACTCATCCCCAGTAGACACCATCAACAAGCTCTATAAGCTTGATATCCTGATATGATTGAGTGGAGAAAAGAAAGAAGAAGAGAAGACGTTCAGGATTCCCTTGTCTCATAGATAAAAAAGAGAAAAGCCAAACATCAGAACAGCAGTTTTATTTTGATAAGATAACAACCCTATTTACATAGAATAGTGATTGACTTAACATTCTGTTAGTAGAAATATATTTGTGTGTGTGCATTCATTTTGTGTTGTTCACAAAAACATCTTCACTGAAATTGATTTCAAAATGTTTTTTCTAAATATTATCCATCACTATATAGCTCCTAATTTTCCCTATTTTACAGGTAATTTGGATTCAAAATAATCTACTATCTTTTGAGGTTATTTATTAGATGAAACTCCATCTTTGCCGACCCCAAGTTTGGAAGAAAAAGGAGGAGGGGGAGCAGTAACAACTCACTAAAAAACCTGGGATCAGCTGGCCCGGCTGATTGTACCCTGTAAGGGCTCCTGATCCAAGGATACAGAATGAGCAGCGTTTGTACTCCATGTTAGGAGTGGCTGCACATGGCGTCTGTACCTCATGTCAGGGGCGGCCATTTATTTTGGAGCTAAGTCGGCCTGCCACTGAGTAGTGCTCTCATTCTTAATGACAAAGGCAGATGCATTCTACTTCACCCAGTATGGAGATAAGAAAGAAGAAGAAAATGTTTACATCGAGCAATGATCTTCCACAAACAATAAGGACCAAGCCAGTTAGGCATAAATTATTACAAAGCAATAATGCCCCATCTATATATAGTAAATGAAAACATTACAATTTACAATTGAAGTTTATTTTTCAAGGGCGGTCACTTCTTGGGGGTGGTCATTCAAGAGAGACTCTACAGTAATTCACCGGAATCTTGTCTTAAACCAGTTTTTTTTTAAATAATTTTTTATTATTATCCCTAGTACATGTGGTACAGACCATGATAATCATGGTGGGTAGAAGTTGGAGATTGCTTTTACTGTAAGCGCACCACATGTTTACACATGTGAAAAGCAGTTCGACTTGTTCACTTACAAATATACCAGAGCCCGGTTTGGTTACTTGCACTCACTGGTGAGGTTGGACTTTTGCAAGAATCAGGGGCCATTGGGACATTTTTTTTTTTACTTAGAAAAAAGTGTCCAATGCAGGATTTGATCCCTGGTCGTAGCGGTTGAAAACCAACGGTTTAGATCATCCTTCCACCATCTATATATAACAAATGAAAACATTACAATTTACAATTGAAGTTTATTTTTGTTTTACATGGGTGGTCACTCCTGGGAGGTGGTCACTCATGAGAAACTAACAGTAATTCATCCGAATCTTGTCCTAAAACAGATTCCACTGTCTAATAACAAAAAACCAACAAGAGGTGTGTTCCAGCGGAGGCTCCGCAGAGATCAAGACCTACCAGGACATTGAGAAGTTCCGTCAGGAGACTGGAGCCAGTTCTGTCATGTTGGCCAGAGCGGCGGAGAAGAACTGCTCCATATTCTGTTCTGAGAGACAGGATGACCTGGACACTCTTATCACCAAATACCTCAGGCTGGTGGGTGCATCCTTCCTAACCCCATATTTGTCCTATAGGATACCATCCCGTCTGAAAGAGATTTTGTCAGATCATGGTACCAATGCTGCAATAGCAATGTATTGACAACGACTGTTTAACTACAGTATGACCTCTTCAATTCAACATCTATAAACACAAGTTAATAAGACCAAATCCACATAAATAAATAGTGTGCAACGTTTCAGTAACAGCATTGTTACTATCATCAGACAAAATATAAATGCAAGAATCGGGGGCCATTGGAGAAATTTTTTTTTAAATCAGAAAAAAGTGTCCAATGCGGGAATCGAAACCAGGTGGTAGCAGTCGAAAACCAATGGTTTAGACCAACTGACCTCTCTTTATATATTCTATCCAAGTAGTGCTATCTCCTATACTAAATAGCTAGGTGTGCAGGCCATCAAGTATGATAACTGCGCGGCCAACACCAAATATTGCATCCAGCAGATGTTGGGTTCCCTACAGGACTCTGGGAAAGGACGGAGGTTGCTGGCATCTTGGGACCTTCCTTCTATCTGGTGAGTGAATTATTTCCTTTCTTCTGTAACAGCATTGTTACCATCTTCAGAAAAAAGTGCTGAAACCACATTCAGTACTTTGTCTGAAAATGTTAACAACACTGTTACTGAAATGTCATACACTATTTATGTATTTGAATTTGTTCTTATTACCTTTTACCTCTATATATTATTATAAATCTTTATTTATTAATAAACCAGGCATGGTATTGAAATATTTGCACCTAATACAGAAGAAACAAAACAACAAACAAATTAGAACTTAGAATTAAATACAAATTTACATGTATTTTTCTACAGAGTTCATAAAATTTATATAGACAAAGTAGCTGAGGTAAAAGAGTTAGATCATTTAAATCAAGGAACAAACGATGTCTCACTTCTTCATTGTTATAAATCTTGATAAAGAACAATTTGGATTATAGATTATCGATACATTAGAACCTTCTCTGTAAAGGGCACCTAATTGCAGAGCCAAAATGTCCTTTAGAGAGAGGTGTCCTCTTACCAGAGAGTTGCTAAATAGTAAAAATGGTCATTTTGGCAATAGAAAGGTAGAAGAGATATAGCCACGTTTGAAGTGTAAAAGGGAGATCAAGAGGAAAGTGGTGAGAAAGGTGTCCTCTAGCATGAGTGTCCTCTCATGGAGGTTCTACTGTACAAGAAAATAAGACCTAATCCAAATAAATGAATAGTGTGTGATGTTTCGGTAACAGCGTTGTTACCATCTTCAGACAAAGGAATAATTTGTCATTTATTCTTTTGTCTGAAGATAGTAACAACGCTGTTGCGCCAAAATGTCACACTCTATTTATTTGGATTTGGCCTTATTACCTTGTATCTATTATAAATCTTATTAACTTTGCCTTTGCCGGTCCCAAGCCCGGATGAAAAAGGAGGAGGGGGAGAAGTAACAAGCTCACTAAAAAACCTGGGCTCAGCTGGCCCGGCTGATAGTACCCTGTAAGGGCTCCTAATCCAGGGATACAGGATGAGCAGCGTTTGTACTCCATGTTAGGAGCGGCTGCACATGGCGTCTGTTCCTCATGTCAGAGGTGGCCATTTCTTTTGGAGCTAAGTCGACCAGCCACTGAGTAGTGCTCCCAGTCTTAATGACAAAGGCAGACACATTCTACTTTACTCAATCATGATGGTTGTCAAGTCTCAAACTTGATACCCTAATATGATTGAGTGGAGATAAAAAGAAGAAGAAGAAGAAGAAGATAAATCTTATTTTATTTAAAAAGGCAAATTTTTTACTTTAGATATATTTCTGGTGCCACAAAGCCAGTAATCAAAACCCAAGTTATCTGTGTTCTTCAATAGCTTCAGATCATCCAAGTAACTGTATAGAGTACAATTCCAGAGAGTTCTTAACAAACCATTGTAAA
>CP092863.1:64622565-64735202 GCA_030710605.1 Cordylochernes scorpioides
AACCATTGGTTTTCGACTGCTACCACCTGGTTTCGATTCCCGCATTGGACACTTTTTTCTGATAAAAAAAAAAAAAAATACTCCAATAGCCCCCGATTCTTGCATTTATTCTTTTGTCTGATGATAGTAACAATGCTGTTACTGAAATGTTGCACACTATTTATTTATCTGGATTTGGTCTTATTAACTTGTGTTTATAGATGTTGAATTGAAGAGGTCATACTGTAGTTAAACAGTCATTGTCAATACATTGCTATTGCAGCATTGGTACCATGATCTGACAAAATCTCTTTCAGACGGGATGGTATCCTATAGGACAAATATGGGGTTAGGAAGGTTTCACCCACCAGCCTGAGGTACTTGGTGATAAGAGTGTCCAGGTCATCCTGTCTTTCAGGACAGAATATGGAGCAGTTCTTCTCCGCCGCTCTGGCCAACATGACAGAGCTGGCTCCAGTCTCCTGACGGAACTTCTCAATGTCCTGGTAGGTCTTGATCTCTGCGGAGCCTCCGCTGGAACACACCTCTTGTTGGTTTTTTTTGTTATTAGACAGTGGAATCTGTTTTAGGACAAGATTCGGATGAATTACTGTTAGTTTCTCATGAGTGACCACCTCCCAGGAGTGACCACCCATGTAAAACAAAAATAAACTTCAATTGTAAATTGTAATGTTTTCATTTGTTATATATAGATGGCGGAGGAAGGATGGTCCGTTGGTTTTCAACCGCTACGACCAGGGATCGAATCCTGCATTGGACACATTTTTCTAATTAAAAAAAAAATGTTCAAATGGCCCCTGATTCTTGCAAAATTCCAAACCTACCAGCGAGTACAAGTAACCAAACAGGGCACTGGTACATTTTTAAGTGCAAAGTCGAACTGCTTTTCACATGTGTAGATATCTGGTGCACTTACAGTAAAAGCAGTCACCAACTTCTGCCCACCATGATTATTATGGCCTGTACCACGTGTACTTGGGACAATAAAAAAAAAATTGTAAAAATTGGTTTAAGACAAGATTCGGGTGAATTACTGTGGAGTTTCTCATGTGTGATCACCTCCAAGGAGCAACCACCCTTGGAAAACAAAAATAAACTTCAATTGTAAATTGTAATATTTTCATTTGTTATATATAGATGGCACATTATTGCTTTGTAATGATTTATACCTAACTGGCCTTGTACTTATTGTTTGGATAAGAGCAATGCTCAATGCAAATATTATATGTAATTCTACTGTCATAAAAGATTATGTCCATAGTTTGCTTAAATACCATTTCTAAGATTCCATCCTTCAGTGTAGTATATAAAAGTAGAATGATCCAATACAGTATTAGAGCTATAAAGAAGCAATCTGGTATATTAAATTGGCGAAACTGCTGAGGAGGGTTCACCACTGATGATCCAAGCCCTTCCAATATATTTTCATCGCAGTAAGGACAGTAGAAGTGTGATTTATGTGTAGAAGAAACTTTTAATGCTTTAAGGTTTTCTTTTCTCTTATAAATACAAAAAGGGTGCCAAGTAATAAAATCACTTTTAAACCTCAACAATGAGTGATTTTTGGTGAAAGAATAAATAAGTACTTTGGCTCTTTAGTTTTGGTATCTCCCTACCCGTTGTTCACGGTGGATCAAGGACACTTATTGGCAATATAGTTTTATTTGTGAAAAGAAACATTCATGTCTTGAATGTTTTCAAACATTTGTTAAGTCTATTTAAACTATTGCTATCCATATGACATTTCAATAACAACACTGAAATGTCAGGTATCAATTACTCAGTGAGATTTGTCCTTTTGTCACCCTGATTCTTATCTATAATCCTTTTTTTTTTGACGTGACAACGTCTTAAATTAGGTTGCGGCTGGGAGTCACTTATGAAAAAGTGCAACGCCCGGTAACATTACGATGAGTCATCGAACGAGAGTGCTGCGCGCGCAGCGCTAGAGAATTAGGCGCATTGAATCGGCGCATGCTTGTCTCTGTCTTTGTCTTTCTCGAACGTTCTTGGCGTTGGAAAAACAAGAAAGCGTCATAATACAAGTTCACACGTGTGGTTAAAGTATCGTCAGCTGTGTCTGTAGTGAAAATGTGGAGTGCTTAGATTCGTCATTTACAACAACTACAACAATAAAGGTAAATAATTGTACACTGATTTTTCATTATCGTAAACTATGATTGATTGATTAATTGTTAGATTGACACAAAAGTTGAGAAACTGAGTTTATAGGTTATGTCATACTATTGATAAATGTTGATAGTGTTAAGTAAATTATTAGTTTAAAATTAATTAATTAATTAATTATTATTTTACAAATTTTAAATAGTTTCAAATTTATTTAGCAAAAATTTGAACCTTCGATCTGAATAAGTGTTTTGATTTTCAAATTGATTCTTTAAAATTAAAAATTCATCCATTCAATTTCAAATGTTCAACAGGAATCACCACTCTCAAAACAATGGAAACGGTGCCTTCAACTTCCAGTACTTCAATGGAGACGGAGGATATCGTGCCGTCAACGTCTGCAGTACCTTTCGTTGTTCCACACACCACCTCTACCGCCAGAACGAATGCTCAGCGACAACGTGAGTACAGACTACGAAAAGCATTGACCAGAACTCCTGAACAAGTAAGAGCCTTTGCAAAAGCGGCTGCGGAGAGGCAACGCAGGTTCAAGCTACGTAAATCTGCTAACATAGCCCTCACCAGCGGTACGTCAGAGTCACCTGCTTCAACGTCTTGTTCTGTGGTGGAGAGAACAAGCGTTCCTGTCGTGGCGGAGAGAACGAGCGTTCCCCTAACTAACGCTCAACGGCAACGTGCATTCCGACAACGTAGAGCAGCATCTTCTCGGACTGATGTACAACCGACTACTTCTTCAAGCCAAACAGCAATACAACTGGAACAATCCACCTGGTATACCAAATGGTCATCGTCAATACGGAGATTTCAATCTACTTTCCTGGACAACGATTTTGGCCATGCTTGCTCGGTTTGTGACAGATTGTGGTTCAAGAATGACCTTAAAACCATCACTGCACTACAACTGAAGGTAATCTCGGATTGGTACGTTAAGGAAAATCGGCAGCTACGCAAGGAGGATTATACAAAGTCTTGCAACACCTGTAGACAATCACTGAATAAGCGTAAGCTTCCTACTCTCGCAAAGGTCAACGGCTTCTCATATCCTGACATACCTCCAGGTCTACCGCCTCTGGATCCTATCAGTGAACGTTTGGTCTCACCGCGCCTTCCATTTATGCAAGTCCTATCATCGTCCTATCCTCAACAAAATCACTCAAATAGGAATTAGTTAAGTTTAAGTTTACATGTACAATGTTTTAGTAAACAAAATATATTTCTATAGTTAAAATTTGTGCAATTCTTATTTTCATTCAATTCCTTGTTCCTATTGTGCAATTTAATTATATTCATATCAATAAATATTCTACCGTTGTCACGTAAAATCTTCGCCCGTAAAACCGACTTTACAGGCAACCATTTTTTTTTGCTTATACCTAGTACACATGGTACTGCAACCACACTAAAATTAACTTACACATCTCTAATTAGACCTATCCTGGAATATGGATATCAAATCTATGGTACAGCATCTGAAACAAATCTAAAATCACTGGAAAGGATACAACTAAGTGCAGCTAGAATTATTACAGGTCTTCGAAATACCTGCCCTAATGAAATTGTACTTTATGAGGCAGACATTATGCCCTTAAAGGATAGAAGAAGCTACAATCTGCCAAAATATATAAACAAAATCAAGAGTTATGGAAACAAACACAGAACTTCCAAGTACATACTTAATTGGGAATCCAATTTAAGACTCAAAAAAGAAGGCCCTCTACACCTGGCCAAAAGAAATGAATTTTTAAAATATAAAGTGGAAAAAAATTATTTAGCAGAAAAAATTTCTCCATGCAAACCACTACAAAATGTTATTTTTAATGCCACTTTAAATGAACCCACCAACAAACAATACCAAAATCCAGAATACTTAAAACAATTATCATTAGAAATAATTAATAACATTCCTAAAAATGCAATAACTATCTATACCGATGGTAGCAGAGACGAGCTAGGACACACTGGCAGTGGCTGTCTCATCAAAACCACAAATGGCATTGAGAAAATGAACAGAAGAAACCCAGATTTTTGCTCAGTCTTCAGATCAGAACTTATAGCCATCTATGAAGCCTTAAAATCCATCAGAAATACTAATTATCAAGATATCTGGATTCTTACTGATAGTAGAAGTGCCATACAACACTTGAGTCACACAGGGGAACTTAGAGACAAAGTAAGCAGGAACATAATTGGTTATCTCCAAAAACTCTCAAAAACCTCAAAAATTCACCTTCAATGGATACCCTCACACGTTGGCATTGAAGGCAATGAAGCTGCTGATGTGCTAGCGAAAAAAGGCACAAAAGAACCCTTGCCACAGAAAAATAAACTTACTTTTAAAGAAATAGAAACAATAGCCAAAACAAAAATAAACAAGAACTGGAGGATCCCACCTAAGCACAGTTGGTACAGTGGAGTGAACCCAGGAGGAGCTCTGAACATCAGAAATAGACAGTATCAAACAACACTAACAAGATTTAGAACAGGCCATCTCAAGCCATTGAAGATAGAAAATAATAACAAAATTTATCCCACTTGCCCAAAATGTAGTTTGGTACCTGCAGCTCCAGAACACATTTTGGCTTGCATTAGATGCACTAAACAGGACCTTTGGGAGAGGCCGCTGCTCATCATAAAACAGCTCGAGGAGCATGAACTCATGGAATTCGTGTAATCTTTACACAAGGGGATAAGAAACAACAACAAACAACACATGGTACAGGCCATGATAATCATGGTGGGTAGAAGTAGGCAACTGCTTTTACTGTAAGAGCCAAATTATACCTAATACAACATGTAAACTACATTATTTTTTTCACAGGATTCAAGATATGTAAAAATTTGTAGCAACTAAATGTCTTCTTTCTTATGTCAGAAACATGACTGGGTGAAGTAGAATGTGTCTGCTTTCGTCATTAAGACTGGGAGCACTACTCAATGGCAGGCTGACTTAGCTCCAAAAGAAATGGCCGCCTCTGACATGAGGAACAGACACCATGTGCAGCCGCTCCTAACATGAAGTACAGACTCATCCTGTATCCCTGGATTAGGAGCCCTTACAAGACACTATCAGCCGGGCTAACTGAACCCAGGTTTTTTAGCGAGCTTGTTACTGCTCCCCCTCCTCCTCTTTCTTCCGAGCTTGGGGTCGGCAAAGGCTGAGTTTCACCTAATAAATAACCTTGAAAGATGGTAGGTTCATTTTAATCCAAATTACCTGAAAGATTGGGAAAAGTAGAGGTTATATAGTGATGGACAAAATTAAGAATAAATAATTTGGAATCAATTTCAGTGAAGAAGTTTTTGTGAACAACAAAATATTTATACAGATGTCAAATATATTTCTACTAACAGAATGTTAATTCAATCAGCTCTTCTGTCCTATATGTAAATAGGGTTGTTATTTTATCAATATAAAACTGATGTTCTGATGTTTGGCTTTTTCTTTTTTCTTTTTATCTATAAGACAAGGAAATACTGAACGTCTTCTCTTCTTCTTTCTTTTCTCCACTCAATCATATCAGGATATCAAGCTTATAGGGCTTGTTGATGGTGTCTGCTGGGGATGAGTAGAGCTCATCAATGGATGAGTCAATACAGTCAATTACAGGTTTGGTTATTCTTTCTTTTCTCCACTCAATCATATCAGGATATCAAGCTTATAGAGCTTGTTGATGGTGTCTGCTGGGGATGAGTAGAGATCATCAATGGATGAGTCAATACAGTCAATTACAGGTTTGGTTATTCTTTCTTTTCTCCACTCAATCATATCAGGATATCAAGCATGTAGAGCTTGTTGATTGTGTCTGCTGGGGATGAGTAGAGCTCATCAATGGATGACCCAATACAGTCAATTACAGGTTTGGTTATTCTTTTTTTTCTCCACTCAATCATATCAGGATATCAAGCTTATAGAGCTTGTTGATGGTGTCTACTGGGGATGTGTAGAGCTCATCAATGGATGAGTCAATACAGTCAATTACAGGTTTGGTTATTCTTTCTTTTCTCCACTCAATCATATCAGGATATCAAGCATGTAGAGCTTGTTGATTGTGTCTGCTGGGGATGAGTAGAGCTCATCAATGGATGAGTCAATACAGTCAATTACAGGTTTGGTTATTCTTTCTTTTCTCCACTCAATCATATCAGGATATCAAGTTTATAGAGCTTGTTGATGGTGTCTGCTGGGGATGAGTAGAGATCATCAATGGATGAGTCAACACAGTCAATTACAGGTTTGGTTATTCTTTCTTTTCTCCACTCAATCATATCAGGATATCAAGCATGTAGAGCTTGTTGATTGTGTCTGCTGGGGATGAGTAGAGCTCATCAATGGATGACCCAATACAGTCAATTACAGGTTTGGTTATTCTTTTTTTTCTCCACTCAATCATATCAGGATATCAAGCTTATAGAGCTTGTTTATGGTGTCTACTGGGGATGTGTAGAGCTCATTAATGGATGACCTAATACAGTTAAGTGCTTGTTGTAAATAAACTTTGAGAGAGAAAGTTGAAGGCAACAAAGGAAGGATTACTTGGCAATGATGGGCAAGGAGAGGTTCTGCGTCAGATGGCTAATGTAGGAATTGCGGTTGGAGTGCTGAGGCCGTTCAGAGATGGTGCGGCCATGAACAGCCAGCGCAGCAACTCCGGTTTCCTGGATGATACGTGCCAGCTGCAGAGTGGATTCTACCTGGAAACAACCCACAGACAGATGTCCTACCATATTACATACACAATACTATGATGCACATCATCTGTTATAAGATATTAAAACAATGATAAAGCATAATTTGAATTATAGATTATAGCTACAAGAAAATAAGACCTAATCAACAACACTGTTAACGAAACATCATAAACTCTTTATTTGGGTCTAGTCTTATATTCAACTCTGCCTTTGCCAGTCCCAAGCACAGATGAAAAAGGAGGAGGGGGAGCAGTAACAAGCTTGCTAATAAAACCTGGGCTCAGCTGGCCATGCTGATAGTACCCTGTAAGGGCTCCTAATTCAGGGATACAGGATGAGTCTGTACTCCATGTTAGGAGTGGCTGCACATGGCGTCTGTTCCTCATGTCAGAGGCGGCCATTTCTTTTGGAGCTAAGTCGGCCTGCCACTTAGTAGTGCTCCCAGTCTTGATGACAAAGGCAGATGCATTCTACTTCACTCAGTCTTATTTTCTTTTTGTTAAAAACAGTATAACTTCTTTAATTCGACACCCCAAAGGTTTTCAGAGAAAAAAAATCAATTAAAAAATTCAACAATTTATACCTTGGTGGACATTTTTTTACAGGAGGAAATTAAATACCAAAACTAGATGGAATCTATTAAGCTGGTGTTGTGGCTTTATCACCAACCCGAGGCCGCTAATTTGTGGCGACGGTCAATAGATGGTGTCTAGTTTTGACATTTATTTTGACAGGAGAAGCACCCTATGATTTCACATATATTTTTAAGCGACGGTGGTATAATGGTTAGCATAACTGCCTTCCAAGCAGTTGACCCGGGTTCCATTCCCGGCCGTCGCATTTTTTTTTGCAGTCACTAACTACCCACCATGATTATTGTTGTGTTGCCTCTGTGTGGGTTGCTCAATACCAGGCCACTACATTCTCTTAGAATTTATTAGAACACTAACTTCTACAATATGGACTGACTAACTGCTAACAACTTGTAGCGCTATTTATACATTAAGTCAGAATCGAGTATGCAAAGAGGATATTTGCATTTCTGCAAATATCCCAAGTATGCAAATACACAACAATCATCATGGCCTGTACCGCGTGTACTAGGAATAGGCAAAAAAAAACGTATATTTTTATTTCTCCACTTGCCATTGTTAAGCCAGCAGAAGAGCTTTGCTGCTCGAAAGCTTGCTTTTCCAATAAAAAGCTATACATGTTGTTGAATTTTTTATTGATTTTTGAATAACCTTTAACAATTCAAATCTCTAACTTTGGGTCATTCTCCCGTAGAAAGGCTATGATGCCTGAAAGGTAGAGATTAGGGGGTCGGTGGAAAGCTGGTTAAACCGTTTGGTTTTCGACCACTACAACCCGGGTTCGATTCCCACATTGAACACTTTTTTCTGTTTAAAAAAAAAAATGCCCCAATGGCCCCTGATTCTTTAAAAGTCCAACCCCACCAGCGAGTGCAAGTAACCAAACGGGGCTCTGGCACATTTGTAAGTGCAAAGTCGAACTGCTTTTCACATGTGTAGACATGTGGTGCACTTACAGTAAAAGCAGTCGCTAACTTCTACCCACCATGATTATTATGGCCTGTACCACGTGTACTAGGGATAAGCAAAAAAAAAAAAAAGGTAGAGATTTGAATTAAAATAAACTTGACCCTGGAAGTCTGTTGTTTTCATCTTAATAAGAAACCATGGTATCAGTAATTACATTTGAGAAAAAAATCAGGTGCTGTAACTGTCAAAATTCTAGGTCACCTTAGTCGTTAGATTAGTCAACTCTGTACCAGTTTCAGAGTCTTTAACCTTTTTCACTCTGATGCACTTTTAGGACAACTTTGTCACCTAAGTGTGGGCCAACAAAGCAAGATATAACATGCTTGAACAATTATGTGGGGCATATTTTAATTTTTTTTTGGAGGGTCGGTAGAAGGGGGTGGTCTAAATTGTTGGTTTTCAACTGCTACGACCCATGATCGAATCTCGCATTGGGCACTTTTTTCTAATTTGAAAAAAAAAAAAAAATGCTCCAATTGCCCCTGATTCTTGCAAAAATCCAACACTACCAGCGAATGCGAGTAATCAAATGGGGCTCTGGAACAATTGTAAGTGCAAAGTCAAACTGCTTCTCACATGTGTAGACATGTGGTGCACTTACAGTAAAACCAGTCACCAACTTCTATCCACCATGATTATCATGGCCTGTACCGTGTATACTAGGGAAAAGAAAAAAATATATATACAGTTAAACCTGTCTATAGCGCCCCCTCTAAATAGCACCTCCCTTCTGTAGCGCCTGATTTTAAATACGTAGTACGATGCGATTTACATTAAAAGTGACCTGTCTATAGCACCCCCTCTCTATAGCACCCTAATTTGGTGAGTCCCAAGAGGGGGCACTATAGACAGGTTTAACTGTATATATTTAATTTTTTTTAATAAAATGCAAATATATATAAAGTTGTTGTCTTCTTCTTTCTTATCTCCACTCAATCATATTAGGATATCAAGCTTGTAGAGCTTGATACTCATGACTGGGTGAAGTAGAATGTGTCTGCATTTGTCATTAAGACTGGGAGAACTTCTCAGTGGCAGGCTGACTAAAAGTTATTGTAAACAGTGCAAACAATTGTTCATCGTATGATATATGAAGTAACATGGAACAGAATAAAGTGAAAGTTTGTCTACTAGGTATTTTGACCAACACAAAATTGTCTTTTTTTTTTCCTCTTCCTTTCAGTGTGGAAATACAGTAGAACCCCCATGAGAGAACAACACTCCTGCTAGAAGACATCTCTCTACAAAGAAAAGTTTTCATCACCCGAAACGACCATTTTTGATATTTAACAAGTCTCTGGAAAGATTAACACATAGCAATAACGCGCCATCTATACATATAAAATGAAAGGATTTAAAAGCACGAATGTTTCTTTTATACATAATACATACTTCTACTGCCCTTACTGTCCATAGTTTTCTTGAAAACCATTTCTGAGATTCCATCCTTCAGTGCTGCGTATATAAGCAGAATCGTCCAATACAGTATTAGAGTTCTGAGAAGCGGTCTGGTGGATTAAATTGGCGAAACCGCTGGGAGGGTTCACCACTGATGAGCCAAGCCCTCCTAATATCTTTTTTCATCGCAGTAAGGGCAGTAGAAGTTTGTATTAGGTATAAAAGAAACATTCGTGCTTTTAAATTCTCTGGAAAGAGGACACCTCTCCCAAATAGACATATTGACTCGGCAACTAGGCATTGTTCTTTACCTGGAGGTTCTACTGTACACAGATCCATCAAAATATATTTCTGTGCTTTCCGAGTTGTAGTAAACTTTAGTACAGTAGAACTACCTCCATGAGAGGGCACCCGAACTAGAGGACACCTCTCTATAAAGGACAGTTTTCATTTTCAAAATTACCATTTTTATCATTTAGGGCAACTCTCCGTTAAGAGGACACCTCTCCTTAAAGGACACTTTGGTTCTGAAATTAGGTGTTGTCCTTTATAGGGAGGTTCTACTGTATAGGAAAAAATCTATACCAGATAGTGCAGCTGGAGTGTAAGTGAAGTGGATAATAATGCTATGGTTAAGACAAAAGTGTTAAGATGGGTGGGTTTAGCTATGACTGTATCTAGGTAGGAGGAGAGAGAACAGCACAAAATTTTTACTTATTCCTAGTACACATGGTACAGGCCATGAGAATCATGGTGGGTAGAGGTTGACGACTGCTTTTACTGTAAGTGCACCACATGTCTACACATGTGAAAAGCATTTCAACTTTGCACTTACAAATATGCCAGAGCCCCGTTTGGTTACTTGCACTCGCTGGTGGGGTTGGACTTTTACAAGAATCAGGGGGCCATTGGAGCATTTTTTTAAACAGAAAAAAGTGCCCAAAGCAGGAATCAAACCCGGGTCGTAGCGGTCGAAAACCAATGGTTTAGACCATCTACAGCACATAATGATGTAGGTTACCTCTGGTAGAACCCGGATCTTGCACGTGACAGGGCAGTCCAGATTACGGACCAGGGAGGTGAGGATGGACTGGATCTTGTCTGGCTGAGACAGGAGAGCTGCTCCCATACCTCCCTGCAACACATCGAGGCCACTTGATTTTAACCAGCTGATGAGCCCACACATGTTTGTGAAGCAAAATGCAAACTTATAATATTAATACAAGTATTGCTACCATCAGCTAACAACTTCAGGAAAATAACCTATCTGATGAGGTACATAGAGCACACTTTTGTAAAATCAATGCAAGTTCTGATTTAATCCATCAAGTGACCAATGACCAGAGAGGAAACCAGGAGTCTACATAATAGATCTTGTACTCACAATTAAATAAATCCAACCTAGGATAAGTTTCTTTATCAGTTTTTATTAACTCAAGCTTTAAGGTACAAGGTAATAAGACCTAATCCAAATAAATTGTGAGTGACATTTCAGTAAAAGCGTTTTTACCATCATCAGACAAAAGAATAAATGACAAATTATTCTTTTGACTGACGATGATAACAATGCTGTTGCCAAAACGTCACAAACTATTAAATTATTTTAATTAGGTCTTATATTCTTGTATCTATAATCTATAATCCAAATTGTGCTTTATCATAGGTGATCCAAACTTTAGCATCTCTTCATTAGAATGGAAGCATTGCTCAGACCAGCCCCAGTAATTGGTCAAAAAAGGAGGTAATAATAATGAGGAGCAATGTTCACTGAATATTACTTGTGGGATTATTAAGTACTTCTAATGTGTCCTTGATAAAACTTTTAGAAATCAACATATTATTCTTCTTCTTTCTTATCTCCACTCAATCATATCAGGGTATCAAGCTTGTAAAGCTTGAGACTTTTGATGGTGTCTGCTGGGGAAGAGTAGAGCTCATCAATGGATGAGTCAATACAGTCAATAATATGTCTTGGGGTTGCAGGTTGAGAATTGAGCATATTAATATTAATGATAAGAGACACAATCTGAAAATATTCACCGATGAGAGTAACACAATAACTAAGTTAACTAATTCACTTCACATTATATTCTTTATTATCCAACTTTATAGACAATAGTTCAGTAGCTCTGAATCTATATAACTTCCATAAAAATGCTGAAAAAAAGAAAGACTTAACCGAACATCCAAACATACCAAAAAATTCTATTTGATGAGAAAGACAGAACCAACATCCAATTATTTGTTTAGGGCAGATACGATAAGTTAACCCCCACACTGATAAAACGGTGTTTACCTTACAACCCTGAACACTCGGATTTTCCTGGAAAATCTCTTGAAGATTTCTTGAAAAAGCCATGGTCCACTGCAGAAGAACTTAAATTGACTTGTTCCATATGTAAATATCTGCTTTCTTTCCTCTCTTCGCTCTCCACTTCTCCCAACCATATTTCCAAATTTTTTTTTTTATTATTATTTTTTTAAAATTCTTCTTATTTCTTTATTCTTTCTTATAATCTGTATATATTTACCATATGTATATATTCTTTCACCATTTTTATTTCCCACTTTCTCCGTTTTGTAACCCCAAGGAGAATCCTCTGTAAGACCTGTGTGTCTTAATAAAGGCTTTTGTGTGTGTGTGTGTGTTAACTAATTCAGATTAAAAAAAAAAACACAGCCACATCAACCAATAGTTTATTTCAACTCCCAACATTTCAGTGAATTCCTGTCATTCTCCTCAGGTGAACATCATTCATTCCACTGAAGAGAATGCCAGGAAGTCATTGAAACATCAGGAGTTAAATAAACAATAGGTTGATGTGTTTTTCTCTGAATCTACTTCCAACCAATAAATGATCTTCAGAACTAAATTTCTGAAAAAAATAGAACAAAAGTGAAATTGTACTGAGACCTGGTGAATAAATTAAGAAAAAGGCATCTCTTGATTGTACAACTAAATGTTTCTAATGACTCGTGTCATCTGTTGAAATATTGTCATGTTTTTATTAACTCAAGCTCAAGTTTTCTATGAAAAATAGAAATTTCGGCCAGTTAGTTTAATATACAGTTAAACCTGTCTATAGCGCCCCCTCTAAATAGCGCTTTCCTCTCTATAGTGCCCGATAGATAGATAAATAGAAAAGTGAAAGTACAGTAAAACCTCCCTGTAAAGGACACCTAATTGCATAGCCAAAGTGTCCTTTAGGGAGAGGTGTCCTCTTACCAGAGAGCTGCTAAATTGTAAAAATGGTAATTTTTCAAATGAAAACTGTCTTTAGTAGAGAGGTGTCTGCTAAAGGGAGGTTCTACTGTATTGGAGAACAATAGCTTTAATATATCTCTGACAAGAGAGCAAATATGTAATTATTTGATTGTACATATGTTGGATAAAATATTTGAATCATATTTGAATTAGAGTAAATGAAGACTCTTTAAAAGCAAGCGATTGTTAAATTTGACGGGAGAACACTGAAGCCTTGCATGCACCTCACGCGCAGTTGCACTTCGGATGCCCTTGTTCATTACACAAAACAATCATGCTACCAATATGTCCATCCTTTCCAAATGGCAATGCATTTACATCTCACACAGGTTGAGCATGCAGGCAACATGAACTGCGGCCTGGGACTGTCTAAACCTATGGAGGACTCCTGAGATCTGTACGTCCCTTCAGTGAAGGCCTCGTCTGGTGTACATATTTCCTACACTGTTTTAAACTTTGTGAACTCTCTTTGTCAATAAACTATTTTTAATTGTTAATTACATATCACAATATTAACTAATTGTTGATT
This sequence comes from Cordylochernes scorpioides, assembly GCA_030710605.1. Lineage (NCBI taxonomy): Eukaryota > Metazoa > Arthropoda > Arachnida > Pseudoscorpiones > Chernetidae > Cordylochernes > Cordylochernes scorpioides. The sequence continues at coordinate 64,636,157 of CP092863.1, forward strand.
TTAATGTATTCCAGAATTGGTCAAATACCTATTCCTGATTAGTTCATATTTATTGTGACAAATAGTGCAGCAAGCCAATCAGCAACTTTTAGTTTCATAATATGCCTTTTTTCTTTAAAAAAATTTAAATACAAGGTAATAAGACCAAATCTCCAAATAAATAAATAGTATGTGACGTTTCGGTAAAAAAGGCTGTTACTGAGATGTCACACATTATTTATTTGGATTTGGTCTTATTACCTTGTGTTTATAATCTATTATCCAAATTGTGCCTTATCATTGAATAAATGTAGTTATTGTGTTACTACCGTCAAAGAGCTGATAAACCTAAAAGCTTGAGTTTATGTAAAAACTGATAAAGAGACTTATTCCTGGATGGATTTTTGATTTATTTAACAGGAGTATCCGTACAAGAAAATAAGATCTAATCCAAATAATTTAATAGTGTGTGATGTTTTGGTAACAGTGTTGTTACCATCATCAGACAAAAGTACTGAATGAGAAAAAACATCACAGCATGTTCTTAAATAGTCTTCTTCTTCTTTCTTATCTCAAAGCCATGATAATCATGGTGGGTAGTTAGCGACTGCTTTTACTGTAAGCGCACCACATGTCTACACATGTGAAAAGCAGTTCGACTTTGCACTTACAAATGTGCCAGAGCCCCGTTTGGTTACTTGCACTCACTGGTGGGGTTGGACTTTTGCAAGAATCGGGGGCCATTGGAGCATTTTTTTTTTTTTAACATAAAAAAGTGTCCAATGCGGGAATCGAACCCGGGTCGTAGTGGTCAAAAACCAAACAGTTTAACCAGCCTTCCACTGACCCCCTCTTAAATAGTACTTGTTATCAAGTTATGAATATGCTGCAATATTTTTTTCTCATTTATACTTTTGTCTGATGATGGTAACAATGCTGTTAGTGAAACGTCATACAATATTAAATTATTTGGATTAGGGCTTATTTTCTTGTATCTATAATCTGAATTGTGCTTTATCAGGAGTGTTAGAGTTCTTGTCCTCTCATGTACAATCAGCTCAGAGACAGAAAATCAACTAGACTTTATTCAGTCATAAGGACAACCAGGAAAAGGAAAAAATAACTAGGGCAAAGCCAAATGAACTTATGAACTAGCTGGGCGCACCTACGCCTCGGTGATTATATCTTTTTTTTATGCGCATGCGCGCCAAGATGGCCATCACGTGATTTCTCCCGCTGGCGAAGGTCACATGATTTATTCCGGCCAACAAGGAGTATCCATGTTTTTTTTTATAGGAGAGGGTCTTTCTAATAGGAGTTGTGTGTATCACTGGGGGATTACAGAAATGTTGACATATGAAGCAGGATATGGTGGAAGGTGTCATGAGGTTGCTGAGTTATCAAGAACTCGATATCTTACCTTGATAGAGAACTCCTTGGGACATCCCATGTTGATGTCGATGGCGGAGATGTCATCCCGACTGCACCACAGAGTCATCTATCTGTGATATCCAAAACTGACCTGTTTTTTTTTTTGCTTAACCCTAGTTATGGGGGTCGGTGGAAGGCTGGTTAAACCGTTTGGTTTTCGACCACTACGACCCGGGTTCGATTCCCGCATTGGACACTTTTTTCTGTTTAAAAAAAAAAAAAAATGCTCTGTGACGTAATTGTAAATATTTAGATGTAAATATGTAAATATGGTTTTGCATATAGACAGCACGAGTTAGGATATATATAGAGATAATTGGAAGCTGTCAGTTAGTTAGGAAAGTTCCGTTCTTAAATAAAGAAGTGTTCACCATCGTAGCCCGATTCCTTGAAGAAACTAAACATGGTGGCAGCGTAAAAGCGGTATAAGCGTAAAAGCAGTAAAAGCGTAAAAGCAATTTTCAAAATTATAAAGTTCAAATATAAGAATTTTTTTTTTTAAGAAAAGGAAAAAAATGGCTAATTATATACAAGTAGCTGCTCCAGAAGGATTCAATTTCGGCAAACCTAATGAATGGCCAATATGGTTCAAAAGATTTCAAAGATACAGAATTGCTTCAGAACTTTCAGAGAAAAGTGAAAATGAGCAAGTAAATGCTCTGATTTTCATAATGGGCGATAAAGCAGAAGAAATCTTGATCTTATTTAATTTAAGTGAAGCGCAAATTAATGACTATAAACTAGTGGTGTCCAAATTTCAGGACTATTTCATAGGAAAAAGAAACGTTATTTATGAAAGAGCAAAATTCAATAGAAGAAGCCAAGGGGAGACGGAACCTGTAGAGGAATTCATAACCAATCTCTATGTGCTGGCAGAAACCTGCAGCTATGGTATCTTAAAAGAAGAGATGATCACAGGGATCGCTTGGTAGTTGGAGTGAAAAACTTTAATCTTTCTGAGAAATTACAGTTGGAATCGGAACTTACCTTGGAGAAGGCAATCCAGATAGTGCGCCAATCAGAAAGTGTAAAAAATCAACAAAAAGAAATTAGGCAAGACACTGAAGATCGGAACGTAGATGCGATTGACAGGAAAGGAAGCAGAAATGGCACAAATGTTCGCAAAACAAGAATGAAAGGTACAAAAACGTACAATTCTAATTTTCCAAAGAATCCTCAAGGTTGTTCTTCTTATGAGAAACGTAAATGTATCCGATGTGGATACTACCCAGGACATTCGAAAGAACAATGTCCTGCTAGGGATGCTATTTGCAACAAGTGCAGAAAGAAAGGTCATTTTGCCAAGGTTTGTCACACTAAAACCGTACAAGAAGTATCAAGCTCCCAAAATTATGCATTCATTGGAATAGTGGGAATGCAGGAGAATGCGGAAGATAAGTGGTGTGAAGTGATAAAGGTGAATGACCAGCCCATAAAATTCAAAATCGATACAGGAGCAGAGGTTTCGGTTATGCCAGAAGGGATATACTTGCAACATTTTGGATACCTCAAGACGGAGAAGGCCGATAAGAATCTTTTTGCTGTTTCCAAGAAGATAGAGGTCAATGGAATGTTCCAGGCTTTTTTGGAATCAAAAAGGCAGAAGTGCGAAGAGACCATCTACATCGTTAAAGGGGTTGCCCGACCTTTACTAAGCTGTAGGGCTAGCGAGATCCTAGGTCTCGTTAGGAGGATAAATATTGTCGAAGATCATGCTCCTACCAAGCTAGACCCAATGCTCAAGTTTCCTAAGTTATTTAATGGACTGGGAAAAATAGACATTCCATACGAAATAAAGTTGAAAGAAGGGGCAAAACCTTATTCGATATATACACCAAGAAGAGTACCTATACCTCTAATGAAAGAACTTCAAATGGAACTGGAGAGAATGACGGCAAATGGCGTAATTGAAAAGGTTGAGGGTTCTTCGGAATGGTGTTCACCCATGGTTCTCGTTGCAAAACCTTCGGGAAAATTAAGAGTATGTGTCGATCTCTCGATACTCAATAAAAATATTCTAAGGGAAATACACCCAATCCCGGTGGTAGAACATACGCTAGCTCAGTTGAAAGGAGCTAAAGTATTCACAAAGTTGGATGCCAATAGTGGATTCTGGCAAATACCACTGTCTTCAGAGTCGTCAGCACTTACCACATTTATCACTCCATTTGGGAGATTTCGGTTTAAGAGGTTACCTTTCGGTATCTCTTCCGCTCCGGAAATTTTTCAGAAAAGAATGGGTCAAATATTGGGAGGACTGGAAGGAACTCTGTGCCATATGGATGACATAATGGTTTATGGTTCATGCCAAGAAGAACATGATAAAAGACTCGAAACAGTATTAACAAGAATTTCTAAATCAGGACTTACCTTGAACAAGGATAAATGCAAATTTGCAGTTACAACTATTAAGTTTTTAGGTCATCAAATTGGTCCTAACGGGATTCAAGTAGACCCCAAAAGAAAACGAGCTATACTGGAGTTTCCCAAACCGAGATCTGTCAAGGAACTAAAACAATTTTTAGGAATGGTAAATTTTTCAGCTAGATTTGTCCCCAACTTAGCGGAGATAGCGCATCCAATGAACAAGTTACTGTCAAAGAAAGAAGAATGGATTTGGGGAGATGATCAAGATCGGGCATTTGACCAGATAAAGAAAAATCTCACTTCTGCGCCAGGGTTAGCCTTGTATGATCCTTCTTTGCCTATCACAGTATCAGCCGATGCTTCATCTTTTGGGCTAGGCGCAGTAATATGGCAAACCAAAGACGGACTGAGACAAGTCATCGCATATGCTTCTAGAACGCTCTCTGAAACAGAAAAGCGTTATGCCCAAATCGAAAAAGAGGCGCTGGCTATCACCTGGGCTTGTGAGAAATTCAAGCAATACATCCAAGGCCTGGTGATCACTCTTGAAACTGACCACAAACCACTAGTACCGATCTTTACTTCCAAAAACATCGATGATCCGGTCACATCCGTAGGAGCATCTGAGGTGTGTGTGTTGGCCTCTGGGCAATTTATATATGGCTCCTCGTCTGGCTCGAAGTGTGGAGGCCCCGCAGAGTAACGGCTTCATAGAATCTTTCGTAAAAATTGTTAAAGAAAGAATTAGCAAGTCAAAGGATCCATATCTGGCTTTGCTGGCATATCGAGCTACACCACTTGCGAATGGCTTCAGCCCAGCAGAACTTAGCATGGGACGGCGGGTTCGCACCACTATTCCAACACCAGCGAAACAACACCAACCACCCAATTTAAAGAATTGGAAAAATCATGAAGCTATTCAGAGGAAAAAACAAAAATACTACTATGATCGAGCAAAAGGAGTACGAGAACTGCCTCCATTGGATGTGAATGATCGAGTTTGGCTGACGGACCTTAAGACTCCCGGAGTCATCATTTCCAAAGCAGATACTCCTAGATCTTATGTGGTTGACACACCGAGGGGAAGTGTTAGAAGAAATCGCTTCCATCTACTTCCTACTGGTCAGAGGTCTCCAGGGCCTCCACACTTCGAGCCAGACGAGGAGCCATATATAAATTGCCCAGAGGCCAACACACACACCTCAGATGCTCCTACGGATGTGACCGGATCATCAACATCTCCTAAAGAGGCATTTTATAGGACTCGCTCTGGAAGAACAGTTCGTCCGCCCAGACGTTTTGGAGATGATTAGAACTAATCTCTAAGAGGGGAGATGTGACGTAATTGTAAATATTTAGATGTAAATATGTAAATATGGTTTTGCATATAGACAGCACGAGTTAGGATATATATAGAGATAATTGGAAGCTGTCAGTTAGTTAGGAAAGTTCCGTTCTTAAATAAAGAAGTGTTCACCATCGTAGCCCGATTCCTTGAAGAAACTAAACATGCTCCAATGGCCCCCGATTCTTGCAAAAGTCCAACCCCACCAGCGAGTGCAAGTAACCAAACGGGGCTCTGGCACATTTGTAAGTGCAAAGTCTAACTGCTTTTCACATGTGTAGACATGTGGTGCGCTTATAGTAAAAGCAATCGCTAACTAGCCACCATGATTATCATGGCCTGTACCACGTGTACTAGGGATAAGCAAAAAAAAAAAAAAAAACATGTGGTACAGGCCATAATAATTATGGTGGGTAGAAGTAGGCGACAGCTTTTACTGTAAGTACACCACATCTCTCACATCTTATTTCCACTATTTGATTTCTATTCAAGCGATGGGTTAACCCTTTCCAGACTGCGCATCTTTCTAACCCTATATCTTTCCTTCCTTCAGAATGTCTTACAACAATGGGTCATTGAAAATCTTATTTTCAAATTCTTCTCTCATTTTATATGTATAAAATATCTACACGTGTGAAAAGCAGTTTGACTTTTGCACTTAGAAATGTGTCAGAGCCCCGTTTAGTTACTTGCCCTTGCTGGTGTAGTTGAACTTTTACAAGATTCGGGGCCATTGAAGCATTTTCTTTTTTATCAAAAAAAAAAAAGCCTAATGCGGGAATCAAACTCGGATTGTAGCAGTCAACTGTTGTTACTGTTATTTTGATGTCAATTTCAACAGGAGGATATCAACATATATAGTCACGACCGTCTTTCCTCCTCAATTCCTCATGTCACGGATGAGCGCGCATCATCATTATGATCATTATCATTATCTAATGATAATAATAATAATTATTATTATTATAATTATTTTATTATTTTATTATTAATATACATAGTCACGACCGTCTTTCCTCAATTCATCAATTCCTCATGTCACGGATGCGCGCGCATCATCATTATGATCATTATCTTCTATAGAAGCTTCTATCTTTATAATTATGTATATTTACAAAAAGTCAATTCGCTCGCGCCTCTAGCGGTGAAAATGAGGGGTAATACCAGCTGACCTAATGTACATGTAAAGTTTGGAGCGGGACGTTTCACAAGAGTGACATCCACGGCTCCAATTTATTATTGTAACAAATAGTATTGGAATAAAAACATTCAATCGGGTAAAACACGGGCGTTGCCCGGGTCATTCGTCTATTTGATCTATAAAAATGAAAGGTTCAACCAAAAGAGAATCAAAAATTATTCACCATCTATTGACTGTTACTGCAAACTAGCTGAATCAAGTCAGTGACAAGCTGTAACACAGAGCTTTGGCAAATTACAAATGCCCAACTGGACTAAATGTGGCCTAGCTACACTGCTAGCTAAACACTTATTTGGTGAACACAAGGTAATAACACAAAATCCAAATAAATAAATAGTGTGTGAAGTTTCTGTGTTGTTACCATCTTCAGACAAAAATGCTGAATGATCTGAAGATGATAACAATGCTACTACTGAAATGTCACACACTATTTATTTGAACTTGGTCTTTTTATCTTGTGTTTATAATCCATAATCCAAATTGTGCCTTTTCATTTATTTGGTAGATTCTGAAGATTTCGTGAACTTTCTTGAAATCAAAGTCTGTTGTGCACGGATGAGGGCCATTAGCCAAAAACCATGGTCTCCAGGAGGGAGTCTGGATTTGCCTTAGCTGGTGTTGCGGCTTTGTTACTGACCCAATTTGCTAGTTAGCATAAACGGTCGAGAGATGGTGCATAGTTTTTACCTCTATTTTAGTTTATCAGTTACCAGATAAGGAGATGCCTTTTTTTAATATATTGCTGTTCTTCTTCTTCTTCTTTCTTATCTCCACTCAATCATATTGAGGTATCAAGGTTGTAAAGCTTGTTGATGGTGTCTGCTAGGGATGAGTAGAATTCACCAATGGATGAGTCAATACAATCAATAAAGTGTTTTGGGGTTACAGGTTGAGAATTGTTTTGTAACACAATCTGTAAAATGTCTTCCATTTTTAATATTAAATCTTTTTCTTTCAACTAAGTCTTTGTTGATAACTTACATAGTAGTCATATTTCTTTATTGATAATTACATTATTTTAGCAAAACTTATTTGAATTTCTATTTATGGAAGCACAATTTAAGTTGATTTATTTTTTTTTTTAAAGTGTTGGTGTTCTAATGGTATAAACTCATTTTGGCAATTTAGATTTGATGTGCTTTGATAAGAGCAGGGTTATTATTAACACGGAATTGGCACGGAATAATAATTTTACTTTCAAAGAAATAGAAACAGTAGCCAAATCAAAAATAAACAAGAACTGGAGGATCCCACCTAAGCACAGCTGTGGAGTGGACCCAGGAGGAGCTCTGAACCTCAGACAGCATCAAACAACACTAACAACAACAACAACAACAACACTACCCCACTTGCCCAAAATGTAGCTTGGCACCTGCAGCTCCAGAACACATTTTGGCTTGTATTAGATGTACTAAACAGGATCTTTGGGAGAGGCTGCTGCTTATCATAAAACAGCTCTAGGAGCATGAACTCATGGAATTTGTGTAATCTTTACACAAGGGGATAAGAAGCAACAACTTTTTTTAGCGAAATCTAATTTGAATTTCTATTTATGGAAGCACAATTTAAGTTGATTTATTTATTTTTTTAAAAGTGTTGGTTATCTAATGGTATAGACTCATTTTGGCAATTTATATTTGGTATGCTTTGATAAGAGCTGGGCTATTATCAACACGTAATAATAATTTTACTTTTAAAGAAATAGAAACAGTAGCCAAATAAAAAATAAACAAGAACTGGAGGATCCCACCTAAGCACAGCTGTGGAGTGGACCCAGGAGTGAACCTCAGACAGCATCAAACATCACTAACAAGATTTAGAACAGGCCATCTCAAGCCATTGAAGATAGAAAATAAAAACAAAAACTACCTCACTTGCCCAAACAATAGCTTGGTGCCTACAGCTCCAGAACACATTTTGGCTTGCATTAGATGTATTAAACAGCACCTTTGGGAGAGGCCGCTGCTTATAAAACAGCTCAAGGAGCATGGAATTTGTGTCATCTTTGCACGAGGGGATAAGAAACAACAACAACAAAAATAAAAAAACAGGGTTTTAAAATACATATTAGTATTTTGTAATCAGAATATTTGGCCCAGAATATTGTAAAAGCTTTTTCATGAAGTATTCAAAATGGGACAAAGGGGACTTACACAAACTTGGCCACTTGGAGAGCTCTCTCAGGGTCACAGGTGCCCTAGACACAGCACATTGTAGAGTATGGAAATATGAGACCAACACCTATCCCCCGATTTACACGGTACTTGTTTTACACGTTTTCGCTTTTACACAGTTTTCCAAATAAGTTTTTTTTTTTTGTTTTTATCGCACTATACTAAAATGTGATATTCTACTCTATACTACCTATGTTGAAAAGAATATTGGGAGGCTCTGACTCATGAGGGGGCGAACACTTATTCAGATTTGACAGTTTAATATACACCTATCCCTCGATTTACACGTTTTTCTCAGGAACGTATCTACCGTGTAAATCGGGGGATAGGTGTATTTTCTTCCACACACACAAAATTTTAACAGAATTAATTTTTTTTTTTTTTAATCAAAATTAAATTGAATATACACAAAATAATTTGAAATGCAAGGTAATAAGGTCAAATCCAAATAGTGTGTGACATTTCGGTAATAGCCTTGTTACCATCTTCAGACAAAAGTACTGAATGCCTATTTATTTATTTGGAAATTGTCTTATTACCTTGTGTTTCTAATATATAATCCAAGTTGTACCTAATCAAATATAATAGAGCACAATTTGGATTATAGATTAGAAACACAAGGTAATAAGACCATTTCCAAATAAATAAATAGTGTGACATTTCAGTACCAATGCTGTTGCAGAAACGTCACAAACTATTTATTTGTATTTGGTCTTATTACCTCAAGTTTCTGTACCTAATCAAAGGAATTTGAAAAAATGATAATTTAAAATTAAGCTTTTCAAAGGTGACTAACTTTACAAAACAAAATTGATATAAGGCATAACCTCTAATTCAACCAACTGTAATTTAAAACATAATTCTCTCTAACTCCGCCTTTACCGGTCCCAAGCCTGGATAAAAAAGGAGGAGGGGGAGCAGTAACAAGCTCACTAAAAAACCTGGGCTCAGCTGGCCCGGCTGATAGTACCTTGTAAGGACTCCTAATCCAGGGATACAGGATGAGCAGCGTTTGTACTCCATGTTAGGAGCAGCTGCACATGGCATCTGTTCCTCATGTCAGAGGCGGCCATTTCTTTTGGGGCTAAGTCGGCCTGCCACTGAGTAGTGCTCCCAGTCTTAATGACAAAGGCAGACACATTCTACTTCACCCAGTCATGATGATTGTCAAACAGACACCATCAAGGGTCACAACTTGATATACTAATATGATTGAGTGGAGATAAGAAAGAAGAAGATAATTCTCTCTCAACCAAGTTACCTACTTTAACTTGACTCTAGCGCTAATTCAACAGAAAACACCTTTCCCTTTGTGTGTTGAATTAAAGAGGTTGGATTGTACAGTTAAACCTGTCTATAGCGCCCCCTCTTGGCACTCACCAAAATAGGCTGCTATAGAGAGGGGGTGCTATAGACAGGTCACTTTTAATGTAAAATGTTTACATTTTAATTTTTAAAATTGGGTGCTATAGAGAGGAAGGTGCTATTTAGAGGGGGTGTAATAGACAGGTTTAACTGTATATGAAATTTAAAAATTTTATTTGCCGCTGCCAAACTTAAATAAATGGGGATCTAAATTTTTCCAGGAGGAAATTGACCTTTGCCTTTATAGATCAATTTCCTGCTGGTGAAATTTTCATCTATATTTTGCCCATAGATTTGGTCTAGCCACTTTGATAGCTAAACACCTCTTTTGCAGATTGTGAAGATATCATTTGATCTCTTGTGGATCTCGTGGAATAATGCTGCCCTGGACTGATAAGGGCCATTAGCCCAAAACCATGGTCTCGAGGTGGACGCTTTTAAGTTTTTCAAAGTTGGTGTTGTGGCTTTGTCTTCTTTCTTATCTCCACTCAATCATATCAGGGTATCAAGCTTGTAGAGTTTGTTGATGGTGTCTGCTGGGGATGTTTCTTCTTATTTCTTATCTCCACTCAATAATATTAGGGTATCAAGCTTGTAGAGCTTGTTGATGGTGTCTGCTGGGGATGTGTCTTCTTATTTCTTATCTCCACTCAATAATATTAGGGTATCAAGCTTGTAAAGGCTTGTGGCTTTGTAACCGACCCGAGGCCACTAGTTTGCGGCGATAATCAATAGATGGTGTCTAGTTTGATGTTTGTTTCGATGAGAGATCTTTGCTTTTATAAATGTGGATCAATGTATGTTACTCACCAGCTGTAGGACCAGCTTGTCCCTCTCCTCAGCACAAGTCCGGAATACCACCACTCCTTTCTCATCCAGGTAATCCACAGTTCCAAGGATTTCTGCGGACCCACAGTGTTACCATACACTCTGTGTAATTGCTACTTCTAATATTGGAGTTCCTAAAGGTAGCGGCAAACCTTTGTGAATTTATTTTTTTTTGGCTTATCCCTAGTACACATGGTACGTGCCATGATAATCATAGTGGGTAGAAGATGACTACTTTTACTGTAAGTGCACCACATGTCTACACATGTGAAAAGCAGTTCGACTTTGCACTTACAAATGTACCAGAGCTCTGTTTGGTTACTTGCACTCGCTGGTGGGGTTGGACTTTTACAAGAATCAGGGGCCATTGGAGCATTTTTTTTTAAATCAGAAAAAAGTGCCCAATGCAGAAATCAAACCTGGGTTGTAGAGGTCGTAAACCAATGGTTTAGACCATCCTTCCACCGACAGTGTTGACCCCCACACACAGTATAGGTGTAGCTGCTAGTTCTAATATTGGAGTTCTTGAAGCAGAAAACTTTTGAACAATATTGGGCCATAAATAAATTACATTTTTAAATATCAATCGCCATTTATCATTCAAATTTGTAATACAGTAGAACTTCCCTGGCAACACCTAATTTCAGAGCAAAAGTGTTTTAAGGAAGTCTTTTTACTGGAAAGTTTCTAAATAGTAAAAATGGTAAATTTGCATATGTAAACTGTCCTTTGTAGAGAGGTATCCTCTAGCACGAGTGTCCTCTCATGGAGGTTCTACTGTAATTATTTTTAGCAATGATAAGGCAAAAAAAATGTGTATTATAGATTACTAGCGGACGTACCCGGCTTCGCCCGGGTTTTACCCGAGTAAATGTTTGTCTAACGAATTTCTCGATTAGCCTTGGAATTGTATCATCATTCTTGTCTCAAATAAAGTGCCATGTCGATAAATGATAAAACTAACTTTGACTTGTGCGCAAAATTCCCACGCTCTACGGGCGGAGATCAGAGCTTGGTTAAGTGGATTCGTCAGTGTAGAGGACAAAACGTTCCGTCGGCGGTTTCATGTTCAAGTCTTTCACGCAGTCTCTTGGGATTAAAGGATTTGCTTCAAGCGAGGGGTGGCTCTCAAATCATTAAAAAAAAACGACATGGGATATCATTTAATGCTGTCTAAAGGGGGTTAAGAGAGCAGTCTCTTTCAAATGAAAAATGCTTTAATTAAGCATACGTTTAAAGTATAATATATGAGAGAGGCAAACTTAGAGGTTGTTGACGCTGCAAATTCCCCAGAGAGAGTGTTTTTGTTGCATCATGCTGTGACTCACACGATGACCCAAGGTCATCAGGGGTGGAGCAGCAAACCTAAGCCTATCTCCGTCTCAATGGTGGCGCTGCTTGCGAGTTAAATTTACAAATCTGCAAATAACTCTAAGGATATTCAAGAAATTATTTTTCAAAAACCTTACCGGGGATATACCTAATAATATCCCAAAATTTCACGGCGATTGGATGTATGGTTTTTGAATCTATAGAGTACACACAGACAGACAGACATTCATTTTTATATATATACTAGAGGATGTACCGGGCTTCGCCCGGGTTTTACCCGAGTAAAGGTTTGTCTAACGAATCTCTCGATAAAGTGAACATTTTTTCCCGGTCCCTTGAAAAATACTCGATAAGTTGAATAAAATCAATATTAATTGGTTCCCTAGGTAATTGGAAGTTAAAGGAATAGTATCTTGCTTTGGAATTGTATCATTATTCTTGTCTCAAATAAATTGCCGTGTCATCCTGAATTTTGTCTTTCCTAATTTTCTACATTACAAAATCATCGTATCATCATGATAATATTTAGAGCAGATTGTTGAATTATAACAGATAAATTAGAATATTTATCTTGATTATTTTTAGGCGAAAAGTTATTTCAAAAATTTTATTTGCTAGAAACCTTCCCAGTACTATACTAAATAACTTCCCAAAGTTTCATGGCGTTCCAATGAGTGGTTTGGTCAGGCATAACAATTCTCTATAAACTTATAAAAAAAATAATAGATATATTTTGATAATTTGAAACTCGGAAATTTGAATCTCTCGATAAAGTGATCATTTTTTCCCGGTCCCTGTGTGCCGTGGCATTCTGAATTTTGTCTTTCCTAATTTTCTACATTACAAAATCATTGTTTTATCTAGTAAACATTTTTTCCCGGTGCCTTTAAAAATACACGATAAGTTGAATAAAATCATGGTCGTTTACGGAAGATGGACGAAGTTCCCGGAGGTCATCTTGAGCAAGCCCCCGCGAGGCTTTTTTTCTTGTCTACTTGGCACAGCTGTCACCAACTCTGCCCCCGCGCGCCAGGACATCTTGACCCCTCTGATTGGTCGGTGGGTACTTGGACTGTCCATCCGGCCGGCCGCCGGACGATTACATTCTCTCGACAGGGGGTGGGGCAGACCTAAGCCTATTTCCGTCACAAGGTGGCGCTGCTTGCGAGCTAAAGCTACAAATCTGCAAATAACTCTAAGGATATTCAAGATATTCAAGAAATTATTTTTCGAAAACCTTTCCGGGGATATACCTAATAATATCACAAAATTTCACGGCGATTGGATGTATGGTTTTTGAATCTATAGAGTACACACACACACACACACAGACATTCATTTATATATATATATATAGACTAGACGTATGACCCGGCTTCGCCCGAGAATTCCCCCGATGGCTATTTCTTTTTTTCATTTGAAAAACTTTTTTTTACGCGGAGTAATCCGGAATGGAATGAATACCCAAATATGGCCATTTTTTATAAGAATCGGTGGTTCAGTGGTAGAATGCTCGCCTGCCACGCAGACGGCTCGGGTTCGATTCCCGGCCGATGCATTTTTTTTTTAATTTTTAAAACTCATTTATATTATATATAATATAAATATATATTATAATATCAACTATATTAATTAAATCAAATACCTAAACACTAATATAATACAATTTTTGCCATCACACACACTTTTTTCCTGTAGTTTATGTGTTACTTCTGTATTGCTATTCTATGGCACTTCTAATATTTATTATTGATGCACTTTCAGTATGAAGGAAATTGCAATCGGGGGAATTCTCGGGCGAAGCCGGGTCATACGACTAGTATATTATATAAATGAGTTTTAAAAATTGAAAAAAAAAATGCATCGGCCGGGAATCAAACCTGGGCCGCCCGCGTGGCAGGCGAGCATTCTACCACTGAACCACCGATGCGTATAAAAAATGGCCATATTTGGGTATTCATTCCATTCCGGATTACTCCGCGTAAAAAAAAAAGTTCTTCAAATGAAAAAAAGAAATAGCCAAAAATACTAATCAAAATGTAGCCGAAAATTTTCCTCAGGTTTATAAAAAGCGACATGCAAAATTTGGTACCAATTGGTTCAGTAGTTTTTGAGTTTATCGCGAAACAGACAGACAGACATTGACTTTTTATATATATAGAGATAGATAGATAAAAAAACAAGGTAATAAGACCAAATCCAAATAAATAGTGTGACTTTTCTATAACAGTGTTGCTATTGAAACATTACATACTATTTATTTATTTGGATTTTGTCTTATTACCTTATTTTTAGTAATGTCTTTTTTTTTTACATATCAAATATTATCTCCACAGACCTTACTGTGCAATGATTAAAGTTATTGAATTAGAGGGCTTGGCTTATCAGTAGTGAACCCTCTCGGATGTTTCACCAAATTAATCTCCAGACCACTCTACTATTGTATTGGAATATACCCTGTATTTACTAAGGAAGGCAATTTAGAGGTGTTTAGGGAACCTGTGGACATAATTGTATATACATACAGTAGAATCTCCCTGTAAAGGACAACACCTAATTGCAGAGCCAAACTGTCTTTTAGGAAGAGGTGTCTTCTTACCGGAGAGTTGATAAATAGTAAAAATGGTAATTTTATAAATGAAAACTGTACTTTTTATAGAGGTGTCCTCTCATGGAGGTTCTACTGTATATATATACAGTATATACTCTCTACAAAGGACAGTTTTCATTTTGAAAAAGTACCATTTTTACTATTTCGTAACTCTCCTGTAAGAGGACACCGCTCTATAAAGGACAATTTGGCTCTGCAATTAGGTGTTGTCCTTTACAGGGAGATTCTACTGTATATATATTAATGCAAAACATTTTAGCACAGTACACAATGGATACACCTCTTTTATAACAGCAACCATGTTATATTTCTAGATTCCCAAGCTTAAAGTCCCCTTTGTTTTAACCACGACTACAACACTAAATCTTGGTCGTAAATGGAATTTTTATAGTTCTTTTATTATTATTATCTCTAGTACATGAGGTACAGGCATGATAATCATGTTTCTTTAGTACCAATTTCACCATCATAATGCACTCATTCCGTGTTAAAAAGGTCTGATTTACATATTAGGTTTCTCTTGGCACTGGTTTACACTCATGGACAAAACTTAAGGAAGTTGTACCTTTCAGCATGTATATCAGGATTCAGACAATAACTCAGAAATATATTACAGTGACCTTTATTAAATACATACCAGATAACCAAGTGTGACAAAATTACCTCTGCCTCTTTAATAGATGACCAGGGATGTCAAAGACATTCCACTTCCTTAAGTTTTGTACCCATGAGCGTAATCACAAAAAATGGCTATTGGATAATAAAAATGCAATTGAATTTCCAGGTTAAAATCAATACAGTAGAACTACCTCTCTGTAAAGGACAACACCTAATTGCAGAGCCAAATTGTCCTTTAGGGAGAGGTGTCCTCTTACCAAAGAGTTGCTAAAGAGTAAAAATGGTAATTTTTCAAATGGAAACTGTCTTTTGTAGAGAGGTATCGGCTAGCGAGGTGTCCTCCAAAGGGAGGTTCTACTGTACCTTACAACGAGCCAGAGCTGTTGTAGTTACAGTAGAACCTCCATGAGAGGATACTCGCGCTAGAGGACACCTCTCTATAAAGGACATTTTGGCTTTGCAATTAGGTGTCCTTTACAGGGAGGTTCTACTGTATTTTTACACACTGTTGGGATTGGATTAGGGCAATAATTGGAAGTTTTTTTTTAATTGTGTAAACCAGGGGGAGGGTTTAGAGGTGTGGTAGGAATTTGAGAATAGAAACAATGGTTTTACTGATATCTTACTCACCATTCTGTACTCTCCGGCACTTGAGCAGTCTATAATCTATCAGCTCCTGCACCAAACACACAGTGTGAACCTGGGTAGTCAAGTGTTGTGCAAGGAAAGATACCATATCTCAACACACACATTTTTTGACATTTTATGACATTTTTTTTCTCAACAACAAATGGTGCGCTAGTGCATCATATTATAAATGTTCTAATAAAAGAAACAATTTAATATTTGCTGAAGAGCGATTGCTTGAAGCATATTATATATTTATAATTGTATGTAATTCTACTGTCCTCGAAGCTTATGTCCATAGTTCTTCTAAAATACCCATTCCAAGAGTCTAGTAACAGTATCACTATAAAAGGAAGTTCCAAAAATGCAATATAACAGCGGTATGGTAGATTAAACTGGCGAAACCGCTGGGAGGGTTCACCACTGACGAGCCAGGCCCTCCCATTAATTTTTCCATTGCAGTAAAGGCAGTAGAAATTGTTTCATTTTAAAAAGAATCTTACGCGTTTAAAATAGTTTTGAATTTTGATCAATTTTTGTCATTACTGTAATGAGAAAAATAATGGAAAAGGCTTGGTTATGATCATTGGTGAACATTTATAAAACCTTTTAGTAAGGAGAGACACAGTTTAATTTTTTTTTTTATTCAAAAAAATACAAGAAAATAAGACCTAATCCAAATAATTTTATTCTTTTGTCTGATGATGGTAACAATACTGTTACCGAAACGCCACACACTATTTATTTATTTGGATTAGGTCTTATTTTCTTCTATAATTTATAATCCAAATTGTGCTTTATTATTATTTGACATATAAATGGTCCTAATGCCTTGCGGATCAACAATTGCATTACTTCTGTCAAAATCCATGTACCAAATGTACCATTTATTCAAAAACAACAACAAAAAGCCTTTTATTAAGGTCCATTGCCCTGTATGGATTCGCCACACAACAACAAAATAATACAGTAATTTTTTCCTCCCTTTCCCCTTGTGCACGTGAGTCTTTGTTTGAAATGGGATTTATTTACACATCTGTTCTAAAACTTTCCTCACTACCTCTTTTGTGTATGAATCTATTTACAATTGATCTGTAGAAATTATAGAGTTCTATTGATATATTTTTATTTTCTGAAATAGTTCTCAGCGTCTTCAGTGGGTTGCTAAGTCTCCAGAAGTAACATTTACTCTCAGTATTATAAAAAGGCACAATTTGGATTATAGATTAAAAACACAAGGTAATAAGACCAAATCTAAATAAATAAATAGTGTTTAATGTTTCGATTAACAGCATTGTTACCGAAACGTCACACACTATTTATTTATTTGGATTTGGTCTTATTACCTTGTGTTTCAGTATTATAATTTATTATATATTTAGTTCTTTTAATAGCTTTTTAGATTTTATTTTTATTTTTTTACTTATCCCTAGTACATGTGGTACAGGCCATGATAATCATGGTAGGTAGAAGTAGGCAGTGCTTTTACTGTAAATACACCACATGTCTACACACGTGAAAAGCAGTTTGATTTTTGCACTTACAAATGTGCCAGAGCCCCGTTTGGTTACTTGCACTCGCTGGTGGGGTTGGACTTTTGCAAGAATCGGGGGCCATTGGAGCATTTTTTTTTTTAAATCAGAAAAATTTCCCAATGCGGTAATCGAACCCGAGTTGTAGCGGTCGAAAACCAAAGGTTTAGACCATCTTTCCAATAACCCCCAGATTTTATTTAATTTTTTAAAATTAAAAACAAAGTTTTTATAATATATATATTGATGAGACAGGGATGTAATACTCAGAAAGTTTATTTGGTGCAGTGCTGGACTTATGGTCCAGTCCAGGAAGGTCATGATGTTAGGGGTCTCGTTGGGCTGGTTATAGGAGGGGACAGAATTGTTTAACATGTCCTGCCTTAGTTACAGCTCCATCCCCTCCTACAACCGGCCTGACAAGACCCTGAACATCATGACTTTCCTGGACTGGACCATGAGCCTAGCACTGCGAGTCGTAGTGGTCAAAAAACAACGGTTTTGACCATCCTTCCACTGACCCCCAGATTTTATTTAATTTTTAAAAATAATAAAAACTTTAAAATTATGGGCTTTTTTTTTTTAAATTATAAACAAGGTTTTTATAATATGATGCATTACCATGGCATCTGTTATAGGAAATTGAAACTAGCGAAACCACTGGGAGGGTTCACCATTGATGAGCCAGTACCTTCCATTAATTTATCATTACAGTAAGGACAGGAGAAAATTGTTTTATTTTAAAAAGAATCATACATGTCAGAAATAGTTTAAATTTCTTCAAACATGATTTTTGTTTCTTTGTTATATATGTACATAGTTTTTTTTTTACAATTTATTTTTCAATTTTATAACCTTAGCTTCTGATTTGTTACTAAGTATTTTCTATGTTTGTTAAATTAAGAGGTAAAGTTAGGTAAAAGTTAGCTTCTGATTATGTTCTGGTTAGATGACCTTGTATGCCATTTAATTCAAAAAACTTGACACATGAAAATGTGCAGAATGCATTGGATTTTAGATGAAAGAAATGAGTTGTCCCTGCTTCTACTTATCCCTTAGTTACTCCATCTAGTTTTATGTATACTAGTCTATTTAAGTGTATCGCACAAACTTCACCATCTGGATTCGGTCTTGGTTTTCTTTTGAAATTGTGCGCATATAAATTAGCATATAGCATTAGTAAATTTTAAAATTGTTTTCTCTGAAATTATATTTACCTCACTATATACTAAGTCTGCTCCATATTCCAATGCTAACAAACGCATTGGAAGTGTGCATATTCTAACCATTGGTGCTAAAATCAATTTATTTTGGTATCGTTTGCTCATCGTGGATTTAAGGTTATTCGATTCCATCAATGATTTCTAATAAATCTAATATTAATGTCTTGTCGTAGGCTTAAATGTTCTAAGAAACATATTTTTTTAATTAAAGGGAATGAAAAGTGAAATAAATTCTGAAGAGTAGACTACAAACGTGTTAAACCTCATGTTTACAAATAATCTGCAATTTAGCGCCGCCTAGCGTTTTTTAATAAATATTTATTTAAAAAAATATTATTTAAAAAAAAATCTAATATGAAGTGTAAATAATAATCATAAAATTCTTTACACACACTCTCTTTAAATATTTTATTACTATATATATTTCCATAATATATATTACTTTTAATTCAAAATTATTTTTAAGCAAAAAAAAAAAAATCCTCAAAATCCACAAAAAGGTCTCATAACTCAAACTAATAATGCGTCAAAAAGTAACTATTCCCCAGGGAGTTATCTCCCTGAAACCTGAAATATATATATATATGGTATAAAAGGTGGGGAAATGAACACACTACGAGTTTGAAGAGGAACCAGGGCAACCAGGGAGAGAGAGACCAACCGGCACAGCTGAGCGGCCGTTTGTGTCGCACACAATCACCAACTGTCTTGAAAGTCCCAAGGTGTTAACTGACGGACCCCAGTGGTCGTCCCTTGGAATCTCGCTGGACTTTACAATTTATAATTACAACTAAGAGAGGAAAAAAGCTGCTAAGTAGCAAAACATGTAAAATAATAATCTGCTGATTAATTTTTAAATATCTGTTTTGCCATTTCTAAATGAGATTCATATAAACATTACATTTCAATTAATATTAAACAATTTATTGGATGAGTAATTATAAAATGAATTTATACATTGATATATTTTAATAAATGACTCAAATTAAAACAATATACCACACATATAAATCCATTTTCCCAATCCTGCCGCCTTCCTAATATTACTGAGATAATTGAATTTTCGCTTTAAAATATTTTCCATCTATGAACCAGTTTTAATAATACAAAATAATTGGGCTCTCTACAAGAGTTGTGAACTCATACTATGTTGATTGTTCAGAATTCCAATAGCACATGCAAACCCTAAATCACCTGTCAGAATGGAGATAGAGGAGCCAGGTGTAGATGAGTTCCACTTGCTCAAGCAGTGATGAGCCATACCACTATCAAGAGTTGCACTTGGATATATGAAGATGTTAGGACACATTGTGACCTTTGCATTTTAGTATGCCACGATTCACCCAAAATCCACCTAACCTAATCATGGCCCACCCCCCTCTAAGCCAGTTTCTGAAATGGACTAAGACACCCCTTCCTTGTGGTTGAACCATCTGATTTATGGTGGCTGACTTGATCCCACCAGTACCAAGCTTACTCAAGCATACTGAAAACCTATGAAAAATCCACAGAAAAATGGTGACTGATATCATCATCTTTAGGCTGAACACCAGCTCCACCACGAGCCCTAAACTTTCCCAAGCTGACCCCAAGATGTCCAGGTCCCCATGTTTATTTTATATTTTGAAATATTTTCAATACTTTCTATATATGATTCACTAGCGCGCCATCTGTTATCAAAATTCAAAACTAATTTGAAGGCGTAAGATTCTTTTTGATATTGAACAATTTCTACTGCCCTTACTGCAATGGAAATATTTAAACTGGCGAAACCGCTGAGAGGGTTCACCACTGATGAGCCAGGCCCTCTCATTAAATATTTCCATTGCAGTAAGGGCAGTAGAAATTGTTTAATATCAAAAAGAATCTAACGCCTTTAAAATAGTTTTGAATTTTGACTTTTTATATATATTTATTTCGGCATTTATCTTTAATATTTATTTTTATTTGTGTACATTGAAAGTTTTTATTAGTCTGAATAAAATCTGTTTAGCTGAAAAAGAGTGGTTAATTCCCCCTTTATCACTTTTTTTTCTGGATGGTACTGCTTTTGGTCTCTACATGTGCCATAGAAGAATAAATTTGAGGTTGGCAGCAGCCACTGGCGACCACCTTTTTTAACTTGTAGAGATCAGAAAACAATTTAAAGTAACAGCAATGATAAAATAAACCATCTCATTCTTTGAATATAACAAGAGGAAGGCAACACACAAAATCATCATTACTTAACAATATCAAAGGGCACTTTATCATCTTATATAATCTTTAGCATGATATCAAATTAGCGAAGAAAATAAACAATCAAAATCAGATTAAGGGACCAACAAAATATGTAAATGTTAATATACATACTTAAAATATTTTGTCATTACAAATATACTAGCGCTGCAGCCTACTAAAGAGGAATCGGCTATAAATAAAAGAAGTTATACTATTCATAAACCCTCTTATAATTATTTCATGGCCATAGTGGAATTTAAGCTATTTTTAGGCAGCAATTTTTAATTTGGTTTACTTCTACTCTCTATTTTATCCTGAAATCGAGCGCCACTCTCAATAAGACACCTGCAATGGAGGCCAAGAAACAGTTTATTCACAACCACTCAAAATACCTTACAGGAGAATCGCTTTTATCCTTTCTATCAAAGCTCAATAATGGAAAGATCGTTGCTACATTACTCACTGTCCATGGTGGTCACATTCTGGTGAATCTCGCATACTTGCATATTGACCTTGATCCAAATCTGACCTAAATGCCTGTGTTGTCTTGTCTTAAATTTGAAAAAGAAAGACAATACAAGGTCCCGATGGCTTAACCTGAACTATAAGCTCCTAGCTTTACAGTTGTTGAAGTTTGAGATTGATTCAAGGAATAAAAAGATTATTTATTAAACAAAGTAACTTAAAACAAGATGTTAAAGTAGCAACATTTTAAAGGCAAAAAGATATAGGAAGGCGAGAGACAAAGACTGAATATATTGACGTCGACTGCAGCGCCGCCGCGGCCGTTGATTGGTCGATCCTCCAATGCTCCATGATTGGTCGATTTTGATCGCTATTCCAACACTCCCTCTCGATCCAAAATGTTCAGTAGACCTCTTAAGTAGTGGAATTTGTTTCGTGGAAGAGGTTTAGTCATTATATCAGCTAGCTGTTCTGAGCTGCAAACATGATGCACTTTAAGTTCACCTTCTTCATGTTTGGATCTAATGAAGTGGTAGCGAACATCAATATGTTTCGTTCGTTTGTGGAATACTGGATTTTCAACAAGTTTTATTGCTGCTTGGTTGTCGATATAAAGTTCAGTTTCTTTAGTAATATCACAGCCGATGCCCTGTAGAAGTCTTCTGATCCAAATCAATTCCTTAGCAGCACTGCAGGCAGCGATGTATTCACTTTCGGTGGTTGAAAGTGCGATAATTGGTTGTCGTTGGCTTGCCCAAGAAACAGTTCCTCCGTTCATCATGAAGGCATAACCAGTCGTACTTTTTCTAGAGTCAACATCACGAGCAAAATCACTATCAGAGTAGCCAACAAGTTGGTCTTCTCCAGGTGAAGAGAATTCCCATGTGTGGAGTGCCTTTCAGATAACGGAAAATATTCTTCACTGTTGTACAATGTGCAGGTCCTGGATATTCTAGGAATTTACTCACTTGTGAAACTGCATAAGTGATATCTGGACGTGAAACACATGATGCAAACATAAGGGATCCAACAGCTTCTCGAAAAGGGAATTTAGGCATCTTTTCCTTTTGTTCTGGAGTAGGACAGTCCTTCTTTGTTAAGATGACAGAAGGATCCATAGGCACCGAAGCAGGAATACAGTCAGCCATATTAAATTTACTCAAAATTTTGTCAATATATGATGACTGGTGAATGAAAATACTTGCCCTATCTTCTGACTGCTCTATTTGTAGCCCAACAAAAAAGTTAACACTTCCAGATGTAATTTCAAATGCGTGTTCTAACTCATCCATTATAATAGCTATTGCCTCTTTATCTTTAGATAGAATAATTCCATCATCAACATAGAGAGCTAAGATAACATTTGAATCATTGTGTGTTCCAATGAAAATGCACGGGTCGGCGTCTGATGTTTTGAAATTATGGCTATTCAAAAAATTGGTAAATTTCTTATTCCAATTTCTAGAAGATTGTTTAAGACCATACAGACTTTTATGTAATCTATAGCAGCTATTATCATCTCTCTTGTAGCCTTCTGGTTGTTCAAGATAAACAAGTTCCTCTAATTCGCCATTGAGAAAAGCTGTCTTTACATCGAATTGCTTAAGAAACATTCTTTCAGAAGCAGCGTGTGATAAAAGAATGCGTAACGAATCATACCTGACTACTGGGCTAAACGTATCGAAATAGTCAACATTTTTGATTTGAGAATAGCCTTTTGCAACTAATCTGGCTTTGAACCGTTGAATTGTACCATCGGACTCCGTTTTAATTTTATAAACCCATTTACAACCGATAGGTTTATGACCATCTGCCAAACGTTCTAAAGTCCATGTTTTATTTTCATTTAATGCATCAATCTCTTCATCCATGGCTAATTTCCATCTTTCTGAATCTGAACTCGCCATTGCATCCACATAGTTACTGGGTTCATCAGCGAGCGCAAAGTTACATTGGCTATTTGAAACTTTAGAGCGTGTTATCATTGGATATGCGAACTGATATCGGATACTGGCGGCATTTCCTGCACTGGAATGTTTGCTGTCGCAACTGGTGATTCATCCGGAGCGCTGTTAATCTGAAATATTATTTCTTTTGGTTTGGTAGATTCTCTATCTGAATGTGGAGTAGTTTTCTCATCGAATGTGACATCTTTAGAAATTCTTATTTTTTCTAGTTTTCCAATCCCATAATCTAAAATTTTTGCTTGTATTCTCATAACCTAAAAACATAAGTTTTATCGATTTATTATCCCACTTTTTACGGTTTTCTTTGGGAATATGCATATAAGCATTACAGCCAAATATTTTATAGTTAGCTACATTAGGCTTTGTGCCAAAGAAAAGTTCATAAGGTGTCGTTCCAGGGGTTTGCTTAGTCGCACTTCTATTTAGAATATAAGTTGCTGTGTTACATGCCTCAGCCCAAAAAAATCCTGGAAGATTTCGTGAATTTAGCATGGACCTGGCTGCTTCCACAATCGTACGATTGTCTCTTTCTATACGTCCTATCTGTTCGTGCACATAAGGTGCAGTGAACTCGTGAATTATCCCAAATCTTTTACATAAATCTGCAAAATTATCGCTTTTGAATTCTAGCGCATTATCAGTCCTAAGAACTTTTATCTTATTTCCAGTTTGAGTATAGATTAGAGTAGCATATTCTTTGAATATATCTAGCACATCTGATTTGTTTTTAATAAAATAAATATGGCGATAACCACTAAAGTAATCTTTAAATAAGCAGAAATACAGATATTTACTTAATGATTGAGTCTGCATTGGGCCACAAATATCAGCATAAATAAACTCACCTAGCTGGTAGTTTTTGCCATCTGAGGGATAGCACGACTTTCTATGGGCTTTTCCAAGTTGGCATCCTTCACAGAAGAAAAATTCTCCCTCTAAATCTTGAGGCTGCAGACCATCCACCAATCCTTTGGTCGCCATCTCTCGAAGTGTAGCAACTGGAAGATGCGCAAGTCTCTCGTGCCACAACTGAAGCTTGTTCTCGCTGGTGATGTAGCCTTGTGATGATGACGTAACCTTGAAGAGCATCCTGTAGAGGTCGTCATGACGCACTCCTACGGCTTTTAGGTCATTATCCATGAAGATCTGTAGCTTGTCATGTTTGATAATGACGTTGAATCCTCTTCTTGTGGACGTAGAAAGGCTATACAAATTTTTCTTTAGTTGCGGCGAGTAGAGCACATTTCTTATGTACGTATTGTACCATCCACCGTCAACGTAGGCTTGAATCTCGATGTCTCCCATGCCTTCTGCAAGTAGTGTCGAGTTGTCTCCCAAGTAGATTGGATGATCACTGGTGAACGGCGTGTAGGTCTTGAACCACTCTCGTCGAAATGTCATGCTGCAGCTTGCACCGCTGTCAGCATACCAAATATCATTGGGCTCTACTTGATTATCGCACAAAATAAGTCCATAATCACTTGAACTTCCTTTTGAATCATGAAGATTTTTGGATTTATTTTTCTCATTAGCTAATCTTTTTCTACATTCGCGGCTCCAATGTCCAATTTTGTGACAATAGTGGCATTTAGTGTTCTTCTTGGCATCTTGAAAAGAACGTTGTGTATCTTTAGGCTTCGTTCGTGCTTGTCTGTGTAATAAGGCCTCATCTTGTTTAGAAGAACCGCTTTGTTGATTCCTTGTTTCTTCAATCAAAAGTCTTGCAGTTAAATTGTTAAGAGTTTGAGCTTTCGGATCTAACGATTCCCACGCTGCAACAAAGTAGCGCATACTCGAAGGCAAAGTATTTAAAATTTTTGCTACCTTTTGATCTTCCGTTATGGTTCCGCCCATTTGTGAAATTTGTGCAGAAATATTTTCAATTTTTGCTATGTAATCACTTATTGTTTCCGATGTCAATCGTGCATCGAAGAATTGTTGCCAAAGTAGGCCAATAGTAAATTCGGATTTTTGTTCATGAATAGCAAGTAATTTCTGCCACATTTGTGAAGCGGAAGTACAGTTCATCAGGGGCTAAAGAAACCTTAATTCGATTGCCTGTGATAATAACATCCTTGCCTTAACGTCCTTTGATTTCCAATTCTGTAGTGAACTTTCAGAGTTACTGTCGGAGGAAACAACATTCGGCTTTATTTCTAAGCCTTCCAATAATTCTAGTAATTTTTGTTGTTCCAAAAGAAGCCTGAATTGGAATTTCCATAGTGAAAAGTTTTCACCATTAAAAACTTTAATCCTTGAAAGACAATCTTCGCTCATCTTCTTTGTCTTGGAATCGGCCAACGACAAAAAGAAACTAGGGTTATGGTTGGCGGTTGACGCCTAAACTTCGAGCAAAACAAAGGCTTACTCACTGCTGGCGGTTAATCCTTTTAGGCGCAGTGGTAGCGTGCTGGGCCCATAACCAGTTGAAGTTTGAGATTGAATCAAGGTATAAAAAGATTATTTATTAAACAAAGTAACTTAAAACAAGATGTTAAAGTAGCAACATTTTAAAGGCAAAAAGATATAGGAAGGCGAGAGACAAAGACTGAATATATTGACGTCGACTGCAGCGCCGCCGCGGCCGTTGATTGGTCGATCCTCCAATGCTCCATGATTGGTCGATTTTGATCGCTATTCCAACAACAGTAATGCTGGAAACTGACTTGAAAATTATGAATTGATAAATCAATACCTTTGTTGCAGGGATCAGTAGAAATTGAGTCACAACGTTGGATGGCGAGGCCTAAGTTAGAAAACAGTGATGAATAATTTAATACTTATTGAAAGAAATATTTATTTAAAAATCACACAAATTAATATTAATACAAATATTATTCAAAACAATTATTAAAATTTATGAGAGATAGTTCTTTTTCAGGCCTGTCAAAACCAAACGTTAGCGTCGAGACAGTTTGTTTACCGGAATTGCGAGGGTAATCCTTTTTCTGCTCGCGCATGCGCGGGGGGGGGGGGGGGGGGGGGAGCGGGGCAGTGTTGCCAGCGTCGGTTGGTCCAAAAGTACCTATTTTTGCGTCACTCTCCCACCTTGACCTTTAGAACTTTGCTATAAGGTCAATATTAATTTAAAAAACAAAGAAGGAATTATCTCAAATCTAACAGAATGTTTTATGATTAAATTTTCTCTCAAACTTCAATTAAACCTAATCGGTAACTTGACTCTTCTTCAAGAACGCGTGTAAACTTTCCCTACTTTTACTGGAGTAGTTTTCTCTCGCACTGACGCGGACTCCACACCGGATGTTTTCTCCCTGACGATCTCATCCTCCGCTGGCTTAAGCTCCCCGTCGCCTTGCTCTACGTCCTCAGATGGTACTTCAAGTGGGAACAATCGTTGCACTGCACGCTTCATGAATCCAGACTTAGTCTTAACTTCCACAAGTCTTCGCACATTGTCAGTTCCAGGAAACACCTTCGTAATCTTTCCCATAGGCCAGTTTATTTGCTTCCTGTTTTCAACCTCCACAAAGACGATATCTCCAACTTTTAACTGTCGTTGTTTCTTGCGATTGTCGTGATGCACCAACAATCCTAGGTACTCGCTTCTGAACCTGAATTCTTTCAGGAGTCGTTTGCGTTTCTCATAGCTCTTCCCAAAGTTTCACCTGAATTCATTTAGATCAATCTCTCCTTCAGTTCTTGGTTCTCGAAGGAACATCTCTGGGGTTAATGGCACAAGGTCATCATTGTCCTCAGCAATGTAGGTGAGTGGTCGCGCGTTGATAACTCGTTCACAGTTTTCGAGGATCGTCACCATTTCTTCGTAGTTGACAACACGTTTTCCCAGCAATCTTCGAAGCAGCTTTTTGGTGAGTCCAACAATTCTCTCGATCCAACCTCCCCACCACGGTGCTGCCGGAGGATTGAGCTTCCATTTCACTCCAAAATTAACTCGATAAAGCTCATTCCGGAGTCCAACTAGATTCGTCCCATTATCTGAGTAGATGACTGCAGGGCAACCTCGTCTTGCTACGAACCTCTCTACTGCTCCCACCAATGCTTCCGTCGATAAGGAAGTCACCAGTTCGAGGTGGACCGCACGGTATACGCCACAGGTGAAGATGACGAACCAAACCTTCTGTCCATCTTCCAGATATAAAGGTCCTCCGAGGTCAATTCCTGTCACCTCAAAAACCACAACATCTCGTACGCGATGTTGAGGCAACGATGCTTCTGGTACGTCGACTCGCTTGGTTTCAAATCGTCGACAGCGAGGACATTTATGAATTACATGACGAACTAGTTGTCGAGCTTTTGGAATCCAGAACTTCTCTCTTAGTACTGATCGCAGCGTCTGGGCTCCACAGTGGTACATTTTCTCGTGGACTGATTTCACAATTAGCTCTGTGACCGGATGTTGGGATCAAAATTGGCAATCGGAACAGTTCATCGTCATTTCGATTCACTATCCTCGTTTTCACTCTCCATAATCCTTCTTTATCTTGGAACGCGTGTAGCTGCTTCATCTTGGGATCTTCCTCACCGATCGATTCACTCTGTATTATTTTAACTAGGGACTTTTCAGCACTGTCTAGCTCCTCTTGTGAGATGATATCTCCTTTGTATTCAGAGGGCTTGAAACGTAGCATCCACGCGATTACTCTCAGTATTTGTGTTAGAGTCACTTCACGTTTTCCCTCGTATAGATTCAGATACCATGGATTCTCCTCGGGCTTTTTGGCTACAAATCCAGCCACCACAGTCTTCCTCCTCTCTTCTTCAATGGCTTCCAGATCATACTGTACTTTTGATACTGGCCAGTCTTCTTTCTTTTCCTGAAGCCATTTTGGTCCCTCCCACCATCCGGATTTTGTGAATTTCGATGGGGATTCACCACGGGATGGGAGATCTGCTGGATTGTGTTCCCCTGCGACATGGTTCCAATCTTCACTCTTCGTAAGTGTGATCTCCTTGACACGGTTGGAAACGAACTGAGCCCAATTCTCTTGTTGTTGTATCCAGTATAGGGCAGGACTGGAGTCTGTCCAACATTGAATCTTCTCCGGACTTTCTTCTAAATTTTCCAGAACATGCACCAACAGTCGTGCTCCAATCAAACAGGCTAATAGTTCCAGTCGTGGAATCGTGATCCTCTTAATAGTTGCCAGTCGATTTCTTGCTTCAACGAATCGCACTACTATGACTGACGCATTCTCTATTCGCATGAAGATCACCGTTGCGTACGCTATAGCTGAAGCGTCACAAAACACGTGCAATGTTGTTCTTCCTTTGATAGGTAAGATCCATCGAGGTATCTTGATCTGATCCAATTCTAAAGCTTGCTTCCTCCATTTTATGAACTCGACCCATCTGTCTTCGTTCAGCGGTTCATCCCATGATTTATTCTCCTTCCAAGCATCTTGAACCATCTTCTTAATCTTGATTGTAGCTGGACAGGTAAATTGAATCGGATCAAAAATGCGATGGCAGGCTGACAAGATACTTCTCTTTGTGATTGATTTTTCTTCATCTATATTTTTCAATGACTGCACATTAATGGCAATAGTGTCAGTCTGAAGGTGCCATTTCGTACCCAAAATAGAGGTTGGATCTTGTTCTGTGATTCCAGGTTCATTCCACATCCAGTCTCGTAACTCAAATTTGGCTTGCATCATGATGTCGGAGGATTCCTTGATAATTTTTTTGACATCGTTTGTAGATGACAAACTAAGAATGCAGTTGTCGACGTAAAAACTTCGGGCAAGAAGTTCTGCGCACCTATTATCTTGAAACTGCGGCAGGCTCAAATGATACTTAATGGTTGCAGCTAGCAGAAAAGGACTTGAGGTAAGGCCAAAGACTACTCGACAATGCCTGTAAAATTTTAGTGTCTTCTGGTCCTTTTTCCACCAAAGGAACCGAAGGTATTCACGATCTTCTTCTCGAACCTGAATCTGGAGAAATGCTTTTCGTATGTCTGCAATGATGCCATACTTTCCAAGTCTAAACCGCAAGAGCAAATCAGGAATGAGCTCAATCAGGTTGTCTCCTTTTTCCAGACATTGATTTAATGATAGGAGCCCCTTTTTCTTGCAACTTGCGTCGAATACTGGACGAATAGGAGTGGTGTGACTATCCTTGAACACTGGGCGATGAGGAAGATAACTGCACTCCTCCCATTTATCCTCAACTTCCTCGATGAATGTCTCTTTTTCCCACTCCTCAAAAATAGTATCATACTTCTCATACAGCATCTTGCCCTGGACATTCCTTGTTGTAGTCAGCAATCTATTTTCTGTAGTTCAGCGATTGACCGGAACTGGTGAATGTCCAGCTATCCATGGTAGTGACAAGATGTACCTTCCGCTTTCGTCTCGTTTCACAGTCTCCTTGAAATGAGTGTTGGATGCTTCGATTAAATCTTTCCTAGATTTTGTTTCTGCTGCATCCATGATACCAAGCACATCTAATTTCCATAAATCCTGAACGTCGAAACTGTTAACGTGAAATGAAGTCACGATCAGGCATGAATCTTCCATGTCTTTCCCTATTGCTGGTCCCATTACTGTCCACCCCAGCTTGGTTTCTGTCGCCACAACTCCATTTTGCAATATTTGCATTCTGCCTGTCAGAATGCTGCTAAGCAAGTCTGAACCAATCAACATGTGGATTGATATCTCTTCTCCTTGGCATATGTCAGTCAAGTTGATCCCTCGAGTTTTTAACTCATTGAGTATAGTATGATCCTGTACTTGACTGATGTGTCCGCAAATTACTTCCTGATCCAAGAATTTGAGATCATCCATGTATTCGTTGTTGAGGCTGGAAACGTTTACTTTGTACCCATTGTTCTTCTTTTGACGAATTTCTCCGCCTCCAAACAGATTGTGAGTAAGTGTAACTTGCTGCACTCTCTTTAGGCCCAGTGCGTCCACCATTCTCTTTGAAATATAGGACCGCTGGGATCCACAGTCAAGCAACACTCGAACATTATGCTTCCCCTTTGGTCCGCTTATCTTGACTATCAGAGTTTGTAGATAGACTCCTCCTACGGTAGCGTTGTTTAAAGTTGTTGACGTGAATTGATTGGCGGTCTCTTGCTTTGTTGCAGGACTTTCCCCTGAAACCTTTAGTTCCGCTTTTTGGAGATGAGAAGTCTTCTGGGCTTCCAAAGTAGGACACATAATGGGGTAATGCTTCCCTCCGCAGACAGGACAACGTGGCTTAATCCGGCATTTCTTGAATCCGTGGCCAGGAAGCAGGCACCAAAAACAAACATTCTTCCCTTTAGCCTTATCTTTCTTCTCTGGTAGATGCATCCGCTGTCCACTGTAGCATTCTTGACTCGGGTGACCATTCCCACAAAAGATGCAGTTGTTTAGCATCTGAGTGGTGTTGGCAAGGTCAGAAGCCGTCGGCATTTTACTTCCAGTATTCTTCTTAGAAATAGATTTCCTGTTTGATCGATCATCCTTCGCATCTTGATTGTTGTCGATCTTGAACGCTGCTTTGGCCATATTCACTCGACTCTCGCCCTTTACTTCTGTCTTCAAAAACGTCATGAGTTGTGTCAACTTATCCTGTACTCCTCTTCCGCTCACCGTATATTGACTTCATTCCCATACTCTAAGGGTGTCCTCTGGTAGCGCTGATTCGACGAGTGGGTACAGCATAGCCGCAAACTTGTCACGAGCGACGCCCAATGTTTCTAATGCTCGCAGTTTTGTCTCCAGTCTATCGTAAAGCTTCACTACAGACATCTTACCTTCGGCTCTCACATTCTGAAGCACATTCTGAAGCAGGTCACGTACATAAATCTCAACAAGCATTTCATCCTCTCCAAAACGTGATTTGATATACTCGATGACTTTAGGGTAGTTGTCGGCACTCGGTGGAAAACTTTCGACTGCTTCTCTTACCTCGGAGTTCTCGGCGGTGGCTTGAAAGAGATACTGAAACTTAGTTTCTGGAGGCATCTGTGGATCCCGGTCAATCGTGCTGAACTGACTCCAGAATGTAATCCATTCTCTTGGTTCTCCCCCAAACTTCTTGAACTCCAGCTTCGGTAGTTGATAGTTCATTGCTGCTGTGCCGCTGATTGTTATAACGTCATCCTTTACCGCAAGAGCCTCGTAATCAGTCATAATGTTACTGAAATTATCTTCCTACTCACAAACGGATTCGTACTCGACAGTGAAAATGTCTTCAGACGCTGATTCACGTAGCAGAGCTTCTTCCATCCTCATGTTCAATATTGAAAGCTTTTCATGGTGGGTCTGGAGTCGGCGGAGGATTTTCTCTACAACTGCTTTCTTGACTTCATTCTTCTTACTCTCTGTTTCGAGCTCATTAGACGCCTTGGTGAACCTTGCACGCACTGGCGTCCTAAGCTTTTTCAGTTCAGCACTACTAACTGGTTGGTCAGCCATCCTG
This sequence comes from Cordylochernes scorpioides, assembly GCA_030710605.1. Taxonomy (NCBI): domain Eukaryota; kingdom Metazoa; phylum Arthropoda; class Arachnida; order Pseudoscorpiones; family Chernetidae; genus Cordylochernes; species Cordylochernes scorpioides. The sequence continues at coordinate 64,667,836 of CP092863.1, forward strand.
AGAAGTAATCACTGGTTCACAGTTGCACCTTTGTGTAATCAGTAATTATTCAATCTGTATCCTGTCGACTGCGCCAAAATGTTTGTCTTGTCTTAAATTTGAAAAAGAAAGACAATACAAGGTCCCGATGGCTTAACCTGAACTAAAAGCTCCTAGCTTTACAGTAATGCTGGAAACTGACTTGAAAATTATAAATTGATAAATCAATACCTTTGTTGCAGAGATCAGTAGAAATTGAGTCACAACGTTGGATGGCGAGGCCTAAGTTAGAAAACAGTGATGAATAATTTAATACTTATTGAAAAAAATATTTATTTAAAAATCACACAAATTAATATTAATACAAATATTATTCAAAACAATTATTAAAATTTATGAGAGATAGTTCTTTTTCAGGCCTGTCAAAACCAAACGTTAGCGTCGAGACAGTTTGTTTACCGGAATTGCGAGGGTAATCCTTTTTCTGCTCGCGCATGCGCGGGGGGGGAGCGGGGCAGTGTTGCCAGCGTCGGTTGGTCCAAAAGTACCTATTTTCGCGTCAGCCTGATAAAAATACAAGGACCAACTTACTTTTAACAGTATAGCGTGAAATAAAATTGATAGATATTTCATATTGACTGGTCGATTTTATATAATACTAGCGGATGTGTACCCGGCTTCGCCCGGGGTTTATCCGAGTGAAAGTTTGCCTAACGAATATTATATATTACTAGCGGACCCGCCCGGCTTCGCCCGGGTTTTACCCGAGTAAAAGTTTGTCTAACGAATCTCTCGATAAAGTGAACATTTTTTTCCCGGTCCCTTGAAAAATACTCGATAAGTTGAATAAAATCAATATTAATTGGTTCCCTCGATAATTGGAAGTTAAAGGAATAGTATCTTGTCTTGGAATTGTATCATTATTCTTGTATGGATGTACCCGGCTTCGCCCGGGTTTTACCCGCGTAAAGGTTTGTCTAACGAATCTCTCGATAAAGTGAACATTTTTTCCCCGGTCCCTTGAAAAATACTCGATAAGTTGAATAAAATCAATATTAATTGGTTCCCTCGGTAATTGGAAGTTAAAGGAATAGTATCTTGCCTTGGAATTGTATCATTATTCTTGTATGGATGTACCCGGCTTCGCCCGGGTTTTACCCAAGTAAAGGTTTGTTTAACGAATATCTCGATAGAGTGAACATTTTTTCCCGGTCCCTTGAAAAATACTCGATAAGTTGAATAAAACCAATATTAATTGGTTCCCTCGGTAATTGGAAGTTAAAGGAATAGTATCTTGCCTTGGAATTGTATCATGATTCTTGTATGGATGTACCCGGCTTCGCCCGGGTTTTACCCGAGTAAAGGTTTGTTTAACGAATCTCTCGATAAAGTGAACATTTTTTCCCGGTCCCTTGAAAAAATACTCGATAAGTAGAATAAAATCAATATTAATTGGTTCCCTCGGTAATTGGAAGTTAAAGGAATAGTATCTTGCCTTTGAATTGTATCATTATTCTTGTCTCAAATAAATTGCCGTGTCATCCTGAATTTTGTCTTTCCTAATTTTCTACATTACAAAATCATCGTATCATCATGATAATATTTAGAGCAGATTGTTGAATAATAACAGATAAATTAGAATATTTATCTTGATTATTTCTAGGCGAAAAGTTATTTCAAAAATTTTATTTGCTAGAAACCTTCCCAGTACTATACTAAATAACTTCCCAAAGTTTCATGGCGTTCCAATGAGTGGTTTGGTCAGGCATAAAGGACACACACACATACATTCATTTTTATATATATAGATAGATGAAGTATAATAAACAATGCTAAAGATTAGTTTTAATTATTAATCAAGATTGTGTGTGAATAAGTGAGAAAGATGTAATATCGTTGTTGTTTTCTTGGCCGACTGTTTTACATATGGTTTTTTCTTAAAATTGCTTGTTTTGAATATTTTTTTAGATTGAGTTGAATGAATTGCTGATTTTTTTTTTTTTTGTATTTATATATAAATAAAATTAACTCTGTTGAATTTTTTTGTATTTTATCGATAACAGCAAAGTTATGTATTTTAAAGTTAGGAAAAATATTTTGATGTTAAGCAAAACCTGCTCCATCTCGTTTTACATAAATGTTGAAAATTTGGTCGAAATTGATGCATTGTAACGAAAGTTTTTAGCGAACACCACTTATGAAATTTCCATTTATATAGAAGATATAATATAAATGAGTTTTAAAAATTGTTTTAAAAAAATGCATCGGTCGGGAATCAAACCCTGGCCGCCCGCGTGGCAGGCGAGCATTCTACCACTGAACCACCGATGCTTTAAAAAAATCAAATTCATTTATCGTCGCGACCAGTGCTGCGCCCTAGCGGTAAAAGACTGGAACTAACGCTTTTTGGTTTTTATTTTTTTAAAAAAAGCACATTAACTTTTTTAGTTTTTTGAATAGTCTATATGTTAAACGAAATCTTCAGCTACCTACATGCGAAATTCCATAATGATTGAGTCAGTAGAGTTTGCGTGATGCGATAACAAACATCGATTTCGCATTTCATTTTTATATATATCTTCTATCTTCTCTTCTCTATATATATAAAAATGAATGTATGTCTGTTTGTCCTTTATGCCTGACCAAACCACTCATTGGATCGCCATGAAACTTTGGGAAGTTATTTAGTATAGTACTGGGAAGGTTTCTAGCAAATAAAATTTTTGAAATAACTTTTCGCCTAGATATAATCAAGATAAATATTCTAATTTATCTGTTATAATTCAACAATCTGCTCTAAATATTATCATGATGATACGATGATTTTGTAATGTAGAAAATTAGGAAAGACAAAATTCAGGATGACACGGCAATTTATTTGAGACAAGAATAATGATACAATTCCAAGGCAAGATACTATTCCTTTAACTTCCAATTACGGAGAGAACCAATTAATAATGATTTTATTCAACTTATCGAGTATTTTTCAAGGGACCGGGAAAAAATGTTCACTTTATCGAGAGATTCGTTAGACAAACCTTTACTCGGGTAAAATCCGGGCGAAGCCGGGAATATCCATTTCGTAGCTACACCGTCTCTCCAAGAGGCAGTCTCTTATTAAAGGTCTATTAGAGATTCTTTAATAGCAATTAGAATCTTCAATGAGAGACCACCAACAGGAGAAACAAGTGTTGCAAACTTTATCAATAAGATAAAATAAAAATATTTTATTTTCAAGCTTCAGATAAAAACTATAAAATATATCAAAAGTAATTTTCAAGTTGATGTTTTTAGGTGGTCTTTCTTAAGAGACTCTATTTACATATATTAAAATATGAAAAAATTAAAATATTTTATCAAGATAAATATTCTAATTTATCTATATATATAAAAATGAATGTATATGTGTCTGTTTGTTTGTTTGTTTGTCCTTTATGCCTGACCAAACCACTCATTGGATCGCCATGAAACTTTGGGAAGTTATTTAGTATAGTACTGGGAAGGTTTCTAGCAAATAAAATTTTTGAAATAACTTTTCGCCTAGAAATAATCAAGATAAATATTCTAATTTATCTGTTATAATTCAACAATCTGCTCTAAATATTATCATGATGATACGATGATTTTGTAATGTAGAAAATTAGGAAAGACAAAATTCAGGATGACACGGCAATTTATTTGAGGCAAGAATAATGATACAATTCAAAGGCAAGATACTATTCCTTTAACTTCCAATTACCGAGGGAACCAATTAATATTGATTTTATTCTACTTATCGAGTATTTTTTCAAGGGACCGGGAAAAAATGTTCACTTTATCGAGAGATTCGTTAAACAAACCTTTATTCGGGTAAAACCCGGGCGAAGCCGGGTACATCCATTCAAGAATAATGATACAATTACAAGGCAAGATACTATTCCTTTAACTTCAAATTACCGAGGGAACCAATTAATATTGATTTTATTCAACTTATCGAGTATTTTTCAAGGGACCGGGAAAAAATGTTCACTCTATCGAGATATTCATTAAACAAACCTTTACTCGGGTAAAACCCGGGTTTTATCCGAGTGAAAGTTTGCCTAACGAATATTATATATTATGAAGTATAATAAACAATGCTAAAGATTAGTTTTAATTATTAATCAAGATTGTGTGTGAATAAGTGAGAAAGATGTAATATCGTTGTTGTTTTCTTGGCCGACTGTTTTACATATGGTGTTATCTTAAAATTGCTTGTTTTGAATATTTTTTTAGATTGAGTTGAATGAATTGCTGAATTTTTTTTGTATTTATATATAAATAAAATTAACTCTGTTGAATTTTTTTGTATTTTATCGATAACAGCAAAGTTATGTATTTTAAAGTTAGGAAAAATATTTTTATGTTAAGCAAAACCTGCTCCATCTCGTTTTACATAAATGTTGAAAATTTGGTCGAAATTGATGCATTGTAACGAAAGTTTTTAGCGAACACCACTTATGAAATTTCCATTTATATAGAAGATATAATATAAATGAGTTTTAAAAATTGTTTTAAAAAAATGCATCGGTCGGGAATCAAACCCTGGCCGCCCGCGTGGCAGGCGAGCATTCTACCACTGAACCACCGATGCTTTAAAAAAATCAAATTCATTTATCGTCGCGACCAGTGCTGCGCCCTAGCGGTAAAAGACTGGAACTAACGCTTTTTGGTTTTTTATTTTTTAAAAAAAGCACATTAACTTTTTTAGTTTTTTGAATAGCCTATATGTTAAACGAAATCTTCAGCTACCTACATGCGAAATTCCATAATGATTGAGTCAGTAGAGTTTGCGTGATGCGATAACAAACATCGATTTCGCATTTCATTTTTATATATATCTTCTATCTTCTTCTTCTTTCTATCTATATCTATTTCTATTCTATATATATATAAAAATGAATGTATGTCTGTTTGTCCTTTATGCCTGACCAAACCACTCATTGGATCGCCATGAAACTTTGGGAAGTTATTTAGTATAGTACTGGGAAGGTTTCTAGCAAATAAAATTTTTGAAATAACTTTTCGCCTAGATATAATCAAGATAAATATTCTAATTTATCTGTTATAATTCAACAATCTGCTCTAAATATTATCATGATGATACGATGATTTTGTAATGTAGAAAATTAGGAAAGACAAAATTCAGGATGACACGGCAATTTATTTGAGACAAGAATAATGATACAATTCCAAGGCAAGATACTATTCCTTTAACTTCCAATTACGGAGGGAACCAATTAATAATGATTTTATTCAACTTATCGAGTATTTTTCAAGGGACCGGGAAAAAATGTTCACTTTATCGAGAGATTCGTTAGACAAACCTTTACTCGGGTAAAATCCGGGCGAAGCCGGGAATATCCATTTCGTAGCTACACCGTCTCTCCAAGAGGCAGTCTCTTATTAAAGGTCTATTAGAGATTCTTTAATAGCAATTAGAATCTTCAATGAGAGACCACCAACAGGAGAAACAAGTGTTGCAAACTTTATCAATAAGATAAAATAAAAATATTTTATTTTCAAGCTTCAGATAAAAACTATAAAATATATCAAAAGTAATTTTCAAGTTGATGTTTTTAGGTGGTCTTTCTTAAGAGACTCTATTTACATATATTAAAATATGAAAAAAAAATATTTTATCAAGATAAATATTCTAATTTATCTATATATATAAAAATGAATGTATGTGTGTCTGTTTGTTTGTTTGTTTGTCCTTTATGCCTGACCAAACCACTCATTGGATCGCCATGAAACTTTGGGAAGTTATTTAGTATAGTACTGGGAAGGTTTCTAGCAAATAAAATTTTTGAAATAACTTTTCGCCTAGAAATAATCAAGATAAATATTCTAATTTATCTGTTATAATTCAACAATCTGCTCTAAATATTATCATGATGATACGATGATTTTGTAATGTAGAAAATTAGGAAAGACAAAATTCAGGATGACACGGCAATTTATTTGAGACAAGAATAATGATACAATTCAAAGGCAAGATACTATTCCTTTAACTTCCAATTACGGAGGGAACCAATTAATAATGATTTTATTCAACTTATCGAGTATTTTTCAAGGGACCGGGAAAAAATGTTCACTTTATCGAGAGATTCTTTAGACAAACCTTTACTCGGGTAAAATCCGGGCGAAGCCGGGAATATCCATTTCGTAGCTACACCGTCTCTCCAAGAGGCAGTCTCTTATTAAAGGTCTATTAGAGATTCTTTAATAGCAATTAGAATTTTCAATGAGAGACCACCAACAGGAGAAACAAGTGTTGCAAACTTTATCAATAAGATAAAATAAAAATATTTTATTTTCAAGCTTCAGATAAAAACTATAAAATATATCAAAAGTAATTTTCAAGTTGATGTTTTTAGGTGGTCTTTCTTAAGAGACTCTATTTACATATATTAAAATATGAAAAAATTAAAATATTTTATCAAGATAAATATTCTAATTTATCTATATATATAAAAATGAATGTATGTGTGTCTGTTTGTTTGTTTGTTTGTCCTTTATGCCTGACCAAACCACTCATTGGATCGCCATGAAACTTTGGGAAGTTATTTAGTATAGTACTGGGAAGGTTTCTAGCAAATAAAATTTTTGAAATAACTTTTCGCCTAGATATAATCAAGATAAATATTCTAATTTATCTGTTATAATTCAACAATCTGCTCTAAATATTATCATGATGATACGATGATTTTGTAATGTAGAAAATTAGGAAAGACAAAATTCAGGATGACACGGCAATTTATTTGAGACAAGAATAATGATACAATTCCAAGGCAAGATACTATTCCTTTAACTTCCAATTACGGAGAGAACCAATTAATAATGATTTTATTCAACTTATCGAGTATTTTCAAGGGACCGGGAAAAAATGTTCACTTTATCGAGAGATTCGTTAGACAAACCTTTACTCGGGTAAAATCCGGGCGAAGCCGGGAATATCCATTTCGTAGCTACACCGTCTCTCCAAGAGGCAGTCTCTTATTAAAGGTCTATTAGAGATTCTTTAATAGCAATTAGAATCTTCAATGAGAGACCACCAACAGGAGAAACAATTGTTGCAAACTTTATCAATAAGATAAAATAAAAATATTTTATTTTCAAGCTTCAGATAAAAACTATAAAATATATCAAAAGTAATTTTCAAGTTGATGTTTTTAGGTGGTCTTTCTTAAGAGACTCTATTTACATATATTAAAATATGAAAAAATTAAAATATTTTATCAAGATAAATATTCTAATTTATCTATATATATAAAAATGAATGTATGTGTGTCTGTTTGTTTGTTTGTTTGTCCTTTATGCCTGACCAAACCACTCATTGGATCGCCATGAAACTTTGGGAAGTTATTTAGTATAGTACTGGGAAGGTTTCTAGCAAATAAAATTTTTGAAATAACTTTTCGCCTAGAAATAATCAAGATAAATATTCTAATTTATCTGTTATAATTCAACAATCTGCTCTAAATATTATCATGATGATACGATGATTTTGTAATGTAGAAAATTAGGAAAGACAAAATTCAGGATGACACGGCAATTTATTTGAGACAAGAATAATGATACAATTCAAAGGCAAGATACTATTCCTTTAACTTCCAATTACGGAGGGAACCAATTAATAATGATTTTATTCAACTTATCGAGTATTTTTCAAGGGACCGGGAAAAAATGTTCACTTTATCGAGAGATTCGTTAGACAAACCTTTACTCGGGTAAAATCCGGGCGAAGCCGGGAATATCCATTTCGTAGCTACACCGTCTCTCCAAGAGGCAGTCTCTTATTAAAGGTCTATTAGAGATTCTTTAATAGCAATTAGAATCTTCAATGAGAGACCACCAACAGGAGAAACAAGTGTTGCAAACTTTATCAATAAGATAAAATAAAAATATTTTATTTTCAAGCTTCAGATAAAAACTATAAAATATATCAAAAGTAATTTTCAAGTTGATGTTTTTAGGTGGTCTTTCTTAAGAGACTCTATTTACATATATTAAAATATGAAAAAATTAAAATATTTTATCAAGATAAATATTCTAATTTATCTATATATATATATAAATGAATGTATGTGTGTCTGTTTGTTTGTTTGTTTGTCCTTTATGCCTGACCAAACCACTCATTGGATCGCCATGAAACTTTGGGAAGTTATTTAGTATAGTACTGGGAAGGTTTCTAGCAAATAAAATTTTTGAAATAACTTTTCGCCTAGATATAATCAAGATAAATATTCTAATTTATCTGTTATAATTCAACAATCTGCTCTAAATATTATCATGATGATACGATGATTTTGTAATGTAGAAAATTAGGAAAGACAAAATTCAGGATGACACGGCAATTTATTTGAGACAAGAATAATGATACAATTCCAAGGCAAGATACTATTCCTTTAACTTCCAATTACGGAGAGAACCAATTAATAATGATTTTATTCAACTTATCGAGTATTTTCAAGGGACCGGGAAAAAATGTTCACTTTATCGAGAGATTCGTTAGACAAACCTTTACTCGGGTAAAATCCGGGCGAAGCCGGGAATATCCATTTCGTAGCTACACCGTCTCTCCAAGAGGCAGTCTCTTATTAAAGGTCTATTAGAGATTCTTTAATAGCAATTAGAATCTTCAATGAGAGACCACCAACAGGAGAAACAAGTGTTGCAAACTTTATCAATAAGATAAAATAAAAATATTTTATTTTCAAGCTTCAGATAAAAACTATAAAATATATCAAAAGTAATTTTCAAGTTGATGTTTTTAGGTGGTCTTTCTTAAGAGACTCTATTTACATATATTAAAATATGAAAAAATTAAAATATTTTATCAAGATAAATATTCTAATTTATCTATATATATAAAAATGAATGTATGTGTGTCTGTTTGTTTGTTTGTTTGTCCTTTATGCCTGACCAAACCACTCATTGGATCGCCATGAAACTTTGGGAAGTTATTTAGTATAGTACTGGGAAGGTTTCTAGCAAATAAAATTTTTGAAATAACTTTTCGCCTAGAAATAATCAAGATAAATATTCTAATTTATCTGTTATAATTCAACAATCTGCTCTAAATATTATCATGATGATACGATGATTTTGTAATGTAGAAAATTAGGAAAGACAAAATTCAGGATGACACGGCAATTTATTTGAGACAAGAATAATGATACAATTCAAAGGCAAGATACTATTCCTTTAACTTCCAATTACGGAGGGAACCAATTAATAATGATTTTATTCAACTTATCGAGTATTTTTCAAGGGACCGGGAAAAAATGTTCACTTTATCGAGAGATTCGTTAGACAAACCTTTACTCGGGTAAAATCCGGGCGAAGCCGGGAATATCCATTTCGTAGCTACACCGTCTCTCCAAGAGGCAGTCTCTTATTAAAGGTCTATTAGAGATTCTTTAATAGCAATTAGAATCTTCAATGAGAGACCACCAACAGGAGAAACAAGTGTTGCAAACTTTATCAATAAGATAAAATAAAAATATTTTATTTTCAAGCTTCAGATAAAAACTATAAAATATATCAAAAGTAATTTTCAAGTTGATGTTTTTAGGTGGTCTTTCTTAAGAGACTCTATTTACATATATTAAAATATGAAAAAATTAAAATATTTTATCAAGATAAATATTCTAATTTATCTATATATATATAAATGAATGTATGTGTGTCTGTTTGTTTGTTTGTTTGTCCTTTATGCCTGACCAAACCACTCATTGGATCGCCATGAAACTTTGGGAAGTTATTTAGTATAGTACTGGGAAGGTTTCTAGCAAATAAAATTTTTGAAATAACTTTTCGCCTAGAAATAATCAAGATAAATATTTTAATTTATCTGTTATAATTCAACAATCTGCTCTAAATATTATCATGATGATACGATGATTTTGTAATGTAGAAAATTAGGAAAGACAAAATTCAGGATGACACGGCAATTTATTTGAGACAAGAATAATGATACAATTCAAAGGCAAGATACTATTCCTTTAACTTCCAATTACCGAGGGAACCAATTAATATTGATTTTATTCTACTTATCGAGTATTTTTTCAAGGGACCGGGAAAAAATGTTCACTTTATCGAGAGATTCGTTAAACAAACCTTTACTCGGGTAAAACCCGGGCGAAGCCGGGTACATCCATACAAGAATAATGATACAATTCCAAGGCAAGATACTATTCCTTTAACTTCCAATTACCGAGGGAACCAATTAATATTGATTTTATTCAACTTATCGAGTATTTTTCAAGGGACCGGGAAAAAATGTTCACTCTATCGAGATATTCGTTAAACAAACCTTTACTCGGGTAAAACCCGGGCGAAGCCGGGTACATCCATACAAGAATAATGATACAATTCCAAGGCAAGATACTATTCCTTTAACTTCCAATTATCGAGGGAACCAATTAATATTGATTTTATTCAACTTATCGAGTATTTTTCAAGGGACCGGGAAAAAAATGTTCACTTTATCGAGAGATTCGTTAGACAAACTTTTACTCGGGTAAAACCCGGGCGAAGCCGGGCGGGTCCGCTAGTATATATATATATAAGGATAAATAATGACTGGTCAATATAATTATTCTTTTTATCATCATCTTTATACATCTTCGTTTTCTGGCTTCTGTAAATAAAGACCATCCGCGTCGTTAGTTAGACTTAATATCTAATCTAAATTACTCTATTTTCTAATATAAATATATTGTACAATCCTATTAAAATTGTCTAAATAAATGCATATAGAAAAGGATTAGTTAGAGTTAAAATAATTTGGCTATTTTATGCTGTGTAGCATAAAATCTGGTCAGGAGAAGAGGAGGTGATCCACAGTCTGTGACTCTTCCCAGCAGTGAGGACATGTTGGATCTAGATCTCTAAGCCAGAGCGCTAGATCTGCCAGAACGTGGCCGTGACGGTAAGGATGGTAGTGGTGGCCATCCCAAGACGTATTTTGGACAGGAATGACCTAAGGTGGATTGGGGAGGTGCAAATCTTTTTAGTTTTCTGTTATGGTAATCCTGGGTGTAGACTAAGGTCCAAGCTTCCATAGCAGATGAGTGGGCAAAAATATGTTAACAACTACCCTAAATACACAACAGAAACTGTTACGCAAACTTTGACTTTAATCATCATCGATGCTGACGTCACTTCCAACTTCTACCTTCAACCTTTCTGTTATGTTTTATCGCTAGCTTGTTTTAACAATATTTGTATTGGAACAAGTCGTTCCTTAAATAAATATATATTTGTTTTTATCTAAAGGGATGTCCTCGTAACTACAACATACGTGAGTACAAAAACAACTAGAAATCCTTAAAAAGAAACATCGTATTTTGCTAAGCCTATATCAATTTGGTAGCAGAGCGTGGTTTGGGCGCGCGAATTGGACTAACCGCCAATTGATCCATTTAAATCATAAAGAAATTAAATAATTGGACTAACCGCCAATTTAGAAAAAATAAAAATTGAATGAAAATGGATACATATAACTTAGCAAAAATTGAACAGTTAACAGAAAACAACTATACAACGTGGTCCATGAAAATGGAAGCAATTCTAGATTCAAAAGATCTCTTCGAGGACGTAATTGTTAATGACGAGCCAGATTTTACAAATAATAAACTAGAATATGATATTTGGAAGAAAAAGAATCGGGAAGCATACAGCCTAATAATATTGTCACTTTCGGATGACTTAACAATCATCTTTCGAGGCAATAAAAGGGCCAAAAGAATTTGGTACGACATAAAGAAAAGGTTTGAAGGATCTCTAGAAAATAAAAGGATAGACCTAATGTTGGATCTAGCCAGAATAAAATTGAACCCAAATGAAAATGTTAACATGTTTATTGTACGAGCACAGAAACTGGCACAAGAGATCACCCAGCTAGGAAAGACAGTAACAGAAAGAGAACTTGTACGATACATTGTTGAAGGACTCACACCTAACTTTGACACGATCACAGCAGCACTGTCAATAAACAGAGAAATCTCCCTACCAGACTTGAGACAAACTCTCCTGGGTTTCGAGAAGAAAAGACAGGACAGAAGCAAAAATCATGAAAATGCTTTCAGATCATCAGGCAACCAATCCAAAGAAAAGTCATGCTACATTTGCAAAAGAAAAGGACATTTCAAGAAAGACTGTTGGTTCAGCCCTAACAACAAAGGAAATCAAAATAATACAACAAACAAAAATAACATGGCCAGTACAAGGAACTACCATAAAGGACCAAAACAAAACAAAGACACAGCCAGGTCAGCAATCCAAGAACGAACGGAGGAACCATCCCAACGAAGAGACTCCACTTCAGAATACGCACTACATGCAAGCACAAGGGAGGAACGCCCGACAACTCAGGACGTGTGGATAATTGATTCTGCGTGCACAAGCCACATGACTTCCCATGGTGAATGGATCGAGCACAAGACGGAGGAGAGAAGAAGCATACAAGTGGCGGAAGAAGGGAGACACATCGAATCTGCCTCATCAGGATCAATCCAAGCTACTGTACAAGGTAAGGACAAACTTAACAACGCTATAACCCTACATAATGTCCTCCATGTACCACACCTGAAAGGAAATCTAATGTCCATTCCAAGCGTGGTAAGAAGAGGGAACTCTGTTCTTTTGAATTCTGAAGGAGCATACATATACTCTTCTGATGACAAGCTAATAGGAACAGGAAACTTTGATGGTAACATGTACACATTGAACCTATCACGTTTACCTGAAGCAACTCATGTTCCAAATGAACATTGTTTGATTTCAAAGGACAATTCTAGGACTGCATGGCACAGAAGGTTAGGACATCCTAGTGACAACAAATTAGACCTGATTTTGAAGAACAATCTTCTAAAAGGCTTGAACTCTAAAAATGGTACCCTTGATCAATGTGATGCTTGCTCCTTGGGAAAATGACCAAAGTACCCTATGTTCACACAGATAGCAATCAGGAAAGCTACCCCTTTGAAGCCATTTATGTCGATCTCTGTGGTCCAATGAGAATAAACTCCTTGGGCGGAAGTAAATATTTCTTGACCATCGAAGATGGATTTTCTAGGAGAATATTTGTAGAATTTCTCAAAGATAAACTCTCAGCAGCAGAAGTTTTGAAGAAGTTTATTGTAAAGAGAGAAAACGAGCTAAACTCAAAACTAAAACGACTTAGAACAGATAACGGAACAGAATTTATCAATAAAAACCTTGAAACCTTCATAGAATCCAAAGGAATTTAACATGAACTAACTACACCGTACACCCTGTTTGGCCAGAATTTCCACCAAACAGACCCAACAAAGATGTAAACATTTACATCATATAAATATATACGCAGTGTCTCGCCGAAGTGTTTGTTGCCTAGGTGGAGAATTCCCCAACGATGGCCGACGATGCTCTAAAGACACAAAGCCGGGGAAGATACCCAGTCGTAGATGACACTGGCCCTGTCCATACCGACCAACCCTCCGCAGAAGGACAACGACGAGGTCGATTAAGAGATGAAGAAATGGGATTAACTCTGGGCGTGTATCCCAAAGCCCGCTGCAGAAGGGCCGAGACGAAGAATGTACAAAGAGCACATGTACAAATGTATATAAATTGTTCCTTCCTTTATATGCAAGAAGAGGGGTCTAAAGTCTTATTACCAGTTCGAAAATTTCTAAATTTAATTTTATTCAAAAAGAATAAAATTAATTATATATATAGTTTAGATAAATTAGGTATATATTTTGATAGCAATATAAAAATACCAGTTCGAAAAATTCTAAATTTTATTTTATTCAAAAAGAATAAAATTAATTATATATATAATTCAGATAAATTAGGTATATTTTTTTGATAACAATATAAAAAAATTAATTTTTTTTTAAAGAAGAATTTACTAAAGAAAATTTTCAAGGAATAAACCTATTATATTTTATTGTTTTATTATTAATTCAAATTTTCTTTTACTAAAAAAAGAAAAGGAATAATATTTTACTTTTTTTATTCTTTGAATATATCTGCGAAATTAAATGAACTTTCTTCTTACTCTGTAAGATGATGATAAATTTTTTTGGGAGGGCGCGACTTTTTTTTTAAAAGAAATTCGGTTAGTAACGAGAAGACAGGCGTACAGACGGGAGGTCCTGGAGAGACGGTGCGTGTAGAGAGACAATGGTAGGTTAAATTTTTTTAAATTCTTTATGTATGGGCCCAAAAAGGGCTCGTTTATATGTCAGAAGACATATGTATAGTTCTTAATAGGTAGAAAAAATTGTGGTAAAGATCACTATATGATACATATAGTGAATAGAAATCTTCAATTTTTTTTTTATTTCGACAATATAGGATATTGAAGAAATGTCTTTAATAATAAAAAGGGAAACCCGTCTTGCATATAATATCTATCTTCAATTTTTATTACATGCAGTATTTTAATCGTAATAAATTTCCTATGTATTTTAATTTTAACATTTGCATCTTTTTATTTATTTCACCAAAACAAACAGTCAAAATCGTATCACTCTCTTGTTGGCAAAATTTTCTTGGTTAGCCTATTTGAGGCTTGCCCCTTTGGTACTATGTAATAATGAGGTTGAAACTTGTTTAGATTAGTGTTTAAGCAGTAGCCGTGGCGAAATTTTATAAAAGAAAATTTATTTTTATGAGTTTAGGATATTGTCTAATATTCAACATTGGATACAACCATTAAACATAAAAACAAATCCTACATTTGGCGCCCACGCGGGGCGAGTTACTGTCGAAAAGTGTAAAGCAACTTTACACGAAGTAAACCCCACAACCTGAAATAAAAAAAAATCTCATGCTCTACCACGATTTACATTAAGCCTAAAACAAAAAATGCATAATAATGATGAACAATCCCTATTTTATGCCTTTTGTCCAACCTTCTTATAATTTCAAAGAAATATTTAACGTTTAAATACGTCCATCTTTGTGTATTTTTCATGTTTTTGATAAAAGCCTTGTTTGGATGTCTAGAAATGCATAATAATGATCTGTTCACGACGCCTTTTTACATATTTTTACACACGTGTAATCTTATACTTTTTTTTCCGAGATTGTCTTCCACCCACTTTAAAAATACGTTGTACTCGGCGGGCAATCGCCACGAGTTGAACATTTTCATGTTTTTGATAAAAGCCTTGTTTGGATGTCTAGAAATGCATAATAATGATGAACAATCCCTATTTTATGCCTTTATGATGGTGTACAGTCGTTTTATGGATCAATTTTTTATTTTATTCACTTTTAAAATATATTGTAATGGTGAAATAATCATTCGAGTCGAAAATTTCTTTATCTGTTCACGACGCCTTTTTACATATTTTTACACACGAGTAATCTTATACTTTTTTTTTCCGAGATTGTCTTCCACCCACTTTAAAAATACGTTGTACTCGGCGGGCAATCGCCACGAGTTGAACATTTTCATGTTTTTGATAAAAGCCTTGTTTGGATGTCTAAAATGCATAATAATGATGAACAATTCCTATTTTATGCCTTTTGTCCAACCTTCTTATAATTTCAAAGAAATATTTAACGTTTAAATACGTCCATCTATGTGTATTTTTCATGTTTTTGATAAAAGCTTTGTTTGAATGTCTAGAAATACGTAGTAATGATGCACAATTGTTTTATGGATCAAATTTTATTTTATTCACTTTTAAAATATATTGTAATGGTGAAATAATCATTCGAGTCGAAAATTTCTTTATCTGTTCACGACGCCTTTTTACATATTTTTACACACGTGTAATCTTATACTTTTTTTTCGAGATTGTCTTCCACCCACTTTAAAAATACGTTGTACTCGGCGGGCAATCGCCACGAGTTGAACATTTTCATGTTTTTGATAAAAGCCTTGTTTGGATGTCTAGAAATGCATAATAATGATGTACTATTTTTTTTACCATTCAATTCCACGAACTGAAAAAGGTACTTTGTACCTTAGTGTATACGATAATTTTTAACCTTTACTGTTATTCTAACTTTATGTCTAGTGTACACATTAATATTTTTAAAATAAATAAAAAAAGAAAACGTTGTGAGCTAAAATTTTCATTGCGTTAGGTTTAAATATGAGCGCAATCCTAATCCTAATTTTGGCGTTGTAATGAATCTTAAAGTTTCAGTTTTTTTAATTTTTTATTTTTTTAAGCTACATCTTGTCCTAGTGTGATGATGAACTTTAAAGAGTTTTCAATTTTTTATTTTTAAGCTAACAATTTTGTCTTAGTGTTATGGTGAACTTTAAAGAGTTTGCAGTTTTTCCTTTCTATTTTAAACTATAACGTGTGTTAAGTGATCGGTAAAAGATTTTCACAACCGTGTTTTAATGTTAGTTCATATTTAAAGGATTTTCACAACTTGCTTCAGTGTTAGTGTGTAATGTAGGATTTGTTTTTATGTTTAATGGTTGTATCCAATGTTGAATATTAGACAATATCCTAAACTCATAAAAAGAAATTTTCTTTTATAAAATTTCGCCACGGCTACTGCTTAAACACTAATCTAAACAAGTTTCAACCTCATTATTACATAGTACCAAAGGGGCAAGCCTCAAATAGGCTAACCAAGAAAATTTTGCCAACAAGAGAGTGATACGATTTTGACTGTTTGTTTTGGTGAAATAAATAAAAAGATGCAAATGTTAAAATTAAAATACATAGGAAATTTATTACGATTAAAATACTGCATGTAATAAAAATTGAAGATAGATATTATATGCAAGACGGGTTTCCCTTTTTATTATTAAAGACATTTCTTCAATATCCTATATTGTCGAAATAAAAAAAAAATTGAAGATTTCTATTCACTATATGTATCATATAGTGATCTTTACCACAAATTTTTTCTACCTATTAAGAACTATACATATGTCTTCTGACATATAAACGAGCCCTTTTTGGGCCCATACATAAAGAATTAAAAAAAAATTAACCTACCATTGTCTCTCTACACGCACCGTCTCTCCAGGAGCTCCCGTCTGTACGCCTGTCTTCTCGTTACTAACCGAATTTCTTTTTTAAAAAAAGTCGCGCCCTCCCAAAAAAATTTATCATCATCTTACAGAGTAAGAAGAAAGTTCATATAATTTCGCAGATATATTCAAAGAATAAAAAAAGTAAAATATTATTCCTTTCCTTTTTTTTTAGTAAAAGAAAATTTGAATTAATAATAAAACAATAAAATATAATAGGTTTATTCCTTGAAAATTTTCTTTAGTAAATTCTTCTTTAAAAAAATTTAATTTTTTTATATTGTTATCAAAAAAATATACCTAATTTATCTGAATTATATATTGTTGTAAGAGAGTAAGAGATTTGAGATTTAAAAATATTTTATTGACCTCATACACAAGTCAATGGTAGTAGTATATATAGTAAATATAGAGCGAGAGAGAGAGAGATTTAGGTACTTACAGCTTGTAGGAAGGCATGAGGACGTTGATGATTATATGATAATAATCTTTATTATCCATTTAGTAAGAAAAACAAAGTCATAGTAGCGAACACAATTTATAATATAGGGAAGAAGGTAAACAAACAGTTGTGATAATGATAAGGGCAGCGTGACGCTAGCCGTCGTAGCATTCAGTATCCAACAATCCCCGGCATGAATGTGGAGATGTCACGAGGTTGTTGCGTAGCTTCTCAAATGTCGGCCTTGGTAGCGGCTTGGTCAGAAAGTCCGCCTTCATGTCGCCCGTCGGGCAGTAGATCATTTTTATCACTGTCTTCTTCTGAAGATCCCTCAGGTGATGGATCTTGGTTGCGATGTGCTTGGTCCTAGAAGACACTTTTTCGGATGAACATATCTTGAGACATGATTGATTGTCTTGGTGGAAGTAGATTGGAGCTTTCTGTTCCAGTTCGAGATCCTTTAGCAAGTCGAGAAGCCATAACAGTTCTTGTGAGGCTTCAGCTGCGGAGATTAGTTCCGCTTCGGTGGATGAGAGAGATACGCAACCTTGTTTCCCAGTCATCCATGAGATGGGGTTTGATCCCAGTAGGAACAAGTTTCCGCTTAGTGATTTTCTGTCGGTGTTGTCGCTTGCCCATGTGGCATCACTGTATGCTTCCAGTGTGGGCGGTTTTTGGTTAGATATGCGTAGCTCGAGTTCTTTAGTGGTTTTTAGATATCTTACGATTCTTTTTGCTGCATTCCAGTCACAATTTCAAGGATTCTGGTTTCTGCTGCTGAGTATGCAGACTGGAGCTGCGATATCTGGTCTGGATACTACGCTTAGGTACAATAGTGAGCCTATCAGTTGTTGGTATTGGACGTTGTTTGGTAGAAGTTTTACATCAGATATACCGGGGTATCCGCTTTCCATGGGAGTGAAAGTAGGTTTCGCTTTTTGGAGATTGTACCTTTCAACTAATTCTTGGATTTTATTCTTTTGGCTAAGAAGGAGTTCACCTTCTCTGTTCCTTGAGATTTCTATACCAATGAATTGAGTGGGGTCTCCAAGGTTCTTTATTTCGAAATCTTTTTCGAGAGTTTTTACAGTGTTTTGGATGATTATTTTGGAATCGCTTGCAAGCAGCATGTCATCCACATATAGAATCAAGTAGATGGAATGGTTTTCTTCATTCTTGGTTAATAGGCATGGGTCTACAATGCTCTGTTTGAAGTTATTTTTAATTAGAGTGCTTGCGATTTTTGTGTTCCAAGATCTTCCGGCTTGTTTTAGACCGTAAATTGCCTTCTTTAGTTTGCAGACTTCGTTTGTTTGTTTTGTATGGAGTCCTTCTGGGAGTTCCATGTAGAGTTCTTTATCTAGGTCGCCGTGTAGGTACGCTGTCTTGACATCGAGGTGATTCACTTGCACCCCTTTGTAGACTGATGCAGCTAGGAAGGCTCTAATTGTAGAATGCTTCACGATTGGTGCAACGGTTTCTTCGTAGTCTCGGCCAAATTTCTGATTGAACCCTTTTGCTACGAGTCTGGCTTTGTACCTCTCTATTTCTCCTTTGGAATTGAGTTTCTGTTTATAGGTCCATTTACATCCTATGATCTTTTTGTCCTTAGGTAGGGGCGTTAGTTCCCAGACATTGTTCTTCTCGAGAGAATTTAGTTCTTCGTTCATTGCTTGTAGCCATTTTTCTCTTTCTATTTTTGGTAATTGTAGGACTTCCGAGTAGCTGGTGGGTGTCTGAATGTCTTGAGCTTCAGTTTTGTACAGCATGTAGTCATTTCTTATGGGAGGTATTCCCTTTGTTGGTCTCGTGGATCTTCTTTGTGTGACCACTTGTGTTCCTGTGCTTGTACTGGGTTGAATGTAATCCTCGGTTTCTGAGTCCTCAAGGTTTTCGGATTATGTTCCTGGTTCCTGACTTTCCTCTGCATTTCCATTATGATTAGAGGAAGTTAGATCTGTACTTAGTACTTGTGGTGAAGTTGTTTTTGTGGAAGCGTGGTGAATCCCATTTTCTTTTTCTATAAATTTTACGGATCTGCTGATTGTGATGTTGTCTCTGTCGTGCAGGATTCTGTATCCTTTGCTCCGATCATCATATCCAAGAAAGATCCCTTCGATAACTTTGCTATCCAACTTGTTTCTTTTTATCTTGGGAATATAGGCGAAGGCTTTACATCCGAATCTTTTTAGATGCTTCAGACTGGGCTTCCTGTTGGTCCATAGTTCAAATGGAGTCTTGTCTGTAGCTTTCGAGGGTATTCGGTTGTGTAGGTAATTAGCTGTGGTAACCGCTTCCGCCCATAGAGACTGTGGGAGTCCTGAGTCAAACAGTATGCATCTTGTCATCTCCATTAGTGATCGATTTTTCCTTTCTGCTACTCCGTTCTGGGCTGGTGAGTAGGGGACTGTTAGCTGATGTTTGATTCCGCTTTGGTTCAGGAAATCTTCGACTTGTCGGTTTACGTATTCACTACCGTTGTCTGTCCGTATGGTTTGGATATTTTTTCCAAATTCCGTGTGTGCTGAGATGACGTAGTCTTTTATTTTTTCATAGACTTCGTCTTTTCCTTTCAGGAGGTAGATCTTCGTGTATCTGCTGTAGTCATCAGTGAAGGTGATGAAGTATCTCTTACCGCTGAGAGAGTTAGTTGGTAATGGACCGCAGACATCACTGTGGACAAGTTGAAGCGTTTCAGTTGCTCTGTACTCTGTCTTCTTTGGAAATGGGGTTTCGGTGAGTTTACCTTGAATGCACTGAACGCAGTCTGTGCTGTGCGAACAGTTATTTAGACTTAGTCCTTTTGCTAGGTTCTCATTTTGAATCTTCTTAATTGATTCTATATTTCTGTGTCCTAGTCTGTCGTGCCAGGGCATGAGGCAATTTTTGTTCTTGCAGTGGTTTTGTTTTGCTACATTTGCTTTGAATGTGCGAGTTTGGAGGTTGTCATCCAGGTGGAGTCGGTACATTCCATTGTCAAGTATACCGTTCGCGAGGGCTGTGTTGTCTCTTTCGATGGTACACCAATATCTTTTGAACGTTACTTTACATCCGTTGGAGGTGGCCGCACTCACTGACAGAAGGTTGTCTGTTAGTTCCGGGATGTAGAGAACTTTTGTGAGAAGTAAGGTGTCAGTCTTTCCTTGGGGTGTGATGACTTTGATTTCTCCTTGTCCTATTCCTTTGACCTGCAGTTTATTGCCATTAGCAACCACAACATTTTGTGTTTGTTCTCTGTTAAGTTCAGTGAAGAAGCTTTCATCGTACGCCATATGAGATGTGGCTCCAGAGTCGACGAACCAGTTGTGTACACTTGCTTCTCGTCGAGTGCAATTGAGAGCTTTTGGGTTAGGTCCTTTTGTTGTTCTCTGATTTGTTGGTTGTTCTTGGGTGACACTCGACTGATTTGTGTACTTTGGTACGTTTCCTCTTCTGAAGTTTTCATATTTGTACTCTTTGTTGCTGTTGTTTCGCTTTTGATAGTGCCAACATTCTTCTTTGGAGTGATTTGGTTTGTGGCAGAAAGAACAGAATTTCTTCTCTTTTTCTCTTCTTTGGCTTGAAGCTCCGTGGAGGCTTTTTAAGGCTTTTGATGCGGTGCTTTCGTCTTTCGAGCTTTCTACTCTGCGTGTGTGTTCATCAAGGAGTTTGTTCTTGGTGAATTCAAGCGTTAGTTCGTCATCAGGCCTTGATTCCAATATCGTGATGAGATTGGAGTAGCTCTTTGGAAGCAAGCAAAGCAGTATAGCCGTGATGTGAGAGTCCTTTAGTGTTTCGCCAATGATTCGCAGTGTGTCAACTAGTTCCATCATGGTAGTGATGTGCTGCTGCATGTCTTTGTCTTCTTCGAGTTTTAAGCTGTATAGTTTCCTTAGCAAATAAATTTTTCCTGAGAGTGTTTTTCTTTCATAGATATTTTTAAGAGTGTCCCAGGTAGCTTTGGCTGTTAGTAGGTTTTTGACATGCACTATTTGTGAGTCGGCGATGCTTAGATTAATGATAGCTCTAGCTTTTGAGTCTTTTCTTTTCCATTCGATTTTAGGTTCATCTGGAATATTTTCGGTGATAACTTCCCAAAGATCTTCCTTTTGCAAGAGCATTTCAATTTTGAAAGACCATAGTGAGTAGTTATAGCCGTCGAGCTTATTTAGGGTTACATCGTGGCTCGGGAGTGACGCCATTTTTGCTAAGCCTTTTTTCTTTGTCTTAACTCGTTAGCTGAATTTCATGCAATATTCAGTCTCATAATCTAATTGTTGTAAGATTTAGGTACTTACAGCTTGTAGGAAGGCATGAGGACGTTGATGATTATATGATTATAATCTTTATTATCCATTTAGTAAGAAAAACAAAGTTATAGTAGCGAACACAATTTATAATATAGAGAAGAAGGTAAACAAACAGTTGTGATGATGATAAGGGCAGCGTGACGCTAGCCGTCGTAGCATTCAGTATCCAACATATATATAATTAATTTTATTCTTTTTGAATAAAATAAAATTTAGAATTTTTCGAACTGGTATTTTTATATTGCTATCAAAATATATACCTAATTTATCTAAACTATATATATAATTAATTTTATTCTTTTTGAATAAAATTAAATTTAGAAATTTTCGAACTGGTAATAAGACTTTAGACCCCTCTTCTTGCATATAAAGGAAGGAACAATTTATATACATTTGTACATGTGCTCTTTGTACATTCTTCGTCTCGGCCCTTCTGCAGCGGGCTTTGGGATACACGCCCAGAGTTAATCCCATTTCTTCATCTCTTAATCGACCTCGTCGTTGTCCTTCTGCGGAGGGTTGGTCGGTATGGACAGGGCCAGTGTCATCTCCGACTGGGTATCTTCCCCGGCTTTGGGTCTTTAGAGCATCGTCGGCCATCGTTGGGGAATTCTCCACCTAGGCAACAAACACTTCGGCGAGACACTGCGTATATATTTATATGATGTAAATGTTTACATCTTTCTTGGGTCTGTTTGGTGGAAAATCTGGCCCAACAATTCCTTCCCTGCCAGAGTGAAAGAATGTGTTTATTCTAATTCATATCTGTTCATACTCTATGAGAAATATGAAATTGGGAGAAATGCATTCTTTTATGATACCAGTATGCAATCACTGACACTCGGGCAAAGGAGGAACACACGGGTCATGAAACCTGGGACGGGTTAACTCATCATGATTTTTGAAGGAAATTCTATCCTACCATTTAATGGGCAAAGTACTAAGCCCATCCTTTCGCTGTCTGTATTCCAGGGAGTCTTGGCCCAGATGTGAGTCGAATCCACACATTCCCGGCCGCAGTCCCTGTGGGTGGAGATGGGGTGGTCTATACACAGATTCTGTGCAAACAGATTCTTAGGCCATTCGGGATAAACATAATAATTACGGGCGCCAAGGAATTGTGCGTGTATTGTAGATATGCCCAATTCCTAAAACACATCTAAAAATAATTAAAAAAAAAAACTTTATTAACTCTATATGATACATATGACAACAAAGGAATGACTATACATGGTCACAATGATAATGATAATAAAAAAAAAG
This sequence comes from Cordylochernes scorpioides, assembly GCA_030710605.1. Lineage (NCBI taxonomy): Eukaryota > Metazoa > Arthropoda > Arachnida > Pseudoscorpiones > Chernetidae > Cordylochernes > Cordylochernes scorpioides. The sequence goes on from CP092863.1 coordinate 64,690,838, forward strand.
AGACTAAAATTGCAACTCCTATCAATGACATCAATAATAGGGCAAAACAGAAACGTGGGAAGTGAATATACATATTAAAGTTGCACGGATACGATGTATGCCAAAATGGAGCAATGTAGATATACGCGATGTTAAATAAAAAAAAATCTTAAAATGGATATATATATAGGATATACTATGGAAAACAAATGAATATATAAATTGTGATTAAAATCTTCATTCGGTACATTTGTCCGAAGATGGTAACAATGCTGCTACCAAAATGTCACACATATCAATTATTTGTTCTGGAATCGGTCTCGTTCTCTTATCTTTTTGTAGTCTAAAGCTCAAACTGTGACTTATCTATATATGAATATACATGCTGATAATTAAGGAAGAAGGGTAAGCATGGTGGGTGATACATTAAATGAGTAAATATTACCTCTGTATAGTAAGTATGCCAAACTTCTTGAAAAATATGATATATGGGAGGGAAATAACATTGATATGGGAATAAATTATGGTAAATAAACAAAAAATATATGTAGTAACCCCGTTGTGGAATGTGCTGGGCAGTCGTGGTAGTGGGTGCGTGATGGGATTCCCGCACTGGGACAGCAAGAGACAGAGGCAGGTCTAGATGGTAACTCCAAGAAGGTAGAGGTAGACCACGCACGAAGACAGTCGGACCACGGGCGTCACGGATGCCCTAAGTCTACATCGCGGATTGGGGTGAGAAGTCTGACTGACCGTATAACAGCGTCGCTCTGAAACAACTGAAACACAACTCTCTTTTGTCCCATTCCTGGGCTCCTTATATACTCAGACTCTGGCATGTGGTGGCGCGTTTTGATTGGCCCCCAGAAAACACGCCACCTGTCAAGCGTTGATTAATTATTACGTCTGGCCACCTGTTGACGGGGTAATCGAACTCATTATCATAAACACGTGTTCGTCTGGTCTTTGTCGTCTGGACTACCTCTACTCCTTTTGTTTTATTTGTCACTTCTATTATTCGATACATATTTTTATATACACATATGGGGTTATAACAAATATTAGAATAAGGCTGTGAACTATATTACTCAAAATATACTACATATATATGCAGTGGTTAAAGCTTGTTTAGTGCATTTTTCCTGAAGATGGTAACAACGCTGCTACCAAAATGTCACACATCTATAATTCGAATCGTGCTTTCTATATATACAAATATACATGAATATAATAAAGGAGTGATACATGATATATGGTAATAATGAATATATAAAATAATAAAACGAATAGATATGCACTGAGGGTCTAGGTCATCTCACTAGTATTTCAAAATTCACACACACACACACACACACACACACATGTAATATCTTAAAACTTTATTCTTACCAACTCGTCACTGGGAGTGTTTGTCTGGCATGTTCCCCGTCCCTCTCAATCCAAGAGAAAATTTATAGGAAAGGAAATCTTGGTAGTCAATTACTTCCCTAAACCAGACTATTTCCAAATTACCTTGTCGTGATGACAATCTCACCTATCTTTGTTCTTTAGCTGGACACTGTAGTTAACCTCTACTATACATTGTTTAGATTATCTATAGAATGTGTACTCATATTTTTGACCAACAAATCCACTTAAAAAAAATTAACCCTGAAAATAAATTATGATGATTAACAACCTAGGTCTAACTCACACTTTGTGATACATCTTCCCACTCGAGTTCTTAATATCTCTCTGAAAAATTTTTGACTCTATGTCCAAAATAAAATAAAATCAACTCATTGCTCTAGGCCTTTTTACGGCCAAATCGATCTTCCCTTAAAAAAAAAATTCTTCCTTTTTTTTAAATCTGGAACTCTATATTGGCTTGTTCTGGCAATCTGCTTCAAAAGTTCACTTAGGTGTCCTATTAATTTAAAAAATTATCTTATCTTATAATGAGTTACTCTCGTTAAAAAAAATCTATTTACTAACTGATGTTTAGACTTGAATTCGTTCTAACTAAACGTACGGTAGACTATAGTCTTTAATTAGGTGATTAACTTTTGCTAGCCTGGGGCGATATAAAACGCAAAGAATCTGGACAGTCCATCTGTCACTTTGCTAATTGGTACCTAAAATCTGTAGACGGAATCGCCTCGTCTAATCGTAACTTTGTCTCTTGCACGCTCTCATTGTTAACCCTCATTAGGATCCCCCTTTAGACTTCGACTTAGGGACAAGGAGTTATAGGGAATTCGATTTCTTTACCCACCACATGTCCCAAGCTTTTGTCCATAGAGGATTGGTTCCAGGCTGCGCAATATATAGGAGAGCCTTCAACGTGCCGATCCTTCCCAACCTCCCGTCTGAATCACCCTCATCTCAGCCACGCTTAAAGCGTCGTAAACTACGATGTCAGATCGGTTATCCGAGGTTTGTCGCTGTACACTTAGCTTGCGACATCGGCAACTAAATCCCCCCACCTAGCACAAAGTTCACCTGATACCTCTTCGTTCCCTCTAAAGAGGAGGGGACTTGCAGGCTTTTGGCCTGACCGTGACCTCCCACAATCCCCCAGTCTGAGAATCGAGACATGGTCATTGCCTATGACTCTTAGAATTCAAGTTGATATAATGAAAAAGAGTACTTGAATACTCTAATAAAGGAAATCATACTCATACTCCTTTAAAAGGAGTCCTAACAAATGGAGCGAATACCCTTCTATCAATAGAGTTGTACAGTCCTGTGAGGCTATCGATCCTAACAAATAAAGAAATCAAAATCAAAATCGAACCTATTATGTTCCCTAATCCTGTTCTAAAGTACCTTTGGTCTAATAATATAAGAGTTTTTAAACTTTTTACACATTTATTCCTCCTCACATTCATACAAAAAAAAAATCCAGTCACTGAGGGCATTCATCCTAAAGTTCAAAGCTGCTATAGAAGCCAAAGTACTCGATGATCATTCTCAATAAGCCTTAACAATAATGGAATATTCCAGGACAGATGTGAAATCAAATAAAATATACCTAATTAATACAAATTGGGGACTAAAGCCCTATTTACTTAAAAGAATTGCCTCATACAAACTCTATATATCAATTATCTATACGTAGATAAACATTTTTTTATAATTAAACAAATTAATAAAATTGATTGTTAACAATCAAATGCTGAAATCTAGCCTATCTTTAAAAGTATGCGTCTAACAGTTTGAAAACCTTCTTCTTATCTTGACACGTGGTGTCTTAAATAAAATGAATTATCAAACTAGCACTTAAATGGAGCGAACTGAGCTTCAAGCATTTACCTCATTGCCAAATATGATAGATCTACAAGTGTTTTGCCAACCCTACTTCCTATATAGGTTATTGGCATTCTTTTTTCTCTGCTATTCAGCTAAACTCTTTCTTTGGAATTATAGGGCTTTCAATACCCAACCCGTTCTGGAGATTAACAACCCCAAGAAGCAATATGAGAGTTGAAAGAGCTAACAGAACACTATTAGACAAAGGCCGAACACTTCTGGCAGACTCCCAATTACCCCTACACTTCTGGGCAGAAGCTGTGAATACAGCTGCATATCTGTACAATCTAACTCCCACAACCAATGACCCAGACACTACCCCTATGGAAAAATGGAAAGGTAAAAAGCCATCCGTCTCTCACATCATGAGATTTGGTTGTGAAGTCTTCTATAAACTCGAGAATCATCAAAGATACAAACTAGAAGCTAAATCTAATAGAGGAATATTTGTGGGCTATTCAAGATGCAGAAGAGCTTATCGAGTATTTGATATCACAGCGAGAGTTATTCTTGAAACCGCAGACATTCACTTCAGAGAGAGCAATAATGTCATCTCGGAAGAAAAGCAAAGTGATAATAATACGACACTGACACATATTTCTTCATTCAGGAGGATGAACAACTGGACAATCATGTTCTATCAGATGTTGATATTGAAGAGCCAGCACCAGATACCATGATCAACAGACAGACAGAGTCAAGTGGATCAGACAGACCACAATGGACTCGAACAATACCTAAAAGATTCGATGTCATCTACGTTCTGGCTGCTACTACGAATGAAACCATTCCGAAAGACTATGAAGAAGCCATTGCATGCGAAGACAAGAAACATTGGGAGAACGCAATGCTTGAGGAAATACAGAACATGTACTCGCATCAAGTATGGGAACTGGTACCTAGACCTGTAAACGCTAAAGTTGTCAAAAGTAAATGGGTGTTCAAAATATCTAAAGACCAAGAAAACAAAACTTACAAAGCTAGACTTGTTGCAATGGGATACAACCAAATCCCAGGAAGAGATTACAACGAAAGTTTCAGCCCTGTAATTAAAAATGCCACCCTCAGGACTATTTTGTCAATGGCAGCAACAAAAGATTCAGTCATTAAACTATATAATGTGAAAGCAGCCTATCTAAATGGAAACATTAAAAACACAATATATTCATGGAACAACCTGCTGGATTTGTCCAAGACAGAAACAAAGTTTGCAAACTCAACAAAAGTATTTACAGTCTACCTCAATCCGGAAAGATCGTGGTATGAGAAATTCAGTCAAGTACTTCATGACTGTGTACCAGAAAAACTTCAATCTGATCCTTGCCTATTTAAATGGAAGAATGAAGATAAATATTTCTATGTAGGGATATATGTTGATTACTTTATCACTGTCGCAGAATCTGAAGATACCTCAAACAGATTCATCAATAAATTGAGACATCACCTGGAAATAAAGGATGTAACATGTAAAGGCATGTTTTTGGGAATCAAGATCATACAAGACAAGGAGGGAATTTCGCTACAGCAAAGCCACTATGTACAACAAATATTGCAGAAATATGGAATGGAAACTTGTAAGGAAGTTCCAACACCAGGTTCCAAAGAAATCAATTTGGACAATCATATTGAAGATGACAATTGTGATCAGCACACTTACCAAGAAGCCCTTGGAATGCTAATGTTTCTAGCTGTTAACACCAGACCCATCACTAGCAAACTTTCACAGTACTTCAGACAACCAAAACAGATGCACTGGACAGCAATCAAAAGAGTGATGAGATACCTACGAGGAACAATTGACCTAGGAGTGAAATTTGAAAGAGGAAAGACTGGAATCCTGAAGTCCTACACCGATGCCAGCTGGACGACCACTCATGATGGAAAATCCTACGGCGGATATGTATTGAAGCTCGGCGAAGCAACTATAGACTGGAAAAGTAGTAAACAACCACTCGTCGTCCTCTCCACAATGGAAGCGGAAATGATAGCTGCTTGTGAAAGCTGCTGTCAAATCAAGTGGATAATAAACCCGTTACAGGAGCTGGAAGAATGGAATTTCATGGAAAAACCAACTGCGATCTATACAGACAGTCAGTCATTGATCAACTGGATCTCCAGCCCTAAACAAAGCAGTCGCTGTAGACATATCAACAGAAAGTACCACTTCATAAGAGACTGTTATGAATCCAGAGAAATCTGCCTTCTTTACAAGCCATCTCAGGACCTGGAGGCGGATATCTTCACAAAGGACCTATCCCGAGACCAGATGAAGAAACACCTGGAGAACCTCAGCATCGTGGGAGTAAAGACAAAGTAAGGAGGGAATTGTTACGCAAACTTTGACTTTATATATATATATATATTGCGTATGATATTGTTTTTTACAGCACAATACAACAATGTTGGCAAGTTTCTCTAGAGTGGAATGTCGAGGTGACGGATCCACTCCAGGGCCTCCTCTGTGCACCGGTGGATATCCCCAAGTGTTCCCTGGAAGAATCTTCGAGGACAGTCCCTTAGGACCGATTCATTAGTGCTGTAAAGACCAGGATATCCTAAAGGATATTTGGTCATCAGTTGGTGATATCTGTCGATCAAAAGATCTAGCCCGAGGGCGCATGCCGGCCATCACCTTCCTCGGAAGAAGCCGCTCCTAACATGGAGGACAGACGCTTCATCAGCCGTTCCTAACATGGATGCAGACGCTGGAGTAGTTGTTGTTGGCTACAGCCTTTGGTTGATTACATGGCGGGCTGGACTCGCCATTTGACTCAGAGTCGTCATTGGGCTTTTGTGGCTTTTTGTAGAGGTACCAGTGCCACCTGATACCCCACCACGCCCTGGTAACACTGACGCTGCTTGTTCGCGACTGCTTATTTGACCAGTTGTCTGATCTTATTCGCAGCTAACCATCATATCTGATGGCCGTTCCCCTATCCACAGCCCGGGGACGCGCTTGGCAGCATGCAGCTCTGCTTTCCTTGGGAATTTGCCCAAGCTCCAGGACTTTGACTTTAATCATCATCGATGCTGACGTCACTTCCAACTTCTACCTTCAACCTTTCTGTTATGTTTTACCGCTAGCTTGTTTTAACAATATTTGTTTTGGAACAAGTCGTTCCTTAAATAAATATATATTTGTTTTTTATCTAAAGGGATGTCCTCGTAACTACAACATACGTGAGTACAAAAACAACTAGAAATCCTTAAAAAGAAACATCGTATTTTGCTAAGCCTATATCAGAAATATTTTATAAAATTTATCCTGAATTATTTTGTGCTGTAGGTATTTAATAAGAGAGATTACAGAATAATTTTATTAGATAATGACAAAATGAAATCACATGAAGAAACAGTGCTTAAATATGATGCTATTATACAATGCAATATTAATTAAATTATACTTTTGAAAATACTTTGATCTATTGGTTTATAAATCTTTCATACCTGATGATGATATTAAAACTTTCATTAAAAAAATATATATATATTTTTGGGAATTGTGTATAAAAATGTATTTTATATTTTGAAAAATAAGTCGATACAATTTCGTAAAACGTTCATTTTAAAACTTTAATTATTTAATTTTAGATTTTTCATTTGTGTCATATTTCTAATAACTTCTAATAATAAAACTTCATTTTTAAATCATTGATTAGTTTTATTTATTAGGAATTATTTCGAAAAGAATTGTCCTAAAAGTATGAGCTAAAAAAAAACTGAAATATTTTCTGGTTTGATAGTGAAATTTTTTATAATTCTTAAATTGTATTCCAATTATAAGCAAAATTTTCCAGTTTTTTTTTTTTCGTATCAATTCTTTAAATTTAGGCTTGTTTGACAGATAAACTTATTTTCTTCTTGAATTCTAAAGAATTTATAAATTTCGATTTCAAAAATAATAGTGGTAAGTGGTAAATGTTTGAAATATGAAGAAAATTCCGGATCGATATTTTCTTCCTATAGTCACCATACAGCTGACAAGTCAAAAGTGACATCATTTAGCACATATCAATGCGCACTTTCTCATATATATTGTCAGATTTATTTCAATTCCATTACAAATTTTAATAACATTTTGATTGAAGACACATCAATTAATAATGATAATACTTTAAAAACATTATATAGTTTGTGATTTCTTTGAAGCTTTTATGGAGTTATGTTTTAGCGCGTTATAATACATGTCAACTAATGGTTTACAGCAATCTTATTGCGTAGTTCCTCGTTTATTTGTTTAGGTTTTTGTTTGGAACAGACTAGAACGTGAATTTAAGAAAATAAAAGGGTAAGTAACACATATTTATAAGTTTAGGGTTCCAAATAGACATTTTCTAATAGTCGTAAACATTTTGAGCAAATAATTGTATATTTTTGATTTTTTTTTCTTATTTTTAAAAATACATTCAAGTTTTAATTTTCTCAGCAAGTTTTCAATATAATAAAATAGAAATTTAAAATATATCTTATCTCTTGATATTTAGAAATTTATAGAAATCGAATACAAAAGCATTCACATTAATGAAAATTCTAAAGATAAAAGCGATAAACCTAATAATTTTGTTTCCTGTTGATATTGAGAAACATCAATAATCGTTTCCAATTTATTAAAAAAAAAAAAAAAGAATTATATTAATAGTATTAGAATAAAAATAAAGTATTCTCAAGAAGCAGGCTATTTGTAAACAGAAGACTACTCAATGGTGGTTGCCGACCCATTTTGTTTGTCTAGGACCTTTTAGCTTAAAATAAAAGCGTGTTAGGGAATAGCTCAATTGTAAAACGTATTTTAAGTTTATTATTTATGTATTTGACTCAGCATAACCAAACTTTAATGGATATTAGTTTTAGTTTTGGACTTAATTTTTAGAATTAAAAATAGAGTAAAATTTGATATTTTTCAAATTAACACTATTATATATATTTAAAAAAAAATACATTTATATTAAAAACAAAAAAGGCATATCCTGACTATGCTTACATGAACATTTTGGATAGCAGAATGCCACATTAAATTATTATATATTATTATTATTTAATTAAATATAAATTTATTAATTACTAGCGGATGTGTACCCGGCTTCGCCCGGGTTTTATCCGAGTGAAAGTTTGCCTAACGAATATTATATATTATGAAGTATAATAAACAATGTTAAAGATTAGTTTTAATTATTAATCAAGATTGTGTGTGAAAATGTGAGAAAGATGTAATATCGTTGTTGTTTTCTTGGCCGACTGTTTTACATATGGTGTTATCTTAAAATTGCTTGTTTTGAATATTTTTTTAGATTGAGTTGAATGAATTGCTGAATTTTTTTTTTTTGTATTTATATATAAATAAAATTAACTCTGTTGAATTTTTTTGTATTTTATCGATAACAGCAAAGTTATGTATTTTAAAGTTAGGAAAAATATTTTGATGTTAAGCAAAACCTGCTCCATCTCGTTTTACATAAATGTTGAAAATTTGGTCGAAATTGATGCATTGTAACGAAAGTTTTTAGCGAACACCACTTATGAAATTTGCATTTTATTAATATAGATAAATATAGTTTGCTAATATAACTTTAATATGAGATCATTTTTTGCTGTTGAGATTTGGTCGATGCAATTACAGACCTATAAGCTGTCTTCCATAGAAAATACAGGGTATATTCCAATCCAATACAATAGTAGAGATATCTAGAGATTAATTTAGTGACACTGCTGAGAGAGTTCACTACTGATGAGTCAAGCCCTCTCATTCAATAACTTATATCATTGCAGTAAGGTCTGTAGAGATAATATCTGATGATATTATTGAAAGGAAACACATTGCCAAATCATAATTAATACAAATTTTATTGAATGTTGGCAATTGAATTTATAAATAAAATATAGTTTTTCAACTTTTATATATATTTTTGGCACTACTAATTTTTTTAAATGTATAAATAAAGTAAAAGCATCCAAACAAGTAATGAATCATTGTCTATATTACCACATGATAGTAGATAAACCATTCTCAACCTGCAACCCCAAACTACATCATTGACTATATTGACTCATCCATTAATGAGCTCTACTCATCCCCAGCAAACACCACCAACAAGCTCTACAAGCTTGACACTAATAATGACATTAATAATTTTGCAAATACAAATCTGTTCTTTCAAGAGAAGTGTCCTCTAGCGCGGTTATCAAGTAGGCTCTACTGTACCGTTAATTTTGATTAATTAAAAAAAAATAATAATAACATTGCATATATTACTGGTATTATTACTACACAAGGTAATAAGACCAAATCCAAATAAATAAATCTTATTACCTTGTGTTTATAATCTATAATCCAAATTGTGCCTTATCATGGTATTATTACTGTTTTTCCTGCCTGTATCCTACATTTCTATGCTTGGAGAATCTGTATAAGACTAAAATGTCTTAATAAAGCTTGCTGTTGTACAGATTTAGTAGCAATAAGTCTTGTTAGCCTAATATTTGAATACATTTTTTTTTTCATGATAAGATAAAGTAAAAGGATCCAAACATGTATCATTGTCTATATTCTCACATGATAGTAGATAAACAAATCTCAACCTACAATCCCAAAACACATTATTGACTGTATTGACTCATCCATTGATGGAAACGTCACACACTATTTATTTAACACAAAGCAATAACGCGCCATCTATACATATAAAATGAAAGGATTTAAAAGCACGACTGTTTCTTTTATACATACTATAAACTTCTGCTACCCTTACTGCGATGAAAAAATATATTGGGAGGGCTTGGCTCATCAGTGGTGAACCCTCCCAGCGGTTTTGCCAATTTAATCCACCAGACCGCTTCTCAGAGCTCTAATACTGTATTGGACGATTCTGCTTATATACGCAGCACTAAAGGAAGGAATCTCAGAAATGGACTATTTATTTATTTGGATTTGGTCATATTACCTTGTGTTTATAATCTATAATCCAAATTGTTGCTAATTATTCATGATAAGATACAATTTGGATTAGAGGTTAGAATCACATGGTAATAAGACCAAATCCAAATTAACACTTTGAGGTCGATGGATTCCAGAGTTGCATGGGTCACAGAACCATGTTCATATTGAGTTATTTTTATAATAATTTTTTTTTAAATAAAAAAAAATCATTTTCAAAAATGTGCAATTTTAAATTTTAATTATAATACAGTTAAACCTGTCTATAGCGCCCCCTCTAAATAGTGCCTTCCTCTCTATAGCACCCGATTTTAAACATTAAACTGTAAACATTTTACATTAAAAGTGACCTGTCTATAGCACCCCCTCTCTATAGCACCCTGGTGAGTCCCAAGAGGAGGCGACAGGTTTAACTGTAGATAGTTTCCATCATGTTAGAAATTTCAGAAAATATTTTCATAATACATAATCATCCCTGCCTTTACAATTTAACAAAATCAGCAAGCAATCCAAGGCCAGGTTTCTTTGAACTATCATTTATTTCTCTAGCTTTTGGTCCAACTTGCCCCCTTTCAACAGAACTAGAAGTATGACTTCCTATATACTTGTATAGTTAGCTGGAAGTGATACTTGTAGTTCTCCTGTTGAAGGGCATGTTGGCCAGAAAGTTTGAGAAATAAAAATAGTTAAAGAAACCTGGTTCTGGATTGCTTGCTGATTTTAAAAATATAAAATATTTTAAATACTAAATCAAGTACTCTGTGAAAAAAAATTTCTTTTCTAATTTATTAGCATTTTGTGGCAAGCTGTCAAATTAAAGAACTTTTCCAACCCCAAAACACATCATTCTTCTTCTTCTTTCTTATCTCCACTCAATCATATCAGGGAATCAAGCTTGTAAAGCTTGTTGATGGTGTCTGCCGGGGAAGAGTAGAGCTCATCAATGGATGAGTCAATACAGTCAATAATATGTCTTGGGGTTTCAGGCTGAGAATTGCACTTAGTACATAGTGAGAAAACCCTGCAACCATTCTGGAAAGTCATTGTCCATAGATAACCACACACATCATTGACTGTATTAACTCGTCCATTGATGAGCTCTACACATCCCCAGCAGACACCATCAACAAGCTTTACAAGCTTGATAGCCTAATATGATTGAGTGGAGATAAGAAAGAAGACACATCCCCAGCAGACACCATCAACAAGCTCTACAAGCTTGATAGCCTAATATGATTGAGTGGAGATAAGAAAGAAGACACATCCCCAGCAGACACCATCAACAAGCTCTACAAGCTTGATAGCCTAATATGATTGAGTGGAGATAAGAAAGAAGACACATCCCCAGCAGACACCATCAACAAGCTCTACAAGCTTGATACCCTAATATGATTGAGTGGAGATAAGAAAGAAGACACATCCCCAGCAGACACCATCAACAAGCTTTACAAGCTTGATACCCTGATATGATTGAGTGGAGATAAGAAAGAAGTTTTCCACAGGCATTTCTTCCAAATACTATATACATTTCAAAATAGATATTTGGAAGAAACTCCTGTGGAAGAACTCTTTTACTCAAAAGCTTGCCAATGCTAATAAATTGGAAAAGAAACTTTTTGCCGAATATTTTATAAAGTATTTATAATCTATAGTGTGTGTTTGAAATAATGAATAAAAACTAAAATTAAAAAAAAAGATTAAACTAATGTATTTTATTTAAAAAAAAAGTCTATATTAAATTTTTTAACTGAGATTGTTTAAAATATAAATTCACCCACGACATACTATATAAACAGTGACTAAAAAGTAAAAGGAAAAATAAGATGTAAATATTGTCAGATAAGCTATATTTCTATAAATATTTATTTTAAGATAGAAAGTTTCTGCCACTATCTTAGTGTGATAAACAGTCTTTTATACAAAGAGGCACTTGCCATTATATACTCAATATACAAAAAATATATATATATATATATTTTTTTTTTCAATTTTTCACATATATACCTCAATATCTTCTAACAAACTTTAAGAGTTTAAACACAAGGTAATAAGACCAAATAAATAAATAGTGTGTCTTCTTCTTTCTTTCTTATCTCCGGGTGAAGTAGAATGCGTCTGCCTTTGTCATTAAGACTGGGAGCACTACTCAGTGGCAGGCCGACTTAGCTCCAAAAGAAATGGCCATCTCTGACATGAGGAACAGAGGCCATGTACAGCCGCTCCTAACATGGAGTACAAACGCTGCTCATCCTGTATCCCTGGATTAGGAGCCCTTACAGGGTACTATCAGCCGGGCCAGCTGAGCCTAGGTTTTTTAGTGAGCTTGTTACTGCTCCCCCTCCTCCTTTTTCATCCGGGCTTGGGACCGGCAAGGGCGGAGTTGAATAGTGTGTGATGTTTCAGTAACAGCATCTTCAGACAAAAGTACTGAATGAGAAATTTTACCACAGCATGTTTTAGTTACTGTTATCAAGTGTGTAAACAAGATAACAGATAAGAAGATGGTTTTCTGAGAAACGCATAATATTATTCTTAGAATTAAAAGTGGAAAAAACCCACTTTTTTTTTTTAATATATAATTAAAAGCATATCTATAAATATCATTTATATTTCCTCTTTCTTCCATTCTGTTAATTGTAGCACATTTCTTTTGAATGAAAAAGGCTTCTTTAAATTGTCTCTTAAAATAATTTTTCTCATAATCTAGTATCTTTGTTTCTTTTAGGTTAAAATAATTATGACCTGTGATTTTTCTATGTTCTACAAGTGCAGAATTCTCAAATTTATCCCATTTTAGAGTATACAGTGGACCCTCGGTTTACGAGCACCTTGGAGTACGAGCTTTTCGCAGTACGAGCAAAATTTTTTGAAAAATTTTACCTCGGATTACGAGTGAAATTTCGCATTACGAGCAACTCGTGATGGTTGCCCTAATCGTGATGGATGAAAATTCACTGGGATCCCTCCCTTCAGATCAGATTCGGGAAATATGTAAAATGTGGGAAACTGTGCAATTGTTCGTAGCAAGAAGAATTGCCCGAGTTTCAATTATTAAAAATAAGAAATTAGTTTCGCACTACGAGCGTTTTGGAGTACGAGCATGGCTCTGGAACGGATTATGCTCGCAAACCGAGGGTCCACTGTATTCATGGTTTTTCATTCTTTCTTTTAAAGTTCTGGATGTTTATCCTACATAGCATTGGTCACATTTCACTTCATAAATTGAACCTGCTCTTTTTGGTAATTGAGTGTTCTTATGGTTGTTGAGAAATAAGGTTACATGGTTTCCATGCAATTTTTATTTTTTCATACTTTTTGAATATAGTAATTAGTAAAATTTCTTGCAAACTTTTGGTTTATAAATGTTATAGTTTATAAGCAATGACAATAGCAATGTGATTAAGTAATCTTGTTTCTCAACCTGCAACCCCAAAACACATTATTGACTGTATTTGCTCATCCATTGATGTGCTCTACTCTTCCCCGGCAGACACCATCAAAAGTCTCAAGCTTTACAAGCTTGATACCTTAATATGATTGAGTGGAGATAAAAAAGAAGAAGAAATAATCTTGTGTGGTAAATGTACTAGGTGCATTTAAAAAAAGCTATATAAAATTGATAAAAAGCCCTCAAACAAAGAGAAATGAACAAACAATGAAGAAAGATAATCAGGCAATAGGGGGAGCTTTGAACTGCTGCTGATGCATGTGATGTTTTACATGTACATTGGGCCAGCTAACATCCTCACCTAGTCACTAATAGTTAGGGATGGTGATATGGGATAAGATCCCAGTGAACATGAATTTGTGTAGCAAGTTTATTACGATGCACTCGCAGGCCATCTTTTATCAAATTATGAAACTATTTTAGACGCGTAATATTTTTTTAAAAAATGAAACAATTTCTACTGCCCTTACTGCAATGGAAAAATTAAAGGGAGGGCCTGGCTCATCAGTCGTGAACCCTCCCAGCGGTTTCGCCAGTTTAATCTATCATACCGCTATTATATTGTATTTTATATTATTTTATTTTAAAGAAGAATATTACGCGTCTAAAATAGTTTAGTAATTTGGTAGCAAGTTTATATTTATTTTTAAGAAATTGAGGATGTGAATTCTGAGCTTGATGCCTGGTTGAAACAAACAAGATTTCATGTCCATGGTGTCCAAGGTGTTAAAAAATGGCTCATTCTTCACATAAAAATTGTTTTCTTTATCTATATACTTTGTTAGTTATAAATATGTAATTTTTTTATGACATTTTTGGATACAAGAAAATAAGACCTAATCCAAATAATATAATAGTGTGTGACGTTTCGCAACAGCATTGTTACTATCATCAGACAAAAGAATAAAAACACAATGCTGTTGCCGAAACATCACACACTATTAAATTATTTGGATTAGGTCTTTTTTTCTTGTATTATAATCTATAATCCAAATTGTGCTTTATCATAACATTTTTGGATGTTTTTTTTTAATGAGTTTACAATTACAAACTAATGTAATCTCTCAGTATCTATTCAGAAACCATTTTTCATATTCACATAAAATGTTGTATGGAATTGGATGTTTTCTATAAACAATCTTGGGCATTACTAGACTTTTTTTCTTTCTTCTTCTTCTTTCTTATCTCCACTCAATCATATTAAGGTATCAAGCTTGTAAAGCTTGAGACTTTTGATGTTGTCTGCCAGGGGAAGAGTAGAGCTCATCAATGGATGAGTCAATACAGTCAATAATGTGTTTTGGGGTTGCAGGTTGACACTTAGTACATAGTGGGAAAACCTTGCAACCATTCTAGAAAGTCATTGTCTGTAGATGACCAGACTTAAGTCTGGAAATCAAAGACTGTTGTTCTCTTGGGAGGACAGAACTGGTGATTTTTTTTTTAATTGAAGCAATGCAATAAAAAGTCCAAACTACTGAGAAACCTATTTTGCAGGAAGAACAACAACAACAAGTTAATATATAAACATCAGTAGTTTTGCCATCAACAAAATCTCATTATAAGGGTGAAATGGCATCTTCCAAGAAAGAAAATAGCGATAAAGGATGGTATTAAGTTGAGAATTCAATTAAACACAACACATTATCTTGTAGGTTTTGGTTTCTCTCAAGTTTCCAGAGGAAGGCTTTCCTATCAGGACTCAGGAAGTCTTGCATCACCAGCAGTCTGTGCGGTATTTATGGTGGGCCAGCTGCCAATTTGCCTTTACCCAAACAACTGATAAGCCAGGTTCTCCTATCTCAACTTTCATTCTTTTATCTCTTATTACAATAGAAGCTGCTGTGTTGTTGTTGGCTGATGTTAACTACCCCACACTCCTCTCCCATCTCTCTCTTCTTTAAAAATATTATTACCCAAATATAAGTAACCAAGAATTTTTAAATGTTAAATTTTGTACAGTAATAGTTTACTCTCTGTAAGGACCAAACAGTTTTGATAGGCAAAATTTGCATTATAGATTAGAAACACAAGGTAATAAGACCAAATCCAAGTAAATAAATTGTGTGTGATGTTTCCGTAACAGTCATCAGACAAAAGAATAAATGAGAAAAAATATTACAGCTTGTTCTTTTTTTCTCATTTATTCTTTTGTCTGATAATGTCTGTTACCCAAACATCACACACTATTAATTTATTTGGATTTGGTCCTATTTTCTTGTAGCTATAATCTATAATCCAAATTTTGCAATTGTGCTTTATCATAAACTAGACGAATGACCCGGGCAACGCCCGGGTTTACCCGATTAAATGTTTTATTCAAACACTATTCGTTACAATTATAAATTGGCGCCGTGGATGTCACTCTTGTGAAACGTCCCGCTCCAAACTTTACATGTACATTAGGTCAGCTGATATTACCTCCCATCTTCACCGCTAGAGGCGCTGCTCGCGAGCAAAAGTGCAAACTCGACGAATATTCGGGATAGAGACCTGAAAATTTCACTATAAGTTTTTCCAGATTCTACTCTATATACTGTTAAAATTTCAGTCAGATTAGTTACGATATAAATCTTCAAATCGAGCGAGCGTCTATAAATATTTCAATTTAGATCAAGTATTCTAATTATTAAGCGAACTATTATTAATAAAATTTTGAGAAGATTTCGATTTTAAACGTATTTATAACCTTGATAGAGGGCGCTGTTCGTGAGCTAAACAGAATAATTTGAATATATAGTTTTAATATTTAATTTATATATAATTTAAAATAGCCTATCGTTTTCCTCATTTTTTTTTTTTTTTTTTACATATGTATGGAAATTTTGGTACTGTAAAAAAAAACTTTGCTTCAATAATATAAAAAAAAAAAACACCCAGGCTAAGTTTCGAACCAAGGTTGTGGAAATACGAAGCCGCACACCTAACCATTAAGCTACGCTTGGCATCATAAATATTCGCATGTAAAGCTATTTCAGGCCTTACATATTTCTAACGACCTTTTTGAAATAGGTTTTTGAAACATGGAAATTATAATACTTCAAATAAATAGAAATAGAGTTAACACAAATAAAACATACCAAATATTTCGAATTAGAGCAGTTATTTTAAACAGCAAATTAGATCAGTTATATCTAAAAATGAAAATATATAAATAAATAAAACCTACCAAATATTTCAAATTAGAGCAGTTATTATATAAATATTTATATTATATGTGTTATTAAGCGAACTATTATAAATAAAATATTGAGAAGATTTAGATTTTAAACAGTATTTATAACCTTTTAGTACTTGATAGAGGGCGCTGTTCGTGAGCTAAGTAGAATAATTTGAATATATAGTTTTAATAATTGATTTATATATTTTTTAAAATAGCCTATCGTCATCCCAGTTATTTTTTACCTATGTATGGAAATTTTGGTTTGAATTAGTGAACTACTGCAAATTTGTATACAGGTCATACAAACCAACTAACAAACATACAAACATTCATTTTTATATATATAGATATAACAAAAAAAAAAATCTAGCTGAGATATGCTGAAGTTCAAACCACTGTGGTGTTGTAGGTGCTATGCTGAATTATTGTTGAAAGGACTGTGGTGTTCTAGGTGCTATGCTGAATTATTATGTTGTGGTGTTGTAGGCACAATGAAGATATCAGCAGATCTCATTGACCTGGATCTATCCCCACTTCCAGATGACGACCCTCCCATCACTCTTCTCTACAAACCCAAACCCAAGGTCATCCAGCTGGAGAGCTCCAAGTCCTCCTGGGCCCAGCTCAACTCCCAGGTCTGTACATTGTCATTTGACTGCTGCTGTTGTCACCAAGTATATATTACCCTATATCTACACATGTGAAATTGAAACAGATCTGTGAAAATACTCGTTCACTTTTTGTTTTTGATCAAGGGAAATTCGTTTTTGATCATGAAACTACAGATAAGAGGCACATTTTTACCATCGCCAAATATGTAATGTACAAATTCTGGATAAGCATAGATTTTAACTCTGACTACAACATTGACTCACTTTTAGAGGCTCATGTCTAATGTATGGAGTAAATATCTCAATGTCTTCATCTTTACCTTATGCATACCTCTGGTGAATCCTGTATAGGGTCAGTGACCCTAAATAAAGGCTTTTTGTTGTTGTTGTTGTATATTCATCTTTACTTGATAAACTGGAACTTTGACACATGTAAAACTGATTTTACTGTGTGTATATAGCCATTGTTCTTATGTAAAGACTACTATGTAAACAATGCTATGTAGCTAATGCCTGAATAAGAGTCTTAAAACATACACACAGTACAGAGATGGGGGTACAGAGAGAGGTACAGTGGAAGTATACTCACTCCTACCTGTGTGTAGAGCTGTGTTATAATAACAATCCCAAGTTGATAAGGCATAATTTAGATTATAGATCACAAGGTAATAAGACCAAAACAAAATAAATAAATAGTATGTGATGTTTTGGTAATAATGTTGTTAACTTCTTCAGACAAAAGTACTGAATTCAGTCATTCAGTACTTTTGTCTGATGATGGTAACAACACTGTTACCAAAACATGACACACAATTTATATACAGTTTACCTGTCTATAGCACCCCCTCTTGGGACTCACCAAAATAGGGTGCTATAGACAAGTCACTTTTAATGTAAAAGGTTTACATTTTAATTGATAAGGCACAATTTGGATTATAGATTATAAATACAAGGTAATAAGACCAAATCCAAATAATTTTGGACACACACACTATTTATTTATTTGGATTTGGTCTTATTACCTTGTGTTTACATTTTTATGTTTAAAATCGGGCGTTGTAGAGAGGAAGGCGCTATAGACAGGTTTAACTGTATTTAGATTTGGTCTTATTACCTTTTGATTACGATTCTAAGTTGGATAATTGCCTATAACAGTGTTTTATAAAAGTACAAAATTGTGAGGCAAAGAGCTTCTTAGAAGTTTTTTTCCTATTTAGAGCTTTCATGCATTTCTGCCCTTCTACAGGAGTAAAAAATGAGAACGTTGCATTGTTACTTCTGTTAAAGGACAGAAATACTCGAAAGTTAAGCTAAATAAAAAAACCGTACAGGAAGCTCTCTGCCTCACGATTTTGTAATTTTTATAAAATACAGTCAGTCAGGCACCATGATGTATGTAGAGGGGTAGTTTGAATTTGGCACTTGTTTCATTAAAATAAAAACCTAATCTGATTAAGATAATAGGAATTTTGGAATTGGAAATGGAAACTTTGTAGCAGTTTTTCTACCCAGGTGTTGTTACACGGAATGGTGATGGAAGCAATATGAGTAGTTGAGCTGGGGAAGGAAAGAAGGAAGTTGTGATAGGGTTGATAACATCCGGTGAATGCCCAAGTTGCTTGAACCTCTCCCACTTGGCAACTTGGGGTGGCAGCTCTGCCAGCATTTCCTACTCTCTTTGTTTGCCACAACCTCAGGCTTGTTGGCACAAGTGTTGGTAAGTTAACAAGATAGCAATCCAATTCTTAAGAGTTGACTGTAAAAACTCTTTTCCTGTGAGCTTACCCTCTGATGTCCTGTGTGTCATCAAGTCAATAATTCCTTGACTGAGGCCAGGTTTATCCTTAGCCAGGACTAGCCATTTCTAGCTTCTATCAAACCATATAACAGGCAAGCTCTCAGCCAAAAAACTCTTCAACCTCTGATATGATGCACCCTACAGCACAGCTGGTACAGTGGGGTGGACCTAGGAGGAGCTCTGAACCTCAGACGCATCAAACAACACTAACAAGATTTAGAACAAGCCATTGAAGATAGAAAATAACAAAAAAATCTTCCTCACTTGCTCAAAATGTAGCCTGACACCTGCAGCCCCAGGACACATTTTGGCTTTTATTAGATGCACTAAACAGGATCTTTGGGAGGAGAGACCACTGTTTATCATAAAATAGCTCAAGGAGCATGAACTCATTGAATTTGTGTAATCTTTACACCAGGGGATAAGAAACAACAACAACCTCCTTAGTGTCTCTATCAGTGATTTAGGCTGCCTTTTGGTTTGAAATATTGCCTGATATATGGCTTAATAATAGATAGTCCTTGTTATCATTTCTAGATGAATCTTCTCTATCAGTTTTATTACTTCAAAGCCAAAAAAAGTGACCCAAAAGCTAAGCAAAATTTCACAACCTTAACAATCAATAAAAATTTGTTTCTTAGTATTCAAAAATATTGATACACCTAATGTAAAAGCATCCTGCTAAACCATATTTTTGTTGCTAAACAATTCAATTTAATTTAATTTTCAAATTTGATCAATTTTGTCTCTTAGGAAATTGGATCACTTTAGTGCCGCTGAATAATCCACCCACAAACCTCTACATAAACAGTATTATAGCGCCTTGTAACGGGGCAGTTTTCTGGCAGTTTAAATGCAGACTCTTCACTTTGCATCTTGCTTGGTCAACATCCTTTCAGCTATTTATACCACAGGCTCTTGCCATTTTCTCTCCTCCATATTTTTGTCAAATAGAATTTTCTAAACTTCCATATAACATCTTTAGTTCAACCAACTACATACATGTACATACACATATGTACATACATGTATAATTCACTACATACTATGGGGGGTCGGTGGAAGGCTGGTTAAACCGTTTGGTTTTTGACCACTACGACCCGGGTTCAATTCCCGTATTGGACACTTTTTTCTGATTTAAAAAAAAAATGCTCCAATAGCCCCCGATTCTTGCAAAAGTCCAACCCCACCAGCGAGTGCAAGTAACCAAACGGGGCTCTAGCACATTTGTAAGTGCAAAAGTCGAACTGCTTTCCACATGTGTAGACATGTGGTGCACTTACAGTAAAAAGCAGTCGTTAACTACCCACCATGATTATCATGGCCTGTACCACGTGTACTAGGGATAAGCAAAAGCAAAAAAAAACTACATACTATTATTTAAATTTTTCCCAAAATTCCCAACCTTCTATACTGACTATAATAGCTTACCACTGACCCTGGGGTGAATTTGTGAGGTTATAGATTAGCCTTTCTCTCTCTCTGTGATACCATTCTAGATGATCTAATTCTACCCATGGTTAATAGAGGGCACTTGGGGGAGTCAGCTGCTTATCATTAAACAGCTCAGGGAGCATGAACTCGTAGAATTCTTGTAATCTTTACACAAGGGAGAATAAGAAATAACATCAACAAACAAGGAAAATATTGTGGATCCACCGCACATTAGAAGAACTTGATAAATAAGATGAACCCTTTTTAATTGTCCAGGTAGATATATTTTCCTGCAAAATGGATATCAAGATGATAAAGGAAATTTTTTTAAATTTTCCTCCAATCCACCTACACATAATTTACGCAGTTCTCAGAGGAGGAAACAATAAAAAGTACATAAAATATTCCTCTGTGTGCTTTAATAAATAATTACTTATAACTTGCTAATAAAAGGTCAAAAACACATCGCCTTTCAAAAACCAAAAGTTTGTAAAGAATTTTACCAATTTAAGGAAAATGAAACAAAAAGAATTACATGGCAACCATGCAACCCTATTTCTCAATACATTAACAAACAACAAGAACATCCCTTTATCCAAACAATCAGGTTCAATTTATGATGTTGTAGCTTTGTACATTTTCAAAATTTTTCTTTCTCCCTCTTCTACTTCTTTTTTTTTTTTTTTGTAATAAATAAATTTTGAAAAGCAATACAGTAGAACCTCCCTGTAAAGGACACCTAATTGCAGAGCCAAATTGTCCTTTGGGAGAGTTGTCATCTTACTGGAGAGTTGCTAAATAGTAAAAATGGTAATTTTGCAAATGAAAACTGTTCTTTACAGAGAGGTGTCCTCTAGCACGAGTGTCCTCTCACAGAGGGTATATTGTAAAAGGAAGAAGTGAAATAGGAAGCTCCAAGTTCAAACAAAATGTATTTAATCTATTCTCTCTTCATAAACTTTGGGTAATATTTATAAAATCTCTCTCTCCACAATATGTGTGTAAGTTACACTTCTCTCTCTCTCTCTCTCTTGAACACAAATATTTGTTAAACTTGAACGGTTTTACTTCAAAGTATAGCATTGTTGAAAGTGTATTTTTGTTTGTCTAGATCCTGCAGAGCCTGAACCAAAATCCCTACAGCACTTCTATTGGCATCTACTATAAGAAACAGAACAAAAAGGTGAGTCGTTTCTTGTAAATCTGTATCCTTTCTTCTTTAAACTTGGATCCAAAATGTCTCTGTTGTTCCACAAAGCAACAAAAGGATAAAAACATGTGGTCAGTTCTTCTCTTAAAGAGAAAGGAAGGAAACACCTTGTTTTATGCAAAATAGAAATCTCCAGTACATCTTTAACCATATCATTGTTTATTGTATCCCAGTTTTTTTTTTTTTTTTTTAAGTTATTATTATCCCATTGTGCACAAGGTCATGGAGACTGAATTCATGGATTAAATTTATAATCTTGGTAGGGTTGGAATATAGGTCATGTCTTGAGGTTCCCATACATTCCAAGAGGTGGTCTGGTGAGGTCTCTTTGGTGCATTGTGGGAAGGTCTTTGCACCATCCTGGAAGAGTCTTGTATGGCCAGTTTTGAGCCTGGAAATACAGGTTGCTGCTGCCTGTTGGTTCATCCCACATTTGTATCCCAGAGTTCTCCTACACACAGAGTCCAATTATTGGGAGTTGGCTGAAGTTGCATTTAGCATGCATGTAGAATTGTAAGCTAAATAGCTATAACCCATTTTTATTTATTTCTTTTTCAGAATGTATGGCGAATCCGTGTATTACACTAAATTTCTTAAGGCTTTTGTGTGTGTAAGAATAGAAAAATGCATAATACTTGAAAATTATATGGTTGTGTAGAAAAAGATAAAATATATATTTCTTAAGGCTTTTGTGTGTGTGAGAGAGAATAGAAAAATGCAGAATATTAAAAAATATATGGTTGTGTAGAAAGAGAGAGAGAGGGTTAGAAATTGCTGTGTCAGCACTGACCAATTCAAGTGATGGTCATCATTTTCCATATTTTTTTGTTAGGAGTGCAATCTCCCCCTCGTATTATCAGGTGAGGTTGTTGCATCAAGGAGTGAGTCAGTCAGTCAGAGAGGGATAGTGGAGGACACCCAGTAGGTTGCACAACAACTTGCAACATGTGACTCACAGCTTTCTCCTTCCTTATCCCCTCTCTCTCTGCTCACAGTCCTCGCCATGGCTCCCAGGAAGAAGGTAGTTCTCTAGTTGACTGCTGTTGTTGTTCTCCCTTGTTTAGTAGATTATACATCAGCTTGGATTATTCAAGTATTGCCATCCATCTCTCTATATAGTTTAACAATTTATATATATTTTTTGCCAGTATTATTTATTTTTTTTACATATATCGTCAAATATTATAAACTTCAATTGATTTAATTAAACAAATGCTACAGGTTTCTGATGACCTTGTTTATTAAATATTATCTACGCAGACCTTACTGCATGAATGTTTCTTTTACACTTTGAGCAAACTTTAAAGCAAAGTTGTTGTGTAAGCTGCTGATAGCATGGTGACTGTAAGATAGCAGTTGGCATTTACTGCCCTCAATCCTCCGGTGATAAAGGAAACCCTTGTTTATAAACACTTTGTAGGGAATCCTTCCAGCTATATCTACTTTTGTTTTCTTTACAACCAAATGTTTATTACATTTCACTTATATCTTTTATTTAAAAAAGAATGATTTTTTTACCTTCTCAGATTTGATATAAAAATTCATCAGAGATCCTTAATAAGGAAAGGGTTTCTGAATATTCAAACTTGTTTGTGTGTGGACAAAACTTGAGGAAGCGGAAAGTCTGCTTGTTGTCTATTTTTTTGTAAGGAGACAGGCAATTTTGTTTACACTTGTTTATCTCCTGTGTACTTAAATAAAGATCACTGTGTATCAAATATCTTTCAGAGTTATTGTCTCAATCCCGATTACATGCTAAAAGGTACAACCTCCTTAAGTTTTGTCCATGAGTGTGTCTTCAATAAAGGTCATTGTAATATCTTTCAGAGTTATTGTCTGAATCCCGATATACATACTAAAAGGTACAACTTCCTTAAGTTTTGTCTATGAGTTTATAATTTCTATAATGTAATGATGATATATTACACTACTGATGTGAGGTTGGTCTGACTTGGTGTAACTGTGCAGCTGTTCATCAACTCAGACAAGACCCTGCAGGAAGCCATTGAGGTAAAGTTCGCACAACTCCTGTCCCATTATCTAGCCTTCTTCTGTCTTATCTCCACTCAATCATATCAGGGTATCAAGGTTGTAGAGCTTGTTGATGGTGTCTGCTGGGGATGAGTAGAGCTCATAAAAGGATGAGTCAATACAGTTTATGATGTAGTTTGGGGTTGCAGGTTGAGAATTGCACTTAGTACATAGTTGGAAAACCTTGAAACCAATCTGGAAAGTCATTGTACGTAGATGACCAGACTTAAGTCTGGAAATCAAAGACTGTTGTTCTCTTGGGAGGACAGAACTTGTCCCTCCTGCTCTGTATCAGTCATGTGCAGCATTAGATTTTCATTATCTAGTGAAGCCTCTTTATCAAAGTCCACCTTATTATTGAGATTTCAAACTACAGACCCATTTAATATCTTGATCCTTTTAAGCAGCGCGTAACTGAATACATTTGAAACCTCCCTTTAGCGGACACCTCTCTATAAAGGACAGTTTTCATTGCAAAATTACCATTTTTACAATTTAGCAACTCTCCGGTAAGAGGACACCTTTCCCTAAAGGACACTTTGGCTCTGCAATTAGGTGTTGTCATTTACAGGGAGGTTCTACTGTATTATTTTTTTTAGGGCTACCCCAATTTTGATTAAAATTACCCCTTTGCACACTTATGAATTCTCAGAGTGTTGGGTGTTCCAGTATGCCAGAAGCCAGGGCAAGGAGCTGCGGCTCACTGCGATCCCCCTGGAGGACGGACCTGAGCAGGAGGAAGAAGAAGAAGTCCGTGGAGCTCGGGCTGCTAGTGTGAAATTTGTCCAGGAGCCAGGTACCAGCTCCCAGCAGATGTCAGATGAGGAAGAGCTGGCCTGGGTGAAGCAGCATGGCTGGATGAGAGCGGTAGGTTGGCCTACAACTACTTTTTTTTTGCTTATCCCTAGTACACGTGGTACAGGCCATGATAATCATGGTGGGTAGAAGTAGGCGATTGCTTTTACTGTAAGTGCACCACATGTCTACACATATGGAAAAAGCAGTTCAACTACTACTGAATAGATAAAATTTTGCTCATATATTCCACATTCTTTAATACATTTCATATACAGATTTCAAATCCCACCAATATTAAACAGTAGTCTGTAGAATAGACTGGGAAGATTCAAAACTATTCCCCAAATTTTTTAAAAACTTTTAATTATTCTTTGAAAAAAGGACACCTCAACTCTACATTTTTAAAAATTTCTCTTCTTCTTTCTTATCTCCACTCAATCATATTAGGGTATCAAGCTTGTAGAGCTTGTTGATGGTGTCTGCTGGGGATGTGTCTTCTTCTATCTTATCTCCACTCAGTCATATCAGGGTATCAAGCTTGTAGAGCTTGTTGATGGTGTCTGCTGGGGATGAGTAGAGCTCTTCAATGGATGGACCAACACAGTCAATTATGTGGTTTGGGGTTGCAGGTTGACATTTATTACATAGTGAGAAAACCTTGCAACCATTCTGGAAAGTCATTATCCATAGATGACCAGACTTAAGTCTGAAAACTTAATCCTATCAGGATATCAAGCCTGTAGAGCTTTTTAATGGTGTCTGCTGGGGATGTATAGAGTTCATCAATGGATGAACTAATACAGTCAGTACATAGCAGGAAAGTAATGTTAGGATTGAATTGGTGTAACAATAGCATATTTCCCATAGAGAAGGTACCATATGTTGTTGTTGTGCTCCAGCTCATCAAGAACGTAGAGGCCAAGGCCCACGCTGTGACTGTAGCCCATCTTGCCAATCTTCTCCACCATCTGTCTCCAGCAGAGGCTAAGCAGGGTTGGTTTAAAGTCTGTTTGTTGTTTGAAGTTTGGTTGCGACTTTGCTGTTGTTGTTGTAGCTACCTGCAGCGTGGTATGCAACCTGTGCAACAACCTGGTCCTGGGACCCTTTTATAAGTGCAGGTAAGTCTCCCACTGTTGGCCAGGGGGTTGTTGGGTCTTGTCACCATGGTTGTTGTGTGGCATCCATGTTGATATGTGAGTGAATCAAGCTGGTCCTTGGTTAGGTCTGTGGCAGAGATATAGTCATAATTGTACACCAGCAGTTAATGGTGATAATGGTACTGATCCCAAGTAATTTCTTTTACTCTTTTTTTTTTTGCTAATCCCTAGTACATATGATACAGGCCATGATAATAATGGTGGGTAGTTAACGACTGCTTTTACTGTAAGTGCACAACATGTCTACACATGTGAAAAGCAGTTCGACTTTGCACTTACAAATGTGCCAGAGCCCCGTTTGGTTACTTGCACTCGCTGGTGGGGTTGGACTTTTGCAAGAATCGGGGGCCATTGGAACATTTTTTTAAATCAGAAAAAAGTGCCCAATGCGGGAATTGAACCCGGGTCGTAGTGGTCGAAAACCAACAGTTTAGACCATCCTTCCACCGACCCCCCTTCATTTTACTCTAAGTGCAGGGGGTCGGTGGAAGGGTGGTTTAAACTGTTGGTTTTCAACTCCTATGACCCGGGATCGAATCCTGCATTGGGCACTTTTTATAATTTAAAAAAGTGTTCCAATGGCCCCCGATTCTTGCAAAAGTCCAACCCCACCAGCGAGTACAAGTAAACAGGGTTCTGGCCCATTTGTAAGTGCAAAGTCGAAC
Organism: Cordylochernes scorpioides; assembly: GCA_030710605.1. Taxonomy (NCBI): domain Eukaryota; kingdom Metazoa; phylum Arthropoda; class Arachnida; order Pseudoscorpiones; family Chernetidae; genus Cordylochernes; species Cordylochernes scorpioides. Next base: position 64,717,354 of record CP092863.1, read on the forward strand.
TGCATTTCACATGTGTAGACATGTGATGCACTTATAGTAAAAAAAATCTCCAACTACTACCCTCCATGATTATCATGGCCTGTACCACCTGTACTAGGGATAATTAAAGTGCACCCACATATCTACACATGGAGAAAGAAGTTCAAATCTTGTACTTATATAAGTGTGCCAATGCCCTCTTTGTTTACTTGCCTCTCACTGGTAGGGTTGGACTTTTGCAATTAAAGAAATTTTTTTTTTTATGATGAAAAAGTCCTCAATGTGGAATTCAATGAAGGTTTGTATCAATAACATGTGTCACATTCATTAGCTTTGAAATGCCATTTAGCCGTATCTCACTCTGGGGTGTAGTGTGTGCGAGGACTTTGACCTGTGTCCCGGGTGTGAGAACACCTCCCAGGCCCATGATGACAGCCACCCCCTGCTGAAGTTCAAGGCCGCCCGCATGGAGGCCAAGAAGTTGGCCCACCATCATTCCGGGGTGAAGCGCAAGAGGGAGAAGAATGCTGTGAAGGTGGCCAAACACAGGTGAGTGGTACACTGTCCCTTCTACTGTTACTCACACAACACTGGTGCAGTGGCTTCCTGAACTACAACGCCTCCTGCAAGGAATTCAGACATGTCTACTCTGTAGAGCCTGGCCAGTCCTTCACTGAGGTGTGGACTATTGAGAACACAGGACTCAAGACCTGGGATCGCCACGTCTCTGTGAGTAACCCACTTCTACCCCAGGTCTTTTGTTGTAAACTTACCATTCTCACTCCTGTCTTTTAACAAGTGGTTGGAGTGCTATTGTAGAATGAGTTCATGTTTGCTCTGTAGAACTTCTGTAGAAGAGGTCTAGAGAATGATAAGGCACAATTTGGATTATAGATTATAAACACAAGGGAATAAGACCAAATAAATAAATAGAGTGTGACGTTTCGGTAACAGCGTTGTTACCGAAATGTCACACTCTATTTATTTATTTGGTCTTATTACCTTGTGTTTAAGGTCTAGAGAAGTGTAGATAATTTAGTACATCTATTGCTTCCTTTATATCTTCTCTTTTCCAGATGTTATCATACTCTCATTGAATCAATGTGATAGTCTAAGTGACTTGATATCATTAGATACAGTAAAACTCCGCCTTTGCCGTTCACAAGCCCGGATGAAAAAGGAGGAGGGGGAGCAGTAACAAGCTCACTAAAAAACCTGGGCTCAGCTGGCCCGGCTGATAGTACCCTGTAAGGGCTCCTGATTCAGGGATACAGGATGAGTAGCATTTGTACTCCATGTTAGGAGCGGCTGCAAATGGTGTCTGTTCCTCATGTCAGAGGCGGCCATTTCCTTTGGAGCTAAGTCGGCCTGCCACTGAGTAGTGCTCCCAGTCTTAATGACAAAGGTAGACGCATTCTACTTCACCCAGTCATGAATGATCGAGTGGAGATAAGAAAGAAGAAGAAGACCCAGTGAGAGTAGGTGTTAGAATCAAGGTTTGAAGTAACCTCTGTATAATTTCAGCTACTATTACTTCTATGTCCAATTAAACTTCCATCTATTTATTTAGGGATGGTATTCTTCCCGTTATTTTCCAGGCTTGCTACATACTCTAAGCCTTCCTTATTATTTCTCTATTTAGTTTTGGGTCTGTGCTTAATTATTGCAGCTTTAAAGAAAACTTTAATTACTGCTTTTGAACTTTTTGAGATGGCAATAATAGTCTGAAGTGTGCCCATGGCTGACAAAATTGACTGGTTGTCAAAATTTGACTTTTGCCTTTGAACTTCTTGAACCTTCTCTTTCAACTTGGCTTTTCCTGATTGTTCCTTTGCCAATTATCTGAAAAGAGAGATTTAATTTTCAGTTAAAAATTTAATTAAATCCATTTTTTAGGAAAAAAAGGTGCAGTAAATATGTACTTGCTCTATGGAGATTGGATTATACAAACCCTCTCTTGTGAGATGTTGGACCAACTCTTTGTGTTGTGCTCAGCTCAAATGTATCGGCAACAGCGGCACCGCAGTGGTGCCCCAGCTGGAGAAGCTGTCAGTTGCGCCGCGCATGCCATGCGAGGTGGCTCGTATCCCAGTGGTGTTTAACATCCTGCCTGGAGTCCCCCAGGGCCCCAACCCCTGCATCAGTATGTGGAGGCTCTGCCGCAAGGACATCCAATTTGGCCCCACCCTGGTGACTTCCTTCACTGTGGCCCAGCCCCGCACCCTGGAGCAGGTATACTTCATCTAACCTGGACCTTGTTAGAAGTCCCTAGCTTGGACTCCTGGAATTTGTGTAATCTTTGCACAAGGGGATAAGAAACAACAACAAAAAGTCCCTGAATGGGTTTAGGTCGAGCTTTCTTCATCTGCACTATGTTATGTTATATTGATGTATACATTTTTTTTTTTTGCTTCTCTCTAGTATATGTGGTACAGGCCATGATATTCATGGTGGATAGAAGTAGGTGACTGCTTTTATTGTAAGTTCACCACAGGTCTTACACATGTGAAAAGCAGAACGTAAGATGTATATATAACACTCTGGATTCCAGACTCTATTGATGTTCTAACCAAGTTGGTGATATAAAAGAAGCTGTTTTTATAATGAGGTTCTACTTGTGTTAAAAAGTAAAGTTCATTTACAGACATTCTCTACTAGAGTTTCCATTGGTATAATTTGCAGAATGATGACTAGACTATACACTTTGAAATGTTTTTCTTTTTATTTGTGTGAGTTTTTTTTTCTACACAATTTGTAGTATTCAAGGAGAGTACAGATAAAACCAGATTAATGTAAAAGAAGCACCTTCATGATAGATCTTGCCACCTGTTGGTTTCCTTCTGATTGCAGATATATAGTGAACACTGCTCACTCGCAATGTTCTCTCACTAGATTTTGCTCAATTCTAAGTTTAAACAACATAAATTTTCAGTAGGAAGGAAGAGTCTAGAGACAAAATCAGATTTCTGAACTGAACATTGTTCATGATGGCTCATATACCATCTATCAGATTCATATCAGGGGGGTCGGCGGAAGGCTGGTTAAACCGTTTGGTTTTCAACCACTACGACCCGGGTTCGATTCCCGCATTGGACACTTTTTTCTGTTAAAAAAAAAAAATCCTTCAATGGCTCCCAATTCTTGCAAAAGTCCAACCCCACCAGCGAGTGCAAGTAACCAAACGGGGCTCTAGCACATTTGTAAGTGCAAAGTCGAATTGCTTTTCACATGTGTAGACATGTGGTGCGCTTACAGTAAAAAGCAGTCGCTAACTACCCATCATGATTATCATCACCTGTACCACATGTACTAGGGATAAGCAAAAAAAAAAAAACAGATTCAACTAGATTTCTTCATTTGTGAATATTGGCCAAAAAATTTTTCCCGATAAATTATTTGGAAATATCCGTAGAAATTAAAAAAAATTAACATTTAGTTGATTTTTTTTTTTTTTTTCAGATAAGACATTCCTGTTGTGGTTATTTCTTATCCCCCATGTCCAAAGATTACACAAATTCCATGAGTCCAGACAGACAACCCTAGCCATAATCTTTCAAAATTCAATTCCCTAATCAGGAAAAGGTGTTTTGTAATTTTATTCATAAAATATAAAAAGAGAGTGCAACTTTGAGTTACACAATAAGGAGATGCCTTTTTAAGTTATCTACCTTATCCCAGTACAATTTCACATTTGTACCATTTTTTTTTCACATTGTTTCACGTTCTCATGCACTTCTGGCCTTAACTACCCGTTTCATGATTTTTCCGGATGCCTGAATGACCAGTTTTTTGATCGTTGAGGTACAGCTTGCATCACGCTGATGAGGGCCAACAGCCCGAAATGCGTACGTGGTTAGCTTTTCTTGATTAATTAAGAATGGGTATTTGGCCAATTCTGAAATAATTGAAGATTGACAAATAGTTGATATTTATTCTGATAGATGGTGAAAACCATAAGCAACTTTCAGTTGCACGATAAGGAGATGCCTTTTTCTTAATTTATACAATTTCACATTTGTTCTATTTTTTATAAAGAGAGAGGTTAAAATATTTTAAGACCTCTGGGTGTTGATTGGGGAGTCGTGTCTCTTCCATATCAGAAGTTTCAGTATTGTGCTCCCAAGATGTGCTGTTACAATCAGTGGTGCCTGGAACATTATCTGAATAAGTGTTTGTTCATGTTGTGAGGTGTTTGCAGAAGGAGACCATCGCACAGGTGCTGACTGCAGCTGTGAGTGATGATCAGCCCAGTGTGAAGCGCAAGGCATTCATTTCCTCAACCAACACCCCAAACAACACTCCCTTCGGTGAGTATTGTCAGAGCTTGAATAGAGCTGCAGCTTTGTCCTTTGTTAGCTTCTAATTTAAATGAGGAATCTCCAAGTTGTGTGTGCACTTTCTCACATATATACAGTTAAACCTGTCTATAGCGCCCCCTCTTGGGACTCACCAAAATAGGGTGCTATAGAGGGGGTGCTATAGACAGGTTTAACTGTAATTGTAAAAATATATACAGTAGTGTCTCCCAATTAAACTTTCCATTGAAAATAACAACAAAATCCACCCCACTTGCCCAAAATGTAGCTCGGCACCTGCAGCTCCAGAACACATTTTAACTTGCATTAGATGTTCTAAACAGAATCTTTGGGAGAAGCCACTGCTTATCATAAAACAGCTTGAGAAGCATAAACTCATGGAATTTGTGTAATATTTACACAAGGGGATAAGAAACAACAACAACACTGTCTATAAACAGCTCAAGGAGCATGAACTCATGGAATTTGTGTAATCTCACACAAGGAGATAAGAAACAACAACAACATATCTCAGTCCTGGAGGCTGGAAAACAACAATCTTCAGTAAAATTCTCCTTGAGTGAGTGACAACAGTTATCAAATATTACATGACCTGTCAACAACCTCTGTGGTCTCTAATACTAGTGGTCTCCAGTTAAAATATGAAGTTTGGAATGCAGCATATATAATAGTGGCATACCAGATTTCTCTGAACCTTTGGGAGAGGCCGATACTTATCATCAAACAGCTTGAGGAGCATGAACTCACGGAACTCTTATAATCTTTGCACAAAGGGATAACAACAACCTACTTTCACCAGCTATAATTCAACAGAATACACTTTTACCCCAGGATGTGGAATTAAAGTGGTTTGGCTCTCTATATCTGATCATTTATTGTTTCACAATTAAAACTTATTGATTGGAACTTGTTGGGAAATCAAAACTTTCTCCCAATTATCAGTAGTTCTAGTTGATGAATATTTGTACATTAGAACACTACCTCCCTGTAAAGTACAACACTTAATTGCAGAGACAAAGTGTCCTTTAGGGAGAAGTGTCCTCTTACCGGAGAGTTGTTAAATAGTAAAAATGGTAATTTTGCTAATGAAAACTTATTTTGTAGAGAGGTGTCCTCTAACGGGGTGTCCACTAAAGGGAGGTTCTACTGTATTAATTGTGCTGATCTCTGTCAGGATATACAGTTAAACCTGTCTATAGCGCCTCCCTCTCTATAGCGCCCGATTTTAAATACATAGTACGATGCGATTTACATTAAAAGTGACCTGTCTATAGCACCCTATTTTGGTGAGTCCCAAGAGAGAGGGTGCTATAGGCAGGTTTAACTGTATATTGGTTAAATGGGTACAATTTTAGAATTGTCCCAGTGAAGGCAGGTAGATTGGGTTGTTTATAGTGATGGAATGTGCAGTCCTGAGTCCCCCCAAGTCTCCCGAACCTCCCCCACAGCCTGAGGTCAAGGATGAGATCAAACAAGGTGAGACCTCCAACATCAAATAATACTACACTGGGGGGGAAGTTTGTCATTTCATTGAACATTGATGAGAGATTTGAAACTATTTTATTTCCTTTGGGTCTTTTTAAAAATTATACAATTATCTACTGCCCTTACTGCAATGAAAATGTAATAGGAGTGCTTGGCTCATCAGTGGTGAACTCTCCTAGCTGTTTTGCCAGCTACCATACTGTAGTAATTAATAGGTAATCCCATAATATTATGTTCAAATCAATAGGCTTGAGGGATAAGTCTCTTTTAAATATATTTATTTCAAGCTTTCGGGCTAAACCGCCCTTCGATATTTTTCCTGTCGAAGGGCGGTTTAGCCCGAAAGCTTGAAATAAATATATTTAAAAGAGACTTATCCCTCAAGCCTATTGATTTGAACATACTGTAGTAATATTGATTTTTCTCTTTTTTTCCTAAAAAGGATCGTATGTTACACACCAAATAGTTTCAATTTCTCAAAATAGACGGCGCGTTAACGCATTAATGTTTTAATTGTTGAAAAATTTATCATCTCCTTATTAAACTTGGCCAATTACCCAATGGCAAGAAGGGAAAGCATGCTAAAGTGAACTAGCGATTACCGAATCTTCACTTGTAACAAACCTAAAGTAATCCCCACAGTGATACCTAATAGTGAAAAGATTTACAACAGACCATTTCAAGCCATTGAAAATAGAAAATAAAATCTACCCCACGTGCCCAAAATGTAGCTTGACACCTGCAGCTCCAGAACACATTTTGGCTGGCATTAAATACACTAAATAGAACCTTTGGGAAAGGCCGCTGCTTATCATAAAACAGCTTGAGAAGCATGAACTCATGGAATTGGTGTAATCTTTACACAAGGGGATAAGAAACAACAACAACATTAAATAGAACTTTTAGGAGAGGCTGCTGCTTATCATAAAAGAGCTCGAGGGGCATGAACTCATGGAATTGGTGTAATTTTTACACAAGGGGATAAGAAACAACAACATTAAATAGAACTTTTAGGAGAGGCTGCTGCTTATCATCAAACAGCTCGAGGGGCATGAACTCATGGAATTGGTGTAATCTTTACACAAGGGGAAACAACAACAAGCTGATAGTGAACCAAATGTGCCAATAGAGGAATTGTGAGGTCCCCGTGTAAAACACATGCTGTGTGTTGCAGCAGATGAAGAGGAAGGCAGACTGTCCAGCAACAGCTCGGAGTCAGAGGACTCAGAGTTTGTGGTGATCCCCTGTCCCCCACTTCCCTCCGCTACTGACAGCCCTACTGGCACTGGTTAGTTTACAACACTACCGTCACATGTATTACATTGTGAACAACAGATAGTGAGATACCAAAACTAAAGAGCCACAGAGTCATTCTTACACCAAAAATCACACATTGTGGAGGCTTAAAAGTGATTTTATTGCCAGGCAACCTTTATAAGAAAAGAAAACCTTAGGCACAAAAAGTTTCTTCTACACATAAAACAAACTTCTACTGTCCTTACTGAAATGTAAAAAAAATATATATATTGGGAGGACTTGGATCATCACAATGGTTAACTCTCCCAGAAGTTTCTCCAATTTAATCTACCAGACCACTTCTTAGATATCTAATACTGTATTGGACGATTCTGCTTATATATGCTACATTGAATGGTGGAATCTTAGAAATGGTATATAAGCAAGATTTTAGGACGGTAGAATTATATTTAAATATTTGCATTGAGCAATGCTCTTCAATAAACAAATAAGGACAAAGGCAGTTAGTCATAAATTCATTATAAGACAATTTGTATATATATATATATAGTCCCTCCCATGAGAGACCATAGCCTAAAAACATGGCCTGTCCTGGAGGTGGTCTCTTATCAGACACACTGTTTGAGTTGAAACATTCTTCATGGCTATGCCTGACATGACAGTCTCTGATGAGAGACCACCTCTAGGAAGAGACAGAATTTAGCCATGATCTCTCATGTGAAACTACTGTGCTGATGAATTTCCTCAATGGCACAAGTCAAACATCACAAGTAACTGAACAAGGTGCTTGCCCCCAGTGAATACAATATCAAACAGCTTCCCATTTTCTTGATAAATCACGAAAAGCCATCCACGAACACGTTTCGGGCTGTTAAATGCCCATTTCTCGGTTTCTCAAAAAGCCTCTGGGACCAAAACATTTTTGGTTGCTTTGGTACAGCCTGCTCCATGCTGATGAGGGCCAACAGCCCAAAACGCATTCGTGGTTGGATTATCTTGATGGGTTGGCCAAATATCAGGGAAAAGGCTAAATCAACGTTTAGTTGATTTCTCTTACACTAGATGGCACTCTGCCATCTAAAAAGCTCATGTGCTCGTGGTCAGGATATGCCTTTTTTGATTTTAATATCAACGCCTGACCTTTTTGTATAGACAGCATAAATTTGTGGGAGGATGATAGTCATGTATCAAAAGAGGCATATCTCCCTTTAATTTTAGCATCAGAATGATGGCACTGTACATTACAATGTGTAACTATATACACTCTGTTATACGTCTAGTTCTTCTGATAAGGCACAATTTGGATTATAGATTGTAAACACAGTAATAAGATCAAATCCAAATATATAAATAGTGGGTGATGTTTTGGTAACAGCTTTTTTACCATCCTCAGACAAAAGTACCGATAGTAACAATACTGTTACCAAAACATCACACACACTATATATTTATTTGTTCTTATTACCTTGTGTTTCTAGGTGGTCCTGTTGAAGGGCATGTTGGCCTGAAAACTAGAGAAATAAAAATGGTGGAAGAAACTTAAGCCCTGGATTGTTTGTTGAGATTATTAAGTTGGTTTTTTTTTGCTTATCCCTAGTACACTTGGTACAGACCATGATAAGCATGGTGGGTAGAGGTTGACGACTGCTTTTACTATAAGTGCACCACATGTCTACACATGTGAAAAGCAGTTCGACTTTTGCCCTTACAAATGTGCCAGAGCCCCGTTTGGTTACTTGCACTCGCTGGTGGGGTTGGACTTTTGCAAGTCACAGGGGCAATTGAAGCATTTTTTTTTTTTAATCAGAAAAAAGTGTCCAATGCGGGAATCAAACCCGGGTCGTAGCTGTTGAAATCCAACAGTTTAGACTTCTACAGACCCCCACAGTAAAGTTGAACATGTATTGAGATAGAAGTGTGGTGCCAGGAGAGAACTACTGCCAGGATCTGGAGTCTATCAGCGATTCCATGGCAGTCCTGTCTATGGATGGAACTGTATCCTCCCTGGGTAAGTTGGCCACCTTTCATTTTCTCAAAAGGGGATTCAAAAGGGACTTGCTAATATACAATTTGGATTATAGATTAGAACTACAAGGTAATAAGACCAAATCCAAATAATTTTCCTCTTCTGTTTTTCCACTTCTAATTCTAAGAATAATATTTTAGGAAACTTATTTTCTTCCTAGGGCATTCATAAGAGACACTTGCTAAATGATAAGATACAATTTGGATTCTACAAGAAAATAAGACCTAATCCAAATAAATTAATAGCATGTGACGTTTCAATTAGGTCTTATTTTCTTGTAGCTATAATCTATAATCCAAATTGTCTTTTATCATTTTTGATAACAGTAACTATTTAAGAATATGCTGCGATGTTTTTTTCTCATTTATTTTTTTGTCTGATGATGGTAACAATGCTGTTACCGAAACATCACACACTATTAATTTATTTGGATTTGATGCTTGAACTGATTGAATTTGAAAAAAATTTGAATCATGAATGTATATTAACTGAACTTTTTAAATACACTAGAACCTCCCTGTAAAGGACAACACCTAATTGCAGAGCCAAACTGTCCTTTAGGGAGAGGTGTCTTCTTACCGGAGAGTTAATAAATAGTAAAAATGGTAATTTTGCAAATGAAAACTGTCCTTCATAGAGAGGTGTCTTCTAAAGGGAGGTTGTACACAGTACATCTTTAATTAATCTCTTGTATATAGATCTTGTTAACTCTGAATTTTTACCTGTAATCCAACAAATTCCATGTGTTATTGGAACTGCCATCTCTTATTTAGCCACAGATCTTATTACTCCTGGGATGGCTGAAGATGTGTAACAAAAATATATTTTGTTAGCTTTATCTTCTTTAGCTTAAACTTCTAATTTATTTCTAGGAGCAGTGGAAGCGTGCTGGGCCCATAACCTGTTGGGAGCTAAGACTTTCCTATTCTAACAATGAACAGACTAATCACCAACACCTCTAAGAAATTAATACTTTTTAATTTCCTTTCTTAACTAACTAATTTACATCGGAAATATCTTTATTTACGGGGCTGCTAACCAAAATGAATGATTTTTGAGCCCCGATGGACGCATAAAGCGGAATATAGATGAAGCACAGTTGGAGGGGGATGGGTGGCCAGGGGATCATCGCCAGGTGAGGCCAGGAGAGCCGGGATATAGAGGAGGGGGGGCAGGGTGGTGATCCGCGGAGATCAGGGGGAGTCAGAGACGGGTTCAATAGTGTTGAGCCCTGGGGTGACCGTGGAGAGCAGACATCCCGCAATGCTTAAAGTGTATGATTTTTAAGCCCAAAATAATGTAGCAAGCAGACAAGCCGCAATGCACTATATCAAAGTACCAAGGTGCTGCACGCAACCAAGGTTGTTCAAAAAGGTTAGATTCCCCAGGCCAGGGCTAATTTACATCATTTCAAAAACCAAATATATACATGCAAAATAACCTGGTCATCTGGTCAAAAATACAAATATATTAATCTATGAAAAACAACTTATAAAAAAGCTAACAGATGTGTTCTGCACTGATAATGGGGGAGGTATCTTAGTTCATTCTGAAGATTTACCATGTACACTCATGGACATGAAGAGTCTTTGATGTCACCGGCCTTCTTTTTTTTTGTAGGAGACACAGGAAATTTTGTTCAAAGTTGGTTCTCTAGTGTGTCTTCAATAAAGGTCACTGTGTCTAAAATATCCTTCAGTTTTTGTCTGAATCCTGATGCTAAAAGGTACAACTTCCTCAAGTTTTGTCCAGGAGTGTAAATCTTTGTATTATAGGAATCTGACATTTCATCTCCTTATTCGTGACATGCCCCCCCATAACCACCCTGGTGGTGAATGTGACAGCCGACACAGAAACCCCTGCAGAGGAGCAGGAGCGCCGTCGCAGCTCCCCAGAGCTGGAGCAGGAAGAAGCCTTCCGCTGCCTGGTGACCAAGGTGAACCTCCTGTGTCAGAACTCAGACACCACAGCTGTCAAGACCTTGACCCCGTACCCCTGTCTGTCTGAGCTGGCGGTGGCCAATCTCAGCCTCTCCCGCACCCTCTTTGAGAACCCAGCACTGGCCGATGAATTCCCTCAGCCGACTGAGGAGACTGTGAAGGTCTATGTGGCTCCAACTACACAGATTTCCCTGACTGCCTCACCTTCCCCAGCCTCACAGATCTCTTCTCCAGTTGTTCAGGCTTCACCCACAACTGTGCAGCAGGCCTTTACCCCAGCTGTCCACCAGATTTCTACTCCAGTTGCGCAGGCCCCAACTGTCCTGGGTTCTACCCCAGTGGCACAGGTCTCTGTCCCAGCTGCACAAGCCTCCACCCCAGTGGCCCAAGCCTCCATCCCAGTGGCCCAAGCTTCCACCCCAGTGGCACCAGCCTCTACCCCAGTGGCCCAAGCTTCTACCCCAGTGGCACAGGTCTCTGTCCCAGCTGCACAAGCTTCCACCCCAGTGGCCCAAGCTTCCACCCCAGTGGCCCAAGCCTCCACCCCAGTGGCACAGGTCTCTACCCCAACTACCCAGGCCTCCACTCCAACTACCCAGGCTACAACTGCCCAAACCCCAGCTGCAGAAGATGATTCAGCAGCCCAGCAGGTAAGCTAGCACCTCAACTCTCGTTGTTCAAGTCAACTCAAAACTGACCAAACAAGACTGTGATTACCAGCTACTATGATCTCTCCAGATATGTCTTCAATCTTGTAACAATGACTTGTATGTCATTCCAGATAGTGCACTAATATACTCTTAGCTAAAGCTACTTTATGCAGTTTCTCTATAAAAGATAAATTTCAACATTGACCAAACATATGAAGAGGTAACATAAATGGAAAGGCCTCTGGAGAGACATTGAATTGAAGAGTGGACTGATGTCAGAGTTGGCACAATATCAAATCATTTCTTAAAAAAAAAAAAACTACTTAGACTATTACAGAGGGTGTTTACACTTACAGGAAACAAGTTTTATTATAAAATATTAAAAATTAACACCATATTTGAAATTTTTCAAATGTTCTATTTGAAAGCCTTTTTGTTTATTTACAGAACGGCACCTGATTTTCCACGATAGCAGACACTTTCTGATCATGGTCATACTCAAAAGATCCCATTCTTCCTTTACCACTTTACAGAGACCTTCAATTGTCCTAGGGTGTCTCTTTCCAAGTGCTCTTTTAAGGCATCCAAAAATGCAAAAATCCATCGGGGCCAAATCAGGAGATTTTACAGGGGTTCTGTTCTTTGGAATAGTGTTGATTCCTGTTATTTGCCTTAGATCTTCCAAATAAGCTTGGGTTGAAGATGAGGTATGAAACCAGACTTTGTTGCTCTGCTTTCCATAGATAGATGGAATATCATTTAAAAATATAGGTTCTATAATGTTGTTTTGATAGTACTCCGAGTTTATTTTGGCATTTCTTTCAACTTTTCTTATTTTTAATTTTCTTATGATATACCCGCATGCCACCATAAATCCTTTGGGCTAACTTTCGGCACATTCCTTCACCCAAATTGGCCTAGATTTTTCCACCCTTTTTTGGATAGTATATAGCTCTTTTTCTGTCGCAATCTGTTGAATATACCCATTCTTCGTCATATGTAACAATAAATTTCCATCTATCAGCAGCCAAGAAATTTTCATAAAAATATCTGCTGATAGTGTGTCGCTGACGAATATGGCTCTGAAACAATTTGTGAACCGCATGTTTTTTTGTAGCTTTTAGGCCTAAATCTTTATTTATTATTTTATTTATTGTTGACACTGATGTTCCTATTAATTTGACTATATCTCTTTGTGGCATAGGATTTTCTTTTGTAATATATTTTTTCACTTTTTTGACAGTAGCAGGAGTTCTCACAGATATAGGGTGATAATATTTTGTCCATTTCTCCGTAGGTGCTTTGAATAAAAACTTGATATTTTTATCGTGAATAATATTATAAATACCTTTTTTAGAAATGTTGATATCATCTTGTTTGCATATTTTAATTATGTCCAAGTAGGTAAGATTAGCTCTGTAAAGTGGTAAAGGAAGAATGGGATCTTTTGAGTATGACCATGATCAGAAAGTGTCTGCTATCGTGGAAAATCGGGTGCCGTTCTGTAAATAAACAAAAAGACTTTCAAATAGAACATTTGAAAATTTTCAAATATGGTGTTAATTTTTAATATTTTATAATAAAACTTGTTTCCTTTAAGTGTGAACACCCTCTGTATATAGGTACATAGAGTGTTGTTGTAGTTATTATATGGGTAGATGCAGTGTTGTGGGTGCAGCCTCCACAAGCCTCTGGTGGGAACCCCCAGCCAACCTTCCCCCCCTACCCCTGCGATGGGTAAGTTTAGAAATTGCACATTCTTCTGTTTCTTGTAGATAAACAGCCTAAGTACCTTAGACACAAACTTGTGGTTGGGATGTATTGACCGAGGGACCGTGTATCAATAGTATCAGAATCTACCCCAGCTTTGGTTCAGTAGAAACATCTTCTCGTATTTCTTGACATTTGAGCCAGAAACTAGGATTTTGTGTGAAGGTTTCTGGCCCAAGTGTCTCAAAAGAAATCCAGTTTGTAGTTGTTGGATTGTTTCTTTCTTCCAAGTAGTGTGGTGTTGGGCTGCAGGATCCCTCCAGTGATGAATGTGGTGAACGGCATGGCCAAGGTGTATAACACAGCCAAGGCAGTGCTGCAACATCTCACCCCTCCTGTGCCGCGCACCACACCCCCTCCCACAGCCACCTCAGAGCAAGGGGAGTTTGTATACCCCCAGGAAGCCTGGATTGGCAACCACATGACCACAGTAAGTAGTTAGTTGTACCAACTGATTCCCAACATTAGTTCATTGGTACTCTATACTTGGTTGATCTGGCCTTGTTGGAGCTGCTTCTAAATTAGTGAACACACATTCTGTAAAACTGGTTTATCTGTGAAGTTTCCCATTTTACAGATCAGTATGGAGGTCAGTGGACGAGTGGTCTAAATCGTTAGTTTTCGACCCAGGTTCGAATCCAGTATTGGTCCCTTTTTTTTTTTTTTAAATTAAAGAAAAATGCTCCAATGGCCCCCGATTCTTGCAAAAGTCATACCCCCCCCCCCCCCACCTGTGAGTGGCAAGTTCAGTGGACAAGTGGTATAAACCGTTGGTTTTTTAGACCCGGGATTGAATCCAACATTGGTCGATTTCTAATTTAAAAAATGCTCCAATGGCCCCTGAATCTTGTAACAATTACAACCCCACAGACGAATGGCAAGTAACAAAATGTATGTGTGAACTATATACAATGGTTGGTATGAATGATGCTCCTCCAATGTCTTGTGGATTACTGGTTGATGTATTGGACTGTTGCTAGGTAGGGGGGTAGTACAGGGAAAGTAAGGTACAGGAGGGTCTCAGGTGTACAAGCCTCCCTCCAATTGTAGACTTTGTCTATTATAGGATAAGTATTGCTTCTCAACTAGAATGTTTCAAAACTCAGAAATAGAGAGCACCAAACAACACTGACGAGATTTAGAACAGGCCATCTCAAGCCATTGAAGATACAAAATAATAACAAAATCTACCCCACTTGCCCAAAATTTAACTTTGGCACCTGCAGCTCCAGAACACATTTTGGCTTGCATTAGATGTACAAAACAAGACCTTTGAGAGAGGCCACTGCTTATCATCAAATAGCTCATCAAATAGCTCAAGGAGTATGGACTCAGGGATTTTGTTCAATCTTTGCACAAGGGGATAAGAAACAATAACAAAAAATAATGGTTTAATTGGTCATGTTCCAAGTACTGTTCTTAAAGTGCAGAAGTGGGAAGCCAAGGTTTGTTGTATACTTGGTATATCCTCCACATTTTGTGTTAATAATAAACTTGATCAGCCAGTAGCACTTCAAGTGCTGCTGTGTTCACTGGAAGGTCATTGCTGGAATCCCATCTGTGGTTGGTCAAAACCATTTCTCTGTAAAGTCTTATTCCAATAGAACTATTAGTATTGTTGTTTCTTATCCCCTTGTGCAAAGATTGCACGAATTCCATGAGTCCATGCTCCTCGAGCTGTTTGATGATAAGTAGCGGCCTCTCCCAAAGGTCTATTAGTGAATGACAAGTGTGTATCCAATAATACTGACAGTACAATGTGTGTTGTGCAGCAAGAGTACCAGTATTTCGAGTGGAAGTTCGGCCCCATGATCCAAAGTTTCCATGAGATGGGCTTCAAGGACAGGATCCGCATTGAGTATCTGCTCCAGAAGTTCAATGGAGATGTCAACAAGGTGGCCAACACCCTGCTGTGCGATCCGGCCGAAGACCCGGACAACAACTGGTTCCTCACCCGCCACCGGGCTTTTGACTTTGATTAGATTACACCCCCCTCTTCCTCTTTTCTTCCCTTTTTTTTTTCTTTATATTTTATTATTATTTTGTAATCTGTGCATATATTATCATCATTCCAGGCTTTTCTCTCTCTATCTCTCTCTTTAGTTGTGTCTGACCTGCCTGTTGGGACCGTAGAGCTCCTCCTTGTGTGGTGTGTATGTATGATTCCTGTAAATCTGATACGTGCAATAAAGATATGCTTCCCCCAACCTCTTCTCTTCTTTGGGACACACCGCACTGCTGACTTATGTCTTCAGTATCCAGACATTAGTCTCCAGGAGCTACTCTAGATAAAGTAGAACCTCCCTGTATAGGGCACCTCATTTCAGAGCTAAAGTGTCCTTTAGAGAGAGATGTCCTCTTACCAGAGAGTTTCTATATAGTAAAAATGGTAATTTTGCAGATGAAAATTGTCCTTTGTTGAGAGGTGTCCTCTAGTGAGAGTGTCTTTTCAAGGAGGTTCTACTGTATATCGCTCCATATTAGATTCAAATATTAAGAATGATGGGTAGTGCTCACCTCACCCATACCCAGGGCTTTTGCTTTGCCTTCGAGCTGGCAAGGATCAAAGGCAGATGAAGCCATCTTGGCCTGTTGGTTCACCTTTGTCCTTACCTTCTTGGGCCTCCTGGTGGTGGTGTCTTGTCCATGGAGCTGATCAGATTGGTCCATGCACCCTGATCACAATACCGACCAACTGAGGTGCCTTGTTAATATAGATGTTCTCTTCTGAATTGATGTCTGCTATATAGAGGGCTGCAAGGATGACCAGGAAACTGTATATATGGTCTGGAGTGAGTTGCTCCATGGAATGAAGAGTGCCATTGCCCCGTTAGTCAGCCACATTTCAGAGTTCCCTGTTCACAGTTACCGTAGCGGCTCAGGGCTCACGAAGTCCTCACCATATTTCTCTTGTGCTGCTTCTCCCACCCGCCACATAGAGGAGGGCTTGGGCCTCTTGCTGGGCAGGTATAGCTGCTGGATGGTCTGCAGCTTTGCCATTGCCAGCTGGAGCAGCTGCAAGGTATTTCTCCATCCTTGTGACAGTTGTAGACTGGTCCTTAGGATAGTGGAGTGAAAAGCTTTCACCACTCCCCAGGGATGAACAGGGCACTTTCCTCTATTCTCCTAGACTGGGATGTTAGCTTCTTTAGTACCTTCTCCAACGAAAATTATCTATATGATAAAGCACAATTTGTATTATAGCTACAAGAAAATAAGACCTAATCCAAGAAAGAATAACTTCTTAGGTCCATTTAAGTTTATCAAAAATGATAACACACAATTTGGATTATAGGATTAAGATGAATTAGGTCTTATTTTCTTGTAGCTAAAAACTCTTTATACTTAACTCCTGGCCAAACTTGATCTTAAGAGAGTACTTGTAAAACTCGCCCACTGAACCCCAGGTAAATTGTTTCCCTGGGTAACTTCTAGGCCAGTAGCTATGGCAATATTTGCTGCAGCCTAGACTGATGTTTCATACCACATAATTTCTCTCTTTTTTTGGGGGAGGGGTCTTTGGAAGGATGGTCTAAACCGCTGGGTTTCGACCGCTACGACCCGAGTTCGATTCCCGCATTGGGCACTTTTTTCTGTTTAAAAAAAAAATGCTCCTAAGGCCCCTGATCCAGGCAAAAGTCCAACCCCACCAGTGAGTTTAAAGAAGCAAACTGTGCTCTGACACATTTGTAAGTGCAAAGTCGAACTGCTTTTCACATGTGTAGACATGTAGTGTACTTACAGTAAAAGCAGTCACCTACTTCTACCCATCATGATTATCATGGCCTGTACCATGTGTACTAGGGATAAGCAAAAAGGAAATTGAGGGAAAAAGAGAAGAATACCTGCAATTAAGTTGCTGAAAGGAGTCAAGGAAGGTAGCAGAAGGACACTAAAAGATCAAATGGGAGAATATTTGTCTATATGTTGTGCTGTTGTTTCTTATCCCCTTGCGTAAAAATTTGAGCTCTAAGTGTTTAGTTAGTTCGCAGGCTGGTCTGGTTTGAGAATGACGCCGGCAACATTTTCCCTTATATTAATTTTCAGATAGAATCTTATAAATTAATAAAATGGAGAAAAAAAGAGTTTGATCAAAATTCGTGATTTATAATAATATTTTAAACATTTGTACAATTTAACAGGATGAGCAGCGTTTGTACTCCATGTTAGGAGCGGCTGCACATGGCGTCTGTTCCTCATGTCAGAGGCGGCCATTTCTTTTGGAGCTAAGTCGGCCTGCCACTGAGTAGTGCTCCCAGTCTTAATGACAAAGTCAGACGCATTCTACTTCATCCAGTGTGGAGATAAGAAAGAAGAAGAAGAGAACAAATGTTCATTTGTGGCGAGATGCTATATTTTCAAATTACTGAGGGGATCACAATTAATATTGATTTTATTCAACATATTGAGTAATTGTGGGACCAGG
>CP092863.1:64735302-64792202 GCA_030710605.1 Cordylochernes scorpioides
GATCTATCCCCACTTCCAGATGACGACCCTCCCATCACTCTTCTCTACAAACCCAAACCCAAGGTCATCCAGCTGGAGAGCTCCAAGTCCTCCTGGGCCCAGCTCAACTCCCAGGTCTGTACATTGTCACTTGACTGCTGTTGTCACCAAGTATACATTACCCTTTCTCTACACATGTGAAATTGAAACATATCTGTGAAAATACTCATTCACGTTTTGTTTTTGATCGAGGGAAATTCATTTTTGATCATGGAACTACAGATAAGAGGTACATTTTTTCCATCGCCAAATATATAATGTACAAATTCTGGATAAGCATAGATTTTAACTCTGACTACAACATTGACTCACTTTTAGAGGCTCATGTCTAATGTATGGAGTAAATATCTCAATGTCTTCATCTTTACTTGCTGAACTGAAACTCATGTAACACTGACTTTACTATGTGTATATAGCCATTGTTATTTTCTTATGTAAATACTACTAGGTAAATAATGCTATGTAGTTAATGTCTGAATAAACACAAGGTAATAAGACCAAATCCAAATAAATAAATAGTGTGTGACATTTTGGTAAACACTATTTATTTATTTGGATTTGGGCTTATTACCTTGTGTTTATAATCTATAATCCAAATTGTGCCTTATCATCTGAATAAAGAGTTTTAAAACGTACACATGTAGAGGTACAGTGGAAGTATACTCATTCCTACCTGTGTGTAAAGGTGTGTTATAGTAACAATCCCAAGTTGATTAGGCACGGTTTTGGATTATAGATCACAAGGTAATAAGACCAAATCCAAATAACTAAATAGTGTGCGACATTTCGGTAACAATGTTGTTAACTTCTTCAGACAAAAGTACTGAATTAAGTCATTCAGTACTTTTGTCTGATAATGGTAACAACGCTGTTACCAAAACATGACACACTATATACAGTTAAACTTTTCTATAGTGCCCCTTCTTGGGATTCACCAAAATAGGGTGCTATAGAGAGGTGGTGCTATAGACAGGTCACTTTTAATGTAAAATGTTTAAAATCGGGCGCTATAGAGAGGAAGGCGCTATTTAGAGGAGGCGCTATAGACAGGTTTAACTGCAATTGGATATGGTCTTATTATCTTTTGTTTACAATCTTATGTTTGATAATTGCCTGGGGCAGTATTTTAGAAAAATTACAAAATCGTGACGCAAAGAGCTTCTTGTAAAGTTCTTTATATTTAGAGCTTTTGTGCATTTCTGCCCTTCTACAGGAGTAAAAATGAGAACGTAGCATTGTTACTTCTGTTAAAGGGCAGAAATACTCAAAAACTCGGCTAAATAAAAAACCTTACAAAAAACTCTGCCTCACGATTTTGTACTTTTTATAAAATACAGTCAGTCAGGCACAATTCACTATGATGTATGTAGAGGGGTAGTTTGAATTTGGCACTTATTTCATTCAAATATAAACCTAATCTGATTAAGATAATAGGAATTTTGGAATTGGAAATGGAAACTTTGAAGTTCTACTGTGTAGCAGTTTTTCTACCCAGGTGTTGTTACACGGAATGTTGATGGAAGCAATATGAGTAGTTGAGCTGGGGAAGGAAGGAAGTTGTGGTGGGGTTGATAACATCCGGTGAATGCCCAAGTTGCTTGAACCTCTCCCTCTTGGCAACTTGGGGTGGCAGCTCTGCCAGCATTTCCTACTCTCTTTGTTTGCCACAACTTCAGGCTTGTTGGCACAAGTGTTGGTCACACAGAGTAAGTTAACAAGATAGCAATCCAATTCTTAAGAGTTGACTGTAAAAACACTTTCCCCCCCTATGAGAATGATAAGGCACAATTTAGATTATAGATTATAAACACAAGGTAATAAGACCAAATCCAAATAATGGTGTGTGATGTTTCGGTAACAGCGTTGTTACCGAAATGTCACACACTTTATTTATTTGGATTTGGTCTTATTACCTTGTGTTTACTTTCCCAGTGAGCTTACCCTCTGATGTCCTATGTGTGACCACCAAGTCAATAATTCCTTGACTGAGGCCAGGTTTATTCTTAGCCAGGACTAGCCATTTCTAGCTTCTATCAAGCCATATAACAGGCAAGCTCTCAGCCAAAAAACTCTTCAACCTCTGATATGATGCACCCTACAGCACAGTTGGTACAGTGGAGTGGACCTAGGAGGAGCTCTTGAACCTCAGACAGCATCAAACAACACTAACAAGATTTAGAACAAGCCGCTAGGTGGCCGATCTGGCTGGATGTGCGTCATCTCGCTCCGCAAGTTTCGGTAAACACTGCCTAAATTTCTTAATTTATTTTCTAAATGCTTATGTTGAAATGTTTTAAATCGGTTTATTGTTTTGCTATTTAATTTTACCTTGCTTTTTTTTTATATAGTTCGAATTGTTTCTCTTTTGATTAAATATGAATTCTATGGTTAGGGTACTAAATTTGAAATTGGATGAAATTTTTGCATACTTTGAGAATAAATTTCAACAAAATCAAAAAAATTTGACTAAAAATGATTTATCATATCTTTCGACTATGTTAAAACAAACGAAAGATGGAATTTCTTCTATGGTTGAATCGGATAACGAGAACCTTTTGGCACAGATGAAGGAAACCGTCGGCAACATAGTGGAAGAGAAGCTCGGTGATATTCGAAGCGTGATCTCCTCGAAAGGATTATCTTATGCCCAAGTTACACAGAGAGATCATACACAGAAATTTATTGAGGAAAGACAACGGACCTTAAACACTGAAGCTACACTGCTCGCAGTTTCTCTAAATAATGAGCCTATTAACAACATAGCTCAGGCAATTTCAACTAATATAAAAAAGTTACGAGAAAACGGTAGTGGGATACGAATTAATAAAATTATTAACACCAAAAATGCAGTAGTAATAAAAACTCCTAGCGACGAAGAGGCTAAACACTTGTTAAAGGAACTGAGCATGGCGGCGGAATTGAAAGCAAATAGTAAAATTTTTACCCCGCAACCTAGAGACCCAACAATTATTATAAAAAATGTCAGTAAATTAACGGAAGTTAATAATTTAATACCAATCATATGTACCATGAATCCTGATTTGAGTGGACTAGAGAATGAAATCCGAGTGCTATTCCCCATGAAATCCAATACCTCTCACCACAATGTAGTGCTGCGAGTTTCTCCACGAGTGTATCAAACCTTAAGGAAGAAGGGTAATTTTATCTATACCAACTGTGAGAGATGCCATATACACGACAAAGTATTAGTTAGGCAGTGCCAGAAATGTTTTGAGTTTAATCCAAGACATAAAATCAGCGAATGCTCCCATGAAAAGATTTGCCTAATATGCGGCGCGGCGGGAAATCATGAGTGTTCGCGTAAACAAAAATGTTTCAACTGCGCTAAACACCCGAGGTACAAGAATGGAAGGTCTCTTGATCACAAGGCGAACTCCAGCGAATGTCCCCTGTACAAAACCCAGATGGAAATAGTAATACAAAGAACTCAATACCATTCAGATGAATGATAACAATATCAGATGTATACAATTTAATGCAAGGAAAAGTATGATGGCAACTAGTGAGTTAGGTGTGACAATCGCAGACGATCTTCCTGACATCATATTTCTACAAGAACCATACATGTGCAATGATACAGTGAAATTTGGCAAGAATTCACGAATAGTATATTCTAGCACAGATAGGCAAATTTATACTGCTACTATTATTTTGAACCGCAACATAATATATGAGAAAATTAACAGGTTTACAAATTCCTTCTGTACAGCGATCTCTCTCTATTTCAACGGGAAAAGAATAGTTATTGCCAATATCTATATACACCCAAACTCAATGGCTGCATTTCATATCCAATTCATCTCAGAAATACTTGAGGCCTTTGGTCAACTCCCAATTATCCTTTGTGGAGATTTCAATTCAAGACATCCACTCTGGTTCGATTCAACGACAAATAAAAACGGATACATTCTAAAGTCTATTATCGAGGAGCAGAATCTATTTGTTCATAATCTTAAAATCCCAACTTGCAGAAATGCTAGCATAATCGACTTGACAATTTCTAATAAACATTCCATTGGTCTTATACATAATTGGAGAACCTCAGCACTTTCTGTTACCTCAGACCATTTGGCAATACTTTTTGATATCTTCAATATGATAAACTTGGCAAACAATAATAGACAGACATCGACATGGAAATTCAGAGAAAAATCGGCGAATTGGACCAAATTTGCTGAGAGTATTTCGCCTTCGGATTTACTGGATTTAAATTCAGCTTCTAAGCACATTGTCAATTGTGAAGATATTGATAATGTGGTAAACAAATTGACAAATTTAGTAATTGAAGCTGCATACTCTTCTCTCGACGTCAAGCATCACACCTCTATAAACACGACTACTTCCAAAAATTGGTGGAATAAAGAACTTCAACAATTAAAAGAACATTTACATTATCTCAGGAATTTGTATTATAGAGGGGGTAACCTGAATCGGAGTATTTACAGAGCGGCAAGAAATAAATACTTAAGAGCCATCAATAGAGCAAAAAAGACGTCGTGGAAAATATTTATTGAAGAAAATGAGTCTACGAATGCTTTCGGGAATGCATACAGGATTTTTAAACGGTTAAGATCGGCCGATATTCAAGTGGGCATACCATTACTGAATAAAACTGCAGAATGCATGAGAGAGCAAAAGATGAAGGAAATGCTAACAGCATTTTTTCCTGATGATGATGTGCGGTTGGACAATGAAGAACACACTTTAATTAGAAATCACATCCCAAGTTTTACCAACAGGGAAATCATTTTTATTACTGAAAAGGAAATAAAGGATTTGTGCTCGAATCTTAATATCAGAAAGGCTCCTGGTCCAGATAACGTGAGTAATTATATGATTAAGCACTCATTATTATCAATCCTACCCAGTTTAGTCAAACTCCTTAATGAGTGTCTGGTGCTGGGTTACTATCCTGAAAGCTGGAAACATTCGGTATTAAAAATTATAACGAAACCGCAAAAAGCTGACTACGAAGCAATTAATAGCTATCGCCCAATTTCACTAACATCAAATTTCTCAAAAATATTTGAAACGATCATTAAAAATAAAATACTCAATTATTATAATCATAATAACTTACTGAGCCATAGACAACATGGATTTACGAAAAGAAAATCTACAATAACGGCATTGGACAAAATAACCGAGACCATACTGAAACACAAACAAAACGAATTGGTTGCATTGATTGCCATTGATATAAGTGGTGCATTTGATAATGCGTGGTGGCCTGCCTCAATAAAAAGAATGGACGAAGACCACGTCCCAGCAGTTCTTATAAAAATTATCCAATCATTTTTAAATCGGAGAAGAAAAACAAGTCTCACCTTCTCGAATACAACAATTTCAAAATATTTATCAAAGGGATGTCCTCAAGGCGGACCATTATCACCTTTATTGTGGAATATAGTCCTGAATGATTTGTTGATCAACTTCGCATCCCCAAATTCTGAAATAATCTGTTATTCGGATGATGTTTCGATTGTTTGCTGGCACAAGACCATAGAAGGGTTAAAAAATGAAACAGAAAGAACTTTAAATTATGTAATACAATGGTGTACAAGAAATAAGCTAAAGCTAAGCCCGGAGAAAACCGGCTTAATACATATGCACGGCAAACAAAATATTCCAATGGGAACTCCAAATTTCATAATAAAACCAGTGGAAGAGGTAAAAATTTTAGGTATAAAATTTTCTAATCACAGAATTAAGTCAAAAATTAACTTCACACCCCACATTAATGATATTCTTTGTAAAATCAACCGTATGAAAAATCTTTTGTTTTCGCTCTGTGGGAAGATGTGGGGATTGGATGCTAAAAAAAGATTAATTTTATATAAAACTCTTTTCAGGCCAATACTAACCTATGGATCTGAAATATGGTATAAATTTATTAATAAAAGAAGTAAGCAAAGATTAAACTCTCAGCAATATCAGATTCTTCTTTAGGTAGTGAGAGCCTATAAAACGACCTCGTCAAATTGTATTCATAGTTTGGCAAAAATACCTATTCTCACAGATCAAATAGAATCGTTGATAATAAAATACGATTTGGCCAATTTATCAAAAGAAGAAATTAATGTATTCAGACCGCATGCCATGACTATAATTCATAACTACATAGAATCAAGAATGGCTGAAACAATAGCTAACACTAATGAAACATTCAGAAAATTTTTCCCATTTGGAATTTCTTTTTATTTTCGTCCGAATTTTTATAACTCACAGTTCGTCACGGGTCATGGTAATTTTGGAGAATTTCTGTCGAAAATCGGGGCAACGGATGATCCTAGCTGTTTCTGTGGAAAAGAAAACCAAGACTCAATGCATTTATTGATGGAATGTCCGATATTCCACAGCTACAGAAGTAATCATTTTTATCCCATCGAAGAGGTTTGCGAATTTGTATATAACAAAGACACTTATGTAAAATTCAATAATTTTTGTAAGTTCATTTTGGATTTTCTCTTCTGTTTAGGAAAACCATAGTTTCAGTTTTAATTGTGTTTTTAACCGGTTGTTGTGTTGTATATACTGAATTTTATATAGGTTGCTAAAATAATTTATTTTGGATTTTCTCTTCTGTTTGAGAAAACCATCGTTTCAGTTTTAATTGTGTTTTTAGTCGGTTATTGAGTTGTATATAGGTTGATAAAATAATCCATTTTGGATTTTCTCTTCTGTTTTAGAGTGCCATCGTTTGAGTTTTAATTATGTTTTTAGTCCGGTTATTAAATTGTATAAAATGAATTGTATATAATCTACTAAAATATATTTAGGCGCAAGTATCCCGAGCTGGGATATCGCGTCCGATATGTCAAATAAAATAAATAAATTGAAGATAGAAAATAACAAAAAAACTTCCTCACTTGCTTAAAATGTAGCCTGACACCTGCAGCTCCAGGACACATTTTGGCTTTCATTAGATGCACTAAACAGGATCTTTGGGAGAGACTGCTGTTTATCATAAAATAGCTCAAGGAGCATGAACTCATTGAATTTGTGTAATCTTTACACAAGGGGATAAGAAACAACAACAACCTCCTTAGTGTCTCTATCAGTGATTTAGGCTGTCTTTTGGTTTGAAATATTGCCTGATATATGGCTTAATAATAGATAGGCCTTTTTATCATTTCTAGATGAATCTTCTCTATCAGTTTTATTACTTCAAAGCCAAAAAAAGTGACCCAAAAGCAAAGCAAAATTTCACAACCTTAACAATCAATAAAAATTTGTTTCTTAGTATTCAAAAATATTGATACGCCTAATGTAAAAGCATCCTGCTAAACCATATTTTTGTTGCTAAACACTAACTCTAATTTTCAAATTTGATCAATTTTGTCTTTTAGGAAATTGGATCACTTTAGTGCCGCTGAATAATCCACCCACAAACCTCTACATAAACAGTATTATAGCGCCTTTTAACGGGGCAGTTTTCTGGCACTTTAAATGCAGACTCTTCACTTTGCATCTTGCTTGGTCAACATCCTTTCAGCTATTTATACCACATGCTCTTGCCATTTTTTCTCCTCCATATTTTTGCCAAATAGAATTTTCTAAACTTCCATATAACATCTTTAGTTCAACCAACTATATACATGTACATACACATATGTAAATATGTACATACATGTATAATTCACTACATACTATGGGGGGTCGGTGGAAGGCTGGTTAAACCGTTTGGTTTTTGACCACTACGACCCGGGTTCGATTCCCGTATTGGACACCTTTTTCTGATTTAAAAAAAAAATGCTCCAATGGCCCCCGATTCTTGCAAAAGTCCAACCCCACCAGCGAGTGCAAGTAACCAAACGGGGCTCTAGCACATTTGTAAGTGCAAAGTCAAACTGCTTTCCACATGTGTAGACATGTGGTGCACTTACAGTAAAAAGCAGTCGCTAACTACCCACCATGATTATCATGGCCTATACCACGTATACTAGGGATAAGCAAAAAAAAAACATACACATATGTACATATATACATACATGTATAATTCACTACATACTATAATTTAAAATTTCCCAAAAATCCCAACCTTCTTCTATACTGACTATAATAGCTTACCACTGACCCAGGGGTGAATTTGTGAGGTTATAGATTAGCCTTTCTCTCTCTCTCTGTGATACCATTCTAGATGATCTAATTCTACCCATGGTTAATAGAGGGCACTTGGGAGAGACAGCTACTTATCATTAAACAGCTCGGGGAGCATGAACTCATAGAATTTGTGTAATCTTTACACAAGGGAAAATAAGAAATAACATCAACAAACAATGATAAAGCACAATTTGGATTATAGATTATAATAAAAGAAAACAAGACCTAATCCAAATAATTTATTAGTGTGTGACGTTTCGGCAACAACATTGTCACCATCATCAGACAATATATTCTTTTGTCTGATGATGGTGACAATGTTGTTGCCGAAACGTCACACACTAATAAATTATTTGGATTAGGTCTTGTTTTCTTTTATCAACAAACAAGGAAAATATTGTGGATCCACCACACATTAGAAGAACTTGATAAATAAGATGAACCCTTTTTAATTGTCCAGGTAGATAAATTTTCCTGCGCAAAACAGATATCAAGATGATAAAGGAAATTTTTAAAATTATTTTCCTCCAATCCACCTACACATAATTTACACAGTTCTCAGAGGAGGAAACAGTAAAAAGTACATAAAATATTCCTCTGTGTGCTTTAATAAATAATTACTTATAACTTGCTAATAAAAGGTCAAAAACATATCGCCTTTCAAAAATCAAAAGTTTGTAAAGAATTTTACCAATTTAAGGAAAATGAAACAAAAAGAATTACATGGCAACCATGCAACCCTATTTCTCAATACATTAACAAACAACAAGAACATCCCTTTGTCCAAACAATCAGGTTCAAATTATGATGTCTTTGTACATTTTCAAAATTTTTCTTTCTCCCTCTTCTACTTCTTTTTTTTTTTTTTGTAATAAATAAATTTTGAAAAGCAATACAGTAGAACCTCCCTGTAAAGGACACCTAATTGCAGAGCCAAAGTGTCTTTTAGGGAGAGGTGTCCTCTTACCGGAGAGTTGCTAAATAGTAAAAATGGTAATTTTGACAATGAAAACTGTTCTTTACAGAGAGGTGTCCTCTAGCACGAGTGTCCTCTCACAGAGGGTATATTGTAAAAGGAAGAAGTGAAATAGGAAGCTCCAAGTTTAAACAAAATGTATTTAATCTATTCTCTCTTCATAAACTTTGGATAATATTTATAAAATCTCTCTCTCCACAATATGTGTGTAAGTTACACTTCTCTCTCTCTCTCTCTCTTAAACACAAATATATGTTAAACCTGAACGGTTTTACTTCAAAATATATAGCATTGTTGAAAGTGTATTTTTTTGTTTGTCTAGATCCTGCAGAGCCTGAACCAAAATCCCTACAGCACTTCTATTGGCATCTACTATAAGAAACAGAACAAAAAGGTGAGTCATTTCTTGTAAATCTGTATCCTTTCTTCTTTAAACTTGGATCCAAAATGTCTCTGTTGTTCCACAAAGCAACAAAAGGATCAAAACATGTGGTCAGTTCTTCTCTTAAAGAGAAAGGAAGGAAACACCTTGTTTTATGCAAAATGGAAATCTCCAGTACATCTTTAACCATATCATTGTTTATTGTATCCCAGTTTTTTTTTTTTTTTGACGTGACAACGTCTTAAATTAGGTTGCGGCTGGGAGTCACTTATGAAAAAGTGTAACGCCCGGTAACGTTACGATGAGTCACCGAACGAGAGTGCTGCGCGCGCAGCGCTAGAGAATTAGGCGCATTGAATCGGCGCATGCTTGTCTCTGTCTTTGTCTTTCTCGAACGTTCTTGGCGTTGGAAAAACAAGAAAGCGTCATAATACAAGTTCACACGTGTGGTTAAAGTATCGTCAGCTGTGTCTGTAGTGAAAATGTGGAGTGCTTAGATTCGTCATTTACAACAACTACAACAATAAAGGTAAATAATTGTACACTGATATTTCATTATCGTAAACTATGATTGATTGATTAATTGTTAGATTGACACAAAAGTTGATAGTGTTAAGTAAATTATTAGTTTAAAATTAATTAATTAATTAATTATTATTTTACAAATTTTAAATAGTTTCAAATTTATTTAGCAAAAATTTGAACCTTCGATCTGAATAAATGTTTTGATTTTCGAATTGATTATTTAAAATTACAAATATTAAGAAAAAGTGGCAGATATAAGAAAACCTTATTTAAACTGTGTTGAGCAAGAATTTTAACATCTAATATAAGTTAATGTTTTAATTTTCAACTTCATCATTTACAATTACAAATTTTATTTAATTTCAAATTTATTTATCAAAAATTTGAACCTTCGATCTGAATAAGTGTTTTGATGAGTTAATTTTCATTCAATTCCTTGTTCCTATTGTGCAATTTAATTATATTCATATCAATAAATATTCTACCGTTGTCACGTAAAATCTTCGCCCGTAAAACCGACTTTACAGGCAACCATTGTTTTAAGTTATTATTATTCCATTGTGCACAAGGTCATGGAGACTGAATTCATGGATTAAATTTACAATCTTGGTAGGGTTGGAATATAAGTCCTGTCTTGAGGCTCCCATACATTCCAAGAGGTGGTCTGGTGAGGTCTATTTGGTACATTGTGGGAAGGTCTTTACACCATCCTGGAAGAGGAGCAGTCTTGTATGGCTGCCAGTTTTGAGCCTGGAAATACAGGGTGCTGCCTGTTGGTTCATCCCACATTTGTATCCCAGAGTTCTACACATAGAGTCCAATTATTGGGAGTTGGCTGAAGTTGCATTTAGCATGCATGTAGAATTGTAAGCTAAATAGCTATAACCCATTTTTATTTGTTTATTTCCTTTTCAGAATGTATGGCGAATCCGTGTATTACACTAAATTTCTTAAGGCTTTTGTGTGTGTGTGTAAGAATAGAAAAATGCATAATACTTGAAAATTATATGGTTGTGTAGAAAAAGAGAAAATATATATTTCTTAAGGCTTTTGTGTGTGTGTGTATGTGTGAAAGAGAATAGAAAAATGCAGAATATTAAAAAATATATGGTTGTGTAGAAAGAGAGAGAGAGGGTTAGAAATTGCTGTGTCAGCACTGACCAATTCAAGTGATGGTCATCATTTTCCATATTTTTTTGTTAGGAGTGCAATCTCCCCCTCGTATTATCAGGTGAGGTTGTTGCATCAAGGAGTGAGTCAGTCAGTCAGAGAGGGATAGTGGAGGACACCCAGTAGGTTGCGCAACAACTTGCAACTGGCTGATGTGACTCACAGCCTTCTCCTTCCTTATCCCCCCTCTCTCTGCTCACAGTCCTCGCCATGGCTCCCAGGAAAAAGGTAGTTCTCTAGTTGACTGCTGTTGTTGTTCTCCCTTGTTTAGTAGATTATACATCAGCTTGGATTATTCAAGTATTGCCATCTATCTCTCTGTATAGTTTGTAACAATTTATATATATTTTTTGCCAGTATATATTTTTTTTACATATATCGTCAAATATTATCTACTTCAATTGATTTAATCCTCCCCTGGATATTAATTAAGGACAGTACAAGTTTGTTTTATGTTTAAAAGAAACATTCAATGCTTACATTTCCTATATATAGATGGCACGGTTGCTTTATACTAGCCTCTTCTGAAAACAATAAGTACAAGGCCAGTTAGGCATAAATTAATATAAAGCAATAACACGCCATCTATTTATAGGAAAAGAAAGCACAAATGTTTCTTTTACACATTGAGCAAACTTTAAAGCAAAGTTGTTGAGTAAGCTGCTGATAGCATGGTGCCTGTAAGATAGCAGTTGGCATTTACTGCCCTCAATCCTCCAGTGTGATAAATGAAACCCTTGTTTATAAACACTTTGTAGGGGAACTTTTCAGCTATATCTACTTTTGTTTTCTTTACAACCAAATGTTTTATTGCTTCACTTTATAAGATTTCTTTTATTCAAAAAAAGAATGATTTTTTTACCTTCTCAGATTTGATATTAAAAAAATCATCAAAATCCTATATAAGGAAAGGGTTTCTGAATATTCAAACTCGTTTGTGTGTGGACAAAACTTGACGAAGCGGAAAGTCTGCCTGTTGTCTTTTTTTTTTTGTAAGGAGACGGGCAATTTTGTTTACACTTGGTTATCTCCTGTGTCTTCAATAAAGATCACTGTGTATATAAAATATCTTTCAGAGTTATTTGTATGAATACCGATTTACATGCTAAAAGGTAAAACCTCCTTAAGTTTGTCCATGAGTGTGTCTTCAATAAAGGTCACTGTAATATATTTCAGAGTTATTGTCTGAATCCCAATATACATGCTAAAAGGTACAACTTCCTTAAGTTTTGTCCATGAGTGTGTCTTCAATAAAGGTCACTGTAATATATTTCAGAGTTATTGTCTGAATCCCAATATACATGCTAAAAGGTACAACCTCCTCAAGTTTTGTCTATGAGTGTATTTATTCAATTTCTATAATGTAATGATAATATATTACACTACTGATGTGAGGTTGGTCTGACTTGGTAACTGTGCAGCTGTTCATCAACTCAGACAAGACCCTGCAGGAAGCCATTGAGGTCAGTTCACACAACTCCTGTCCCATTATCTAGCCTTCTTCTGTCTTATCTCCACTCAATCATATCAGGGTATCAAGGTTGTAGAGCTTGTTGATGGTGTCTGTTGGGGATGAGTAGAGCTCATAAATATATGAGTCAATACAGTTTATGATGTAGTTTGGGGTTGCAGGTTGACACTTAGTACATAGTGGGAAAACCTTGAAACCAATCTGGAAAGTCATTGTACATAGATGACCAGACTTAAGTCTGGAAATCAAAGACTGTTGTTCTCTTGGGAGGACAGAACTTATCCCTTCTGCTCTGTATCGGCCATGTGCAGCAGTAGATTTCCATTATCTAGTGAAGCCTCTTTATCAAAGTCCACCTTATTATTGAGATTTCAAACCACAGACCCATTGAAGATCTTGATCCTTTTAAGCAGCACGTAACTGAATACATTAGAACCTCCCTTTAGCGGACACCTATCCATAAAGGACAGTTTTCATTTGCAAAATTACCATTTTTACAATTTAGCAACTCTCCCGTAAGAGGACACCTCTCTCTAAAGGACACTTTGGCTCTACAATTAGGTGTTGTCCTTTACAGGGAGGCTCTACTATATTACTTTTTTTTAGGGCAACCCCAATTTTTATTAAAATTACCCCTTTGCACACTTATGAATTCTCAGAGTGTTGGGTGTTCCAGTATGCCAGAAGCCAGGGCAAGGAGCTGCGGCTCACTGCGATCCCCCTGGAAGACGGACCTGAGCAGGAGGAAGAAGAAGAAGTCCGTGGAGCTCGGGCTGCTAGTGTGAAATTTGTCCAGGAGCCAGGTACCAGCTCCCAGCAGATGTCAGATGAGGAAGAGCTGGCCTGGGTGAAGCAGCACGGCTGGATGAGAGCGGTAGGTTGGCCTACAACTACTTTTTTTTTGCTTATCCCTAGTACACGTGGTACAGGCCATGATAATCATGGTGGGTAGAAGTAGGCGACTGCTTTTACTGTAAGTGCACTACATGTATACACATGTGAAAATCAGTTTGACTACTATTGTACAGATCAACTTTTGCTCATTTATTCCACATGGTTTAATACATTTCATATACAGATTTCAAATCCCACCAATATTAAACAGTAGTTGGTAGAATAGACTGGGAAGATTCAAAACTATTTCCCAAATTTTTAAAAACTTTTAATTATTCTTTGGAAAAAGGACACCTACATTTTTATAAAGTTCTCTTCTTCTTTCTTATCTCCACTCAATCATATTGGGATATAAAGCCTGTAGAGCTTGTTGATGGTGTCTGCTGGGGATGAGTAAAGTTCATCAATGGATGAACCAATACAGTCAATAATGTGGTTTGGGGTTGCAGGTTGACACTTAGTACATAGTGGGAAAACCTTGCAACCATTCTGGAAAGTCATTGTCCATAGATGACCAGACCCAAGTCTGAAAACTCAATCATATCAAGCTATAGAGCTTTTTAATGGTGTCTGCTGAGGATGAGTAGAGTTCATCAATGAATATAGTGGGAAAATAATGTTAGGATTGAATTGGTGTAACAATAGCATATTTCCCATAGAGTAGGTACCATATGTTGTTGTTGTGTTCCAGCTCATCAAGAACGTAGAGGCCAAGGCCCACGCTGTGACTGTAGCCCATCTTGCCAATCTCCTCCACCATCTGTCTCCAGCAGAGGCTAAGCAGGGTTGGTTTAAAGTCTGTTTGTTGTTTGAAATTCTGTTGCAACATTGCTGTTGTTGTTGTAGCTACCTGCAGCGTGGTATGCAACCTGTGCAACAACCTGGTCCTGGGGCCCTTTTATAAGTGCAGGTAAATCTCCCACTGTTGGCCAGGGGGTTGTTGGGTCTTGTCACCATGGTTGTTGTTGTGGCATCCATGTTGATAGTGTGAGTGAGTCAAGCTGGTCCATGGTTAGCTCTTTGGCAGAGATATAGTCATAATTGTACACCAGTTTATGGTGATAATGGTACTGATCCCAAGTAATTTCTTTTACTCTTTTTTTTTGCTAATCCCTAGTACACGTGATACAGGCCATGATAATCATGGTGGGTAGTTAACGACTGCTTTTACTGTAATTGCACCACATGTCTACACATGTGAAAAGCAGTTTGACTTTGCACTTACAAATGTGCCAGAGCCCCGTTTTGTTACTTGCACTCACTGGTGGGGTTGGACTTTTGCAAGAATCGGGGGCCATTGGAACATTTTTTTAAATTATAAAATGTGCCCAATGCGGGAATCGAACCCGGGTCGTAGTGGTCGAAAACCAACGGTTTAGACCATCCTTCCACCCCGACCCCCCTTCCTTTTACTAGTGCAGGGGGTCGGTGGAAGGGTGGTTTAAACTGTTGGTTTTCAACTCCTATGACCCGGGACGAATCCTGCATTGGGCACTTTTTATAATTTAAAAAAATGTTCCAATGGCCCCCGATTCTTGCAAAAGTCCAACCCCACCAGCGAGTACAAGTAAACAGGGTTCTGGCACATTTGTAAGTGCAAAGTCGAACTGCATTTCACATGTGTAGACATGTGATGCACTTATAGTAAAAAAAAGTCTCCAACTACTACCCACCATGATTATCATGGCCTGTACCACCTGTACTAGGGATAATTAAAGTGCACCTACATATCTACACATGGAGAAAGAAGTTCAAATCTTGTACTTATATAAGTGTGTCAAGGCCCTCTTTGTTTACTTGCTCTCACTGGTAGGGTTGGACTTTTGCAATTAAAGAAAATTTTTTTTTTATGATGAAAAAGTCCTCAATGTGGGATTCAATGAAGGTTTGTATCAATAACATGTGTCACATTCATTAGCTTTGAAATGCCATTTAGCCGTATCTCACTCTGGGGTGTAGTGTGTGCGAGGACTTTGACCTGTGTCCCGGGTGTGAGAACACGTCCCAGGCCCATGATGACAGCCACCCCCTGCTGAAGTTCAAGGCCGCCCGCATGGAGGCCAAGAAGTTGGCCCACCATCACTCCGGGGTGAAGCGCAAGAGAGAGAAGAATGCTGTGAAGGTGGCCAAACACAGGTGAGTGGTACACTGTCCCTTCTACTGTTACTCACACAACACTGGTGCAGTGGCTTCCTGAACTACAATGCCTCCTGCAAGGAATTCAGACATGTCTACTCTGTAGAGCCTGGCCAGTCCTTCACTGAGGTGTGGACTATTGAGAACACAGGACTCAAGACCTGGGATCGCCACGTCTCTGTGAGTAACCCACTTCTACCCCAGGTCTTTTGTTGTAAACTTACCATTCTCACTCCTGTCTTTTAACAAGTGGTTGGAGTGCTATTGTAGAATGAGCTCATGTTTGCTCTGTAGAACTTAGGTCTAGAGAATGATAAGGCACAATTTGGATTATAGATTATAAACACAAGGTAATAAGACCAAATAAATAAATAGAGTGTGACGTTTCGGTAACAACGTTGTTACCGAAACGTCACACTCTATTTATTTATTTGGTCTTATTACCTTGTGTTTAAGGTCTAGAGAAGTGTAGATAATTTAGTACATCTATTGCTTCCTTTATATCTTCTCTTTTCCAGATGTTATCATACTCTCATTGAATCAATGTGATAGTCTAAGTGACTTGATATCATTAGATCCAGTAAAACTCCGCCTTTGCCGTTCACAAGCCCAGATGAAAAAGGAGGAGGGGGAGCAGTAACAAGCTCACTAAAAAACCTGGGCTCAGCTGGCCCGGCTGATAGTACCCTGTAAGGGCTCCTGATTCAGGGATACAGGATGAGTAGCATTTGTACTCCATGTTAGGAGCGGCTGCAAATGGTGTCTGTTCCTCATGTCAGAGGCGGCCATTTCTTTTGGAGCTAAGTCGGCCTGCCACTGAGTAGTGCTCCCAGTCTTAATGACAAAGGCAGATGCATTCTACTTCACCCAATCATGAATGATCGAGTGGAGATAAGAAAGAAGAAGAAGACCCAGTGAGAGTAGGTGTTAGAATCAAGGTTTGAAGTAACCTCTGTATAATTTCAGCTACTATTACTTCTATGTCCAATTAAACTTCCATCTATTTATTTAGGGATGGTATTCTTCCCGTTATTTTCCAGGCTTGCTACATACTCTAAGCCTTCCTTATTATTTCTCTATTTAGTTTTGGGTCTGTGCTTAATTATTACTGCTTTTGAACTTTTTGAGATGGCAATAATAGTTTGAAGTGTGCCCATGGCTGACAAAATTGACTGGTTGTCAAAATTTGACTTTTGCCTTTGAACTTCTTGAACCTTCTCTTTCAACTTGGCTTTTCCTGATTGTTCCTTTGCCAATTATCTGAAAAGAGAGATTTAATTTTCAGTTAAAAATTTAATTAAATCCATTTTTTAGGAAAAAAAGGTGCAGTAAAAATGTACTTGCTCTATGGAGATTGGATTTTACAAACCCTCTCTTGTGAGATGTTGGACCAACTCTTTGTGTTGTGCTCAGCTCAAATGTATCGGCAACAGCGGCACCGCAGTGGTGCCCCAGCTGGAGAAGCTGTCAGTTGCGCCGCGCATGCCATGCGAGGTGGCTCGTATCCCAGTGGTGTTCAACATCCTGCCTGGAGTCCCCCAGGGCCCCAACCCCTGCATCAGTATGTGGAGGCTCTGCCGCAAGGACATCCAATTTGGCCCCACCCTGGTGACTTCCTTCACTGTGGCCCAGCCCCGCACCCTGGAGCAGGTATACTTCATCTAACCTGGACCTTGTTAGAAGTCCCTAGCTTGGACTCCTGGAATTTGTGTAATCTTTGCACAAGGGGATAAGAAACAACAACAACTTTCTTCATCTGCACTATGTTATGTTATATTGATGTATACATTTTTTTTTTGCTTATCTCTAGTATATGTGGTACAGGCCATGATATGGTGGATAGAAGTAGGTGACTGCTTTTATTGTAAGTTCACCACAGGTCTTACACATGTGAAAAGCAGAATGTAAGATGCATATATAACACTCTGGATTCCAGACTCTATGGATGTTCTAACCAAGTTGGCGATATAAAAGAAGCTGTTTTATAATGAGGTTCTACTTGTGTTAAAAGTAAAATTCATTTACAGACATTCTCTACTAGTTTCCATTGGTATAATTTGCAGAATGATGACTAGACTATACACTTTGAAATGTTTTCTTTTTATTTGTGTGAGTTTTTTTTCTACACGATTTGTAGTATTCAAGGAGAGTACAGATAAAACCAGATTAATGTAAAAGAAGCACCTTCATGATAGATCTTGCCACCTGTCGGTTTCCTTCTGATTGCAGATATATAGTAAACACTGCTCACTCGCAATGTTCTCTCACTAGATTTTGCAAATTCTAAGTTTAAATAAACATAAATTTTCAGTAGGAAGGAAGAAGAGTCTAGAGACAAAATCAGATTTCTGAACTGAACATTGTTCATGATGGCTCATATACCATCTATCAGATTCATATCAGGGGGGTCGGTGGAAGGCTGGTTAAACCGTTTGGTTTTCGACCACTACGACCGGGGTTCGATTCCCGCATTGGACACTTTTTTCTGTTAAAAAAAAAAAAAAATCCTTCAATGGCTCCCGATTCTTGCAAAAGTCCAACCCCACCAGCGAGTGCAAGTAACCAAACGGGGCTCTGGCACATTTGTAAGTGCAAAGTCGAATTGCTTTTCACATGTGTAGACATGTGGTGCACTTACAGTAAAAAGCAGTCGCTAACTACCCATCATGATTATCATCACCTGTACCACATGTACTAGGGATAAGCAAAAAAAAAAACAGATTCAACTAGATTTCTTCATTTGTGAATATTGGCCAAAAATTTTTTTCCTGATAAATTATTTGGAAATATCCGTAGAAATTTAAAAAAATTAACATTTAGTTGATTTTTTTTTTTCAGATAAGACATTCCTGTTGTGGTTATTTCTTATCCCCCATGTCCAAAGATTACACAAATTCCATGAGTCCAGACAGACAACCCTAGCCATAATCTTTCAAAATTCAATTCCCTAATCAGGAAAAGGTGTTTTGTAATTTTATTCATAAAATATAAAAAGAGTGCAAATTTGAGTTACACAATAAGGAGATGCCTTTTTAAGTTATCTACCTTATCCCAGTACAATTTCACATTTGTACCATTTTTTTTTCACATTGTTTCGCGTTCTCATGCACTTCTGGCCTTAACTACCCGTTTCATGATTTTTCCGGATGCCTGAATGACCAGTTTTTTGATCGTTGAGGTACAGCTTGCACCACGCTGATGAGGGCCAACAGCCCGAAATGCATACGTGGTTAGCTTTTCTTGATTAATTAAGAATGGGTATTTGGCCAATTCTGAAATAATTGAAGATTGACAAATAGTTGATATTTATTCTGATAGATGGTGAAAACCATAAGCAACTTTCTGTTGCACGATAAGGAGATGCCTTTTTCTTAATTTATACAATTTCACATTTGTTCTATTTTTTCATAAAGAGAGAGGTTAAAATATTTTAAAACCTGTGGGTGTTGATTGGACAATTTTTTTTTTTTTTGACAATTAAATAACTTTATTGACCGCTGGTCAACAATTACTCACGAGGAGTTAATAGGGCAAACTATGTACATTGGGCGGAGCCCTCACCGAGGGGGGCCTATGAAGAGGGCAAGGCTATCCTTAGCTTGTGAATTCCCCTGCGAATGGTGGGATGGTTGTTGATTGGGGAGTTGTGTCTCTTCCATATCAGAAGTTTCAGTGTTGTGCTCCCAAGATGTGCTGTTACAATCAGTGGTGCCTGGAACATTATATGAATAAGTGTTTGTTCATGCTGTGAGGTGGGTGTTTGCAGAAGGAGACCATCGCACAGGTGCTGACTGCAGCTGTGAGTGATGATCAGCCCAGTGTGAAGCGCAAGGCATTCATTTCCTCAACCAACACCCCAAACAACACTCCCTTCGGTGAGTATTGTCAGAGCTTGAATAGAGCTGCAGCTTTGTCCTTTGTTAGCTTCTAATTTAAATGAGGAATCTCCAAATTGTGTGTGCACTTTCTCACATATATACAGTTAAACCTGTCTATAGCGCCCCCTCTTGGGACTCACCAAAATAGGGTGCTATAGAGAGGGGGTGCTATAGACAGGTCACTTTTAATGTAAATCGCATCGAACTGCGTATTTAAAATCGGGCGCTATAGAGAGGGAGGCTCTATTTAGAGGGGGTGCTATAGACAGGTTTAACTGTAATTGTAAAAATATATACAGTAGTGTCTCCCAATTAAACTTTCCATTGAAAATAACAACAAAATCCACCCCACTTGCCCAAAATGTAGCTCGGCACCTGCAGCTCCAGAACACATTTTAACTTGCATTAGATGTTCTAAACAGAATCTTTGGGAGAAGCCACTGCTTATCATAAAACAGCTTGAGAAGCATAAACTCATGGAATTTGTGTGATATTTACACAAGGGGATAAGAAACAACAACAACACTGTCTATAAACAGCTCAAGGAGCATGAACTCATGGAATTTGTGTAATCTCACACAAGGAGATAAGAAACAACAACAGCATATCTCAGTCCTGGAGGCTGTAAAACAACAATCTTCAGTAAAATTCTCCTTGAGTGAGTGACAACAGTTATCAAATATTACATGACCTGTCAACAACCTCTGTGGTCTCTAATACTAGTGGTCTCCAGTTAAAATATGAAGTTTGGAATGCAGCATATATAATAGTGGCATACCAGATTTCTCTGAACCTTTGGGAGAGGCCGATACTTGTCATCAAACAGCTTGAGGAGCATGAACTCATGGAACTCTTGTAATCTTTGCACAAAGGGACAACCTACTTTCACCAACTATAATTCAACAGAATACACTTTTACCCCAGGATGTGGAATTAAAGTGGTTTGGCTCTCTATATCTGATTATTTATTGTTTCACAATTAAAACTTATTGATTGGAACTTGTTGGGAAATCAAAACTTTCTCCCAATTATCAGTAGTTCTAGTTGATGAATATTTGTACATTAGAACACTACCTCCCTGTAAAGTACAACACTTAATTGCAGAGACAAAGTGTCCTTTAGGGAGAAGTGTCCTCTTACCGGAGAGTTGTTAAATAGTAAAAATGGTAATTTTGCTAATGAAAACTTATTTTGTAGAGAGGTGTCCTCTAGCGGGGTGTCCACTAAAGGGAGGTTCTACTGTATTAATTGTGCTGATCTCTGTCAGGATATACAGTTAAACCTGTCTATAGAGCCTCCCTCTCTATAGCGCCCGATTTTAAATACATAGTACGATGTGATTTACATTAAAAGTGACCTGTCTATAGCACCCTATTTTGGTGAGTCCCAAGAGAGAGGGTGCTATAGGCAGGGTTAACTGTATTTAAAATATTGGTTAAATGGGTACAATTTTAGAATTCTCCCAGTGAAGGCTGGTAGATTGGGTTGTTTATAGTGATGGAATGTGCAGTCCTGAGTCCCCCCAAGTCTCCCGAACCCCCCCCACAGCCTGAGGTCAAGGATGAGATCAAACAAGGTGAGACCTCCAACATCAAATAATACTACACTTGGGAGGAAGTTTGTCATTTCATTGAACATTGATGAGAGATTTGAAACTATTTTATTTCCTTTGGGTCTTTTAAAAAATTATACAATTATCTACTGCCCTTACTGCAATGAAAATTTAATAGGAGTGCTTGGCTCATCAGTGGTGAACTCTCCTAGCTGTTTTGCCAGCTTAATCTACCGTACTGTAGTAATATTGATTTTTCTCTTTTTTTCCTAAAAAGGATCGTATGTTACCATACCAAATAGTTTCAATTTCTCAAAATAGACGGCGTGTTAACGCATTAATGTTCTAATTGTTGAAAAATTTATCATCTCCTTATTAAACTTGGCCAATTACCCAATGGCAAGAAGGGAAAGCATGCTAAAGTGAACTAGCGATTACCGAATCTTCACTTGTAACAAACCTAAAGTAATCCCCACAGTGATACCTAATAGTGAAAAGATTTACAACAGGCCATCTCAAGCCATTGAAGATAGAAAATAAAATCTACCCCACGTGCCCAAAATGTAGCTTGACACCTGCAGCTCCAGAACACATTTTGGTTTGCATTAAATACACTAAATAGAACCTTTGGGAGAGGCCGCTGCTTATCATTAAACAGCTCGAGGGGCATGAACTCATGGAATTGGTGTAATCTTTACACAAGGGGATAAGAAACAACAACCTGATAGTGAACCAAATGTGCCAATAGAGGAATTAGCTATTGTGAGGTCCCCGTGTAAAACACATGCTGTTTGGTGCAGCAGATGAAGAGGAAGGCAGACTGTCCAGCAACAGCTCAGAGTCAGAGGACTCAGAGTTTGTGGTGATCCCCTGTCCCCCACTTCCCTCCGCTACTGACAGCCCTACTGGCACTGGTTAGTTTACAACACTACGGTCACATGTATTATATTGTGAACAACAGATAGTGAGATGCCAAAACTAAAGAGCCACAGTGCTTAGTCATTCTTACACCAAAAATCACTCAATGTGGAGGCTTAAAAGTGATTTTATTGCCAGGCAACCTTTATAAGAAAATAAAACCTTAGGCACAAAAAAGTTTCTTCTACACATAAAACAAACTTCTACTGTCCTTACTGAAATGTAAAAAATATATATATATTGGGAGGACTTAGATCATCACAATGGTTAACTCTCCCAGAAGTTTCTCCAATTTAATCTACCAGACCACTTCTTAGATATCTAATACTGTATTGGACGATTCTGCTTATATATGCTACATTGAAGAGTGGAATCTTAGAAATGGTATATAAGCAAGATTTTAGGACGGTAGAATTATCTACTTATATATTTGCCTTATTCTGTCTGTTTGTTTGTCTGTTTGTCTGAAGCTCACGGATAGAATGCGCGCTCATTGGCTGCCAGGGAACACGTGTCCTCCCTGCCCCCCTCTAGACAACCCTGTTATTCAAAAACCATACATCCAATCGCCATGAAATTCTGGGATATTATTAGGTATATCCCCGGAAAGGTTTTCGAAAAATAATTTCTTGAATATCCTTAGAGTTATTTGCAGAATTGTAGATATAACTCGCAAGCAGCGCCGCCAGACGGTGATGAAAGCAATGGGGAGGTAACACCATCTATGTTTGATTTTTTAAACTGTTTATATTTCTGAAGAAAAATTGAGATTGAATTAAAAGGGGGGAATTGTTAGGTTTATTAATTCAAATAATTTTTCTCTGTGTAAATAATTATGTAAATATATGAATAAATATAAATTGATGATGATAATATTAGCTAGCATATGTTAATTAACAATTTGGCAACGTAGTTAGTGCCTTCTTTATCCTTTCTTGTTTTTTGTATTTCTTCTTAATCCTTAAATTTTACTTTTGTACTTTCTATGCATAAAGATAATATTAAAAAATATATAACATTTTTCTCTTTTTTACCCCCAAAAACACCAACAGGGATGGTATAGTTGCATAAATGATACACGTTTTATAACAGGTTTAAATATTGTCAAATATAATTGGAAATTTTAGTATAATATGTAAATTAATAGATCACACGCTCTCTATTTATAACACTATCATCCCTGTTTGTTGAGAGGGGTGAGAAAACTTTGACACTGTGTATCAAATACAGTTAAACCTGTCTATAGCGCTCCCTCTTGGGACTCACCAAAATAGGGTGTTATAGAGAGGGGCTGCTATAGACAGGTTACTTTTAATGTAAATCGCATCGTACTACGTATTTAAAATCGGGCGCTATGACCACCCAAGTCAACGTTTTTAAAATATATTCGCACTCGGGTAAACCCCGGGCGTTGCCCGGGCCATTCGTCTAGTATTTAAATATTTGCATTGAGCAATGCTCTTCAATAAACAAATAAGGACAAAGGCAGTTAGGCATAAATTCATTATAAGACAATTTGTATATATATATATATAGTCCCTCCCATGAGAGACCATAGCCTAAAAACATGGCCTGTCCTGGAGGTGGTCTCTTATCAGACACACTGTTTGAGTTGAAACATCCTTCATGGCTATGCCTGACATGACAGTCTCTGATGAGACTCTAGGAAAGACAGAATTTAGCCATGATCTCTCATGAGAAACTACTGTGCTGATGAATTTCCTCAATGGCTCATGCACAAGTCAAACATCACAAGTAACTGAACAAGGTGCTTGCCCCCGGTGAATACAAAATCAAACAGCTTCCCATTTTCTTGATAAATCACGAAAAGCCATCCACGAACACGTTTCGGGCTGTTAAATACCCATTTCTTGGTTTCTCAAAAAGCCTCTGGGACCAAAACATTTTTGGTTGCTTTGGTACAGCCTGCTCCACGCTGATGAGGGCCAACAGCCCAAAACGCGTTCGTGGTTGGATTTTCTTGATGGGTTGGCCAAATATCAGGGAAAAGGCTAAATCAACGTTTTAGTTGATTTCTCTTACACTAGATGGCACTCTGCCATCTAAAAAGCTCATGTGCTCGTGGTCAGGATATGCCTTTTTTGATTTTAATATCAACGCCTGACCTTTTTGTATAGACAGCATAAATTTGTGGGAGGATGATAGTCATGTATCAAAAGAGGCATCTCTCCCTTTAATTTTAGCATCAGAATGATGGCACTGTACATTACAATGTGTAACTATATACACTCCGTTATACATCTAGTTCTTCTGATAAGGCACAATTTGGATTATAGATTGTAAACACAGTAATAAGATCAAATCCAAATATATAAATAGTGTGTGACGTTTTGGTAACAGCTTTTTTACCATCCTCAGACAAAAGTACTGATAGTAACAATACTGTTACCAAAACATCACACACTATATATTTATTTGTTCTTATTACCTTGTGTTTCTAGTTTTCCTGTTGAAGGGCATGTTGGCCTGAAAACTAGAGAAATAAAAATGGTGGAAGAAACTTAAGCCCTGGATTGTTTGTTGAGTTTATTAAGTTGTTTTTTTTGCTTATCCCTAGTACACATGGTACAGACCGTGATAATCAT
This sequence comes from Cordylochernes scorpioides, assembly GCA_030710605.1. Taxonomy (NCBI): domain Eukaryota; kingdom Metazoa; phylum Arthropoda; class Arachnida; order Pseudoscorpiones; family Chernetidae; genus Cordylochernes; species Cordylochernes scorpioides. The sequence continues at coordinate 64,759,974 of CP092863.1, forward strand.
GGTGGGTAGAGGTTGACAACTGCTTTTACTATAAGTGCACCACATGTCTACACATGTGAAAAGCAGTTCGACTTTTGCACTTACAAATGTGCCAGAGCCCCGTTTGGTTACTTGCACTCGCTAGTGGGGTTGGACTTTTGTTAAGCGTCGAGGGCCTTTGGAGCATTTTTTTTTTTTTTATTAGAAAAAAAGTGTCCAATGCGGGAATTGAACCTGGGTCGTAGCTGTCGAAAACCAACAGTTTAGACTTCCACAGACCCCCACAGTAAAGGTTGAACATGTATTAAGATGAAGTGTGGTGCCAGGAGAGAACTACTGCCAGGATCTGGAGTCCATCAGCGATTCCATGGCAGTCCTGTCTATGGATGGAACTGTATCCTCCCTGGGTAAGTTGGCCACCTTTCATTTTCTCAAAAGGGGATTCATAAGGGACTTGCTAATATACAATTTGGATTATAGATTAGAACTACAAGGTGATAAGACCAAATCCAAATAATTTTCCTCTTCTGTTTTTCCACTTCTAATTCTAAGAATAATATTTTAGGTTGTTTTAGGAAACTTATTTTCTTCCTAGGGCATTCATAAGAGACACTTGCTAAATGATAAGATACAATTTGGATTCTACAAGAAAATAAGACCTAATCCAAATTAATAGCATGTGACGTTTCAATTAGGTCTTATTTTCTTGTAGCTATAATCTATAATCCAAATTGTCTTTTATCATTTTTGATAACAGTAACTATTTAAGAATATGCTGCGATATTTTTTTCTCATTTATTTTTTTGTCTGATGATGGTAACAATGCTGTTACCGAAACATCACACACTATTAATTTATTTGGATTTGATGCTTGAACTGATTGAATTTGAAAAAAATTTGAATCATGAATGTATATTAACTGAACTTTTTAAATACACTAGAACCTCCCTGTAAAGGACAACACCTAATTGCAGAGCCAAACTGTCCTTTAGGGAGAGGTGTCTTCTTACCGGAGAGTTAATAAATAGTAAAAATGGTAATTTTGCAAATGAAAACTGTCCTTCATAGAGAGGTGTCTTCTAAAGGGAGGTTGTACACAGTACATCTTTAATTAATCTCTTATATATAGATCTTGTTAACTCTGAATTTTTACCTGTAATCCAACAAATTCCATGTGTTATTGGAACTGCCATCTCTTATTTAGCCACAGATCTTATTACTCCTGGGATGGCTGAAGATGTGTAACAAAAATATATTTTGTTAGCTTTATCTTCTTTAGCTTAAACTTCTAATTTCTTTCTACGGCACACATGCTGGGCCCATAACCTGTTGGGAGCTAAGACTTTCCTATTCTAACAATGAACAGAGTAATCACCAACACCTCGAAGTAATTAATACTTTTTAATTTCCTTTCTTAACTAACTCATTTACATCGGAAATATCTTTATTTACGGGGCTGCTAACCAAAATGAATGATTTTTGAGCCCCGATGGACGCATAAAGCGGAATATAGATAAAGCACAGTTGGAGGGGCCTGGGGATGGGTGGCCAGGGGATCATCGCCAGGTGAGGCCAGGAGAGCCAGGATGTAGAGGAGGGGGGCAGGGTGGTGATCCGCGGAGATCAGGGGGAGTCAGAGACGGGTTCAATAGTGTTGAGCCCTGGGGTGACCGTGGAGAGCAGACATCCCGCAATGCTTAAAGTGTATGATTTTTAAGCCCAAAATAATGTAGCAAGCAGACAAGCCGCAATGTACTATATCAAAGTACCAAGGTGCTGCACGCAACCAAGGTTGTTCAAAAAGGTTATATTCCCCAGGCCAGGGCTAATTTACATCATTTCAAAAACCAAATATATACATGCAAAATAACCTGGTCATCTGGTCAAAAATACAAATATATTAATCTATGAAAAACAACTTATAAAAAAGCTAACAGATGTGTTCTGCACTGATAATGGGGGAGGTATCTTAGTTCATTCTGAAGATTTACCATGTACACTCATGGACATGAAGAGTCTTTTATGTCACCGGTCTTCTTTTTTTTGTAGGAGACACAGGAAATTTTGTTCAAAGTTGGTTCTCTAGTGTGTCTTCAATAAAGGTCACTGTGTCTAAAATATCCTTCAGTTTTTGTCTGAATCCTGATGCTAAAAGGTACAACTTCCTCAAGTTTTGTCCAGGAGTGTAAATCTTTGTATTATAGGAATCTGACATTTCATCTCCTTATTCGTGACATGCCCCCCCATGACCACCCTGGTGGTGAATGTGACAGCCGACACAGAAACCCCTGCAGAGGAGCAGGAGCGCCGTCGCAGCTCCCCAGAGCTGGAGCAGGAAGAAGCCTTCCGCTGCCTGGTGACCAAGGTGAACCTCCTGTGTCAGAACTCAGACACCACAGCTGTCAAGACCTTGACCCCGTACCCCTGTCTGTCTGAGCTGGCGGTGGCCAATCTCAGCCTCTCCCGCACCCTCTTTGAGAACTCAGCACTGGCCGATGAATTCCCTCAGCCGACTGAGGAGACTGTGAAGGTCTATGTGGCTCCAACTACACAGATTTCCCTGACTGCCTCACCTTCCCCAGCCTCACAGATCTCTTCTCCAGTTGTTCAGGCTTCACCCACAACTGTGCAGCAGGCCTTTACCCCAGCTGTCCACCAGATTTCTACTCCAGTTGCGCAGGCCCCAACTGTCCTGGCTTCTACCCCAGTGGCACAGGTCTCTGTCCCAGCTGCACAAGCCTCCACCCCAGTAGCCCAAGCCTCCATCCCAGTGGCCCAAGCTTCCACCCCAGTGGCACCAGCCTCTACCCCAGTGGCCCAAGCTTCTACCCCAGTGGCACAGGTCTCTGTCCCAGCTGCACAAGCTTCCACCCCAGTGGCCCAAGCTTCCACCCCAGTGGCCCAAGCTTCCACCCCAGTGGCCCAAGCCTCCACCCCAGTGGCACAGGTCTCTACCCCAACTACCCAGGCCTCCACTCCAACTACCCAGGCTACAGCTGCCCAGACCCCAGCTGCAGAAGATGATTCAGCAGCCCAGCAGGTAAGCTAGCACCTCAACTCTCGTTGTTCAAGTCAACTCAAAACTGACCAAACAAGACTGTGATTACCAGCTACTATGATCTCTCCAGAGATGTCTTCAATCTTGTAACAATGACTTGTATGCCATTCCAGATAGTGCACTAATATACTCTTAGCTAAAGCTACTTTATGCAGTTTCTCTATAAAAGATAAATTTCAACATTGACCAAACATATGAAGAGGTAACATAAATGGAAAGGCCTCTGGAGAGACATTGAATTGAAGAGTGGACTGATTTCAGAGTTGGCACAATATCAAATCATTTCTTAAAAAAAAAAAAAAAAAAAAAAGACTTAGACTATTACAGAGGGTGTTCACACTTATAGGAAACAAGTTTTATTATAAAATATTAAAAATTAACACCATATATTTGAAAATTTTCAAATGTTCTATTTGAAAGCCTTTTTGTTTATTTACAGAACGGCACCTGATTTTCCACGATAGCAGACACTTTCTGATCATGGTCATACTCAAAAGATCCCATTCTTCCTTTACCACTTTCCAGAGACCTTCAATTGTCCTAGAGTGTCTCTTTCGAAGTGCTCTTTTAAGGCATCCAAAAATGCAAAAATCCATCGGGGCTAAATCAGGAGATTTTACAGGGGTTCTGTTCTTTGGAATAGTGTTGATTCCTATTCTTTGCCTTAGATCTTCCAAATAAGCTTGGGTTGAAGATGAGGTATGACTTGTGGCGTTATCATGGTGAAACCAGACTTTGTTGCTCTGTTTTCCATAGATAGATGGAATATCATTTAAAAATATAGGTTCTAAAATGTTGTTTTGATAGTACTCCGAGTTTATTTTTAGCATTTCTTTCAACTTTTCCTATTTTTATTTTTTTTTTCATATGATATACCGCATGCCACCATAAATCCTTTGGGGTAACTTTCGGCACATTCCTTCACCCAAATTGGCCTAGATTTTTCCACCCTTTTTTGGATAGTATATAGCTCTTTTTCTGTCGCAATCTGTTGAATATACCCATTCTTCGTCATATGTAACAATAAATTTCCATCTATCAGCAGCCAAGAAATTTTCATAAAAATATCTGCTGATAGTGTGTCGCTGACGAATATGGCTCTGAAACAATTTGTGAACCGCATGTATTTTTGTAGCTTTTAGGCCTAAATCTTTATTTATTATTTTATTTATTGTTGACACTGATGTTCCTATTAATTTTACTATATCTCTTTGTGGCATAGGATTTTCTTTTGTAATATATTTTTTCACTTTTTTGACAGTTGCAGGAGTTCTCACAGATATAGGGTGATAATATTTTGTCCATTTCTCCGTAGGTGCTTTGAATAAAAACATGATATTTTTGTCGTGAATAATATTATAAATACATTTTTTAGAAATGTTGATATCATCTTGTTTGCATATTTTAATTATGTCCAAATAGGTAAGATTAGCTCTGTAAAGTGGTAAAGGAAGAATGGGATCTTTTGAGTATGACCATGATCAGAAAGTGTCTGCTATCGTGGAAAATCAGGTGCCGTTCTGTAAATAAACAAAAAGGCTTTCAAATAGAACATTTGAAAATTTTCAAATATGGTGTTAATTTTTAATATTTTATAATAAAACTTGTTTCCTTTAAGTGTGAACACCCTCTGTATATAGGTATATACAGTGTTGTTGCAGTTATTATATGGGTAGATGCAGTGTTTTTGTTGTGGGTGCAGCCTCCACAAGCCTCTGGTGGGAACCCCCAGCCAACCTTCCCCCCCCTACCCCTGCGATGGGTAAGTTTAGAAATTGCACATTCTTCTTGTTTCTTGTAGATAAACAGCCTAAGTACCTTAGACACAAACTTGTGGTTGGGATGTATTGACCGAGGGACCGTGTATCAATAGTATCAGAATCTACCCCAGCTTTGGTTCAGTAGAAACATCCTCTCGTATTTCTTGACATTTGAGCCAGAAACTAGGATTTTGTGTGAAGGTTTCTGGCCCAAGTGTCTCAAAAGAAATCCAGTTTGTAGTTGTTAGATTGTTTCTTTCTTCCAAGTAGTGTGGTGTTGGGCTGCAGGATCCCTCCAGTGATGAATGTGGTGAACGGCATGGCCAAGGTGTATAACACAGCCAAGGCAGTGCTGCAACATCTCACCCCTCCTGTGCCGCGCACCACACCCCCTCCCACAGCCACCTCAGAGCAAGGGGAGTTTGTATACCCCCAGGAAGCCTGGATTGGCAACCACATGACCACAGTAAGTAGTTAGTTGTACCAACATTGGTACTCTCTCTATACTTGGTTGATCTGGCCTTGTTGGAGCTGCTTCTAAATTAGTGAACAGACATTCTGTAAAACTGGGTTTATCTGTGAAGTTTCCCATTTTACAGATCAGTATGGAGGTCAGTGGACGAGTGGTCTAAATCGTTAGTTTTCGACCCAGGTTCGAATCCAGTATTGGTCCCTTTTTTTTTTTTTATTAAAGATAAATGCTCCAATGGCCCCCGATTCTTGCAAAAGTCATACCCCCCCCCCCCCCACCTGTGAGTGGCAAGTTCAGTGGACAAGTGGTATAAACAGTTGGTTTTTTAGACCCGGGATCGAATCCAACATTGGTCGATTTCTAATTTAAAAAATGCTCCAATGGCCCCTGAATCTTGTAAAAATTACAACCCCACAGACAAATGGCAAGTAACAAAATGTATGTGTGAACTATATACAATGGTTGGTATGAATGATGCTCCTCCAATGTCTTGTGGATTACTGGTTGATGTATTGGACTGTTGCTAGGTAGGGGGGTAGTACAGGGAAAGTAAGGTACAGGAGGGGCTCAGGTGTACAAGCCTCTCCCTCCAATTGTAGACTGTCTATTATAGGATAAGTATTGCTTCTCAACTAGAATGGTTCAAAACTCAGAAATAGAGAGCACCAAACAACACTAACAAGATTTAGAACAGGCCATCTCAAGCCATTGAAGATAGAAAATAATAACAAAATCTACCCCACTTGCCCAAAATTTAACTTTGGCACCTGCAGCTCCAGAACACATTTTGGCTTGCATTAGATGTACAAAACAAGACCTTTGAGAGAGGCCACTGCTTATCATCAAATAGCTCAAGGAGTATGGACTCAGGGATTTTGTTCAATCTTTGCACAAGGGGATAAGAAACAATAACAAAAAATAATGGTTTAAATGGTCATGTTCCAAGTACTGTTCTTAAAGTGCAGGAGTGGGAAGCCAAGGTTTGTTGTATACTTGGTATATCCTCCACATTTTGTGTTAATAATAAACTTGATCAGCCAGTAGCACTTCAAGTGCTGCTGTGTTCACTGGAAGGTCATTGCTGGAATCCCATCTGTGGTTGGTCAAAAACATTTCTCTGTAAAGTCTTATTCCAATAGAACTATTAGTATTGTTGTTTCTTATCCCCTTGTGCAAAGATTGCACGAATTCCATGAGTCCATGCTCCTCGAGCTGTTTGATGATAAGTAGCGGCCTCTCTCAAAGGTCTATTAGTTGAATGACAAGTGTGTATCCAATAATACTGACAGTACAATGTGTGTTGTGCAGCAAGAGTACCAGTATTTCGAGTGGAAGTTCGGCCCCATGATCCAAAGTTTCCATGAGATGGGCTTCAAGGACAGGATCCGCATTGAGTATCTGCTCCAGAAGTTCAATGGAGATGTCAACAAGGTGGCCAACACCCTGCTGTGCGATCCGGCCGAAGACCCGGACAACAACTGGTTCCTCACCCGCCACCGGGCTTTTGACTTTGATTAGATTACACCCCCTTTTCCTCCTTTCTTCCCTTTTTTTTTTCTTTATATTTTATTATTATTTTGTAATCTGTGCATATATTATCATCATTCCAGGCTTTTCTCTCTCTCTATCTCTCTCTTTAGTTGTGTCTGACCTGCCTGTTGGGACCGTAGAGCTCCTCCTTGTGTGGTGTGTATGTATGATTCCTGTAAATCTGATACGTGCAATAAAGATATGCTTCCCCCAACCTCTTCTCTTCTTTGGGACTGCACTGCTGACTTATGTCTTCAGTATCCAGACATTAGTCTCCAGGAGCTACTCTAGATAAAGTAGAACCTCCCTGTATAGGACACCTAATTTCAGAGCTAAAGTGTCCTTTAGAGAGAGATGTCCTCTTACCAGAGAGTTTCTATATTGTAAAAATGGTAATTTTGCAGATGAAAATTGTCCTTTGTTGAGAGGTGTCCTCTAGTGAGATTGTCTTTTCAAGGAGGTTCTACTGTATATCGCTCCATATTAGATTCAAATATTAAGAATGATGGGTAGTGCTTACCTCACCCATACCCAGGGCTTTTGCTTTGCCTTCGAGCTGGCAAGGATCAAAGGCAGATGAAGCCATCTTGGCCTGTTGGTTCACCTTTGTCTTTACCTTCTTGGGCCTCCTGGTGGTGGTGTCTTGTCCATGGAGCTGATCAGATCGGTCCATGCACCCTGATCACAATACCGACCAACTGAGGTGCCTTGTTAATATAGATGTTCTCTTCTGAATTGATGTCTGCCATATAGAGGGCTGCAAGGATGACCAGGAAACTGTATATATGGTCTGGAGTGAGTTGCTCAATGGAATGAAGAGTGCCATTGCCCCGTTAGTCAGCCACATTTCAGAGTTCCCTGTTCACAGTTACCGTAGCGGCTCAGGGCTCACAAAGTCCTCACCATATTTCGCTCTACAGGGCAGTCCTTGTGCTGCTTCTCCCACCCGCCACATAGAGGAGGGGCTTGGGCCTCCTGCTGGGCAGGTATAGCTGCTGGATGGTCTGCAGCTTTGTCATTGCCAGCTGGAGCAGCTGCAAGGTATTTCTCCATCCTTGTGACAGTTGTAGACTGGTCCTTAGGCTAGTGGAGTGAAAAGCTTTCACCACTCCCCAGGGATGAACAGGGCACTTTCCTCTATTCTCCTAGACTGGGATGTTAGCTTCTTTAGTACCTTCTCCAACGAAAATTATCTATATGATAAAGCACAATTTGTATTATAGCTACAAGAAAATAAGACCTAATCCAAGAAAGAATAACTTCTTAGGTCCATTTAAGTTTATCAAAAATGATAACACACAATTTGGATTATAGGATTAAGATGAATTAGGTCTTAATTTCTTGTAGCTAAAAACTCTTTATACTTAACTCCTGGCCAAACTTGATCTTAAGAGAGTACTTGTAAAACTCGCCCACTGAACCCCAGGTAAATTGTTTCCCTGGGTAACTTCTAGGCCGGTAGCTATGGCAATATTTGCTGCAGCCTAGACTGATGTTTCATACCACATAATTTCCCTCTTTTTTTGGGAGAGGGGTCGTTGGAAGGATGGTCTAAACCGCTGGGTTTCGACCGCTACAACCCGAGTTCGATTCCCGCATTGGGCACTTTTTTCTGTTTAAAAAAAATGCTCCTAAGGCCCCTGATCCTTGCAAAAGTCCAACCCCACCAGTGAGTTTAAAGAAGCAAACGGTGCTCTGACACATTTGTAAGTGCAAAGTCGAACTGCTTTTCACATGTGTAGACATGTAGTGTACTTAGAGTAAAAGCAGTCACCCACTTCTACCCATCATGATTATCATGGCCTGTACCATGTGTACTAGGGATAAGCAAAAAGGAAATTGAGGGAAAAAGAGAAGAATACCTGCAATTAAGTTGCTGAAAGAAGTCAAGGAAGGTAGCAGAAGGTCACTTTAGATGATCTGTGAATGATGCTCACTAAGAGATCAAATTGAAGAATATTTGTCTATATGTTGTTTCTTATCCCCTTGTGTAAAAATTTGAACTCTAAGTGTTTAGTTAGTTCGCAGGCTGGTCTGGTTTGAGAATGACGCCGGCAACATTTTCCCTTATATTAATTTTCAGATAGAATCTTATAAATTAATAAAATGGAGAAAAAAAAAGAGTTTGATCAAAATTTGTGATTTATAATAATATTTTAAACATTTGTACAATTTAACAAATGTTCATTTGTGGCGAGATGCTATATTTTCAAATTACTGAGGGGATCACAATTAATATTGATTTTATTCAACATATTGAGTAATTGTGGGACCAGGAAAATTTTCTAATTATCGAGAGACGCCTGTATAACATAATATTACATAATATTACAGGAGGATGGTATTCGTATACTAAAAGTAGCTCCTCTCACTGATGATTACATTTTACTCTGGGGTGATAAACCAAAATCATTATTTTAATGCATTTTTAAAGGAAAGGTTCCTGCCCAAAAGTCCAACCCCTCCTCTATCTACATGGTGGGCGGGAGAAGCAGCACAAGTAAGAGACTGCCTTGTAGGGCGAAGTACGGTGTGGTGGTGGTCATGAGCCCCGAGCCGCTACAGTAACCATGAAGGCCTACAGGGAAGTCTGAAATGTGGCTGACAGTAACCATGAAGGCCTACAGGGAAGTCTGAAATGTGGCTGACTAACGGGGCAATGGCAACCCCATTCCATGGAGCAACAAAATCTGACCACCAAGGGAGGATTATATATATATATATATAGAGCAATCCATATTTAAATATTTGGATAATAAAAAGGCATATATTGGCAAACAAATCTTTCAATATGTGGGCGGCATAGGTTTATTAGCGGAGTCATTAACAAATTATTTATTGTAAAATCAACTTTTAATTACATTTATTTATACAAATTATCAGAAGGGTTAAATTGGTGTATATTACATGTTGAAGTTTATTTTTTGTATCTGTGTGTGTGGTCAAATATCATTTCTAGATTATATAATGTTAGATATATGTGTTTGATATATTATAGATAAATATTAACATTTTATATGATTTTTGTTTTATATTTAAAATGATGTATAATTATTTTATTATATTGATATGACAACAATTAATATGATATTAATGTTAATATATGGGAGCCGCTACAAATATATGCCTTTTTATTATATAGATAAGGGGTGATAACATGTCATCTATATATTAAGAAATCGAATCATTACAATACAAATGTTTTTTTTTTAACATAAACCAACTTCTATTGTTCCTACTGTGCTGAAAAAATATTGGGAGGGCTTTGCTCATCAGTAGTGAACCCTCCCAGCTGTTTCACCAATTTAATCTACTAGACCCCTTCTCCGAGCTCTAAAAACTGTATTGGATCATTCTGCTTATATATGCTACACTGAAGGGTGGAATCTCAGAAATGGTATTCAATCACATTATAGACATAAGCTTTTAGGACAGTAGAATTACATATAATATTTGCATCATGCAATGCTCTTCCGCAAACAATAAAGAACAAGGCCAGTTAAGCATAAATTAAAATAAAGCTATATATATATGTGGCAATATCGTTGCGGGGTTTCTTGTTGTTGGATGCGAATGGTGAGATTTGGTTGAAGCGCAGCCGTTTGAGTGGAAGTTGCAGCATACAGTTAGGAATAATCAGGACACATGATTGAGTTTGAAAATAAAAGGCAACTGGGTTGGAGGGAAGAAAGCTTGAGAAGAGTTGAGCGATTTGACTTATTAATTAGTTGATCACATGGCGATGATGGGATTTAGATGAAATGAGCGGAGAGAGAGATCTCTAGAGTAGATGTTACCTTGTTGGAAGCGAAGGAGCAACTGTCCGAACTCGGCGAGAGCCACTGAACAACTGTAGGTGTTGTTCCTATGAGAGCGAAAACGTAACTGACCATTCTTGCTTTTCGATTTAACACCAAGACTCAGTTTCTCTCTGATTGGTTGAGAGATGATCACCTGATCTTTCCCTATTGGTTGACCTGTTTAGATGCTATCTTCTGATTGGCCGGCGGCTTCCTTTAGTGTTAGTTACGCCCGGCCTGGGTCAGGAAGTGTCGGGTAGCTTGACGCTTATAACTTCGACGGATATTAGATACGTCCTGTCTTTGCCGGAAATATTGGGTGTTAGCTTTAACATTTATAACTTCTGGTCACTAGATACGTCCTGTTTTTCCAGGAAGTGTTGGTTTAAACTTAGCTCGCAGGGACCTGGGGTCAGAAGGTTAACTGCGTCGTTATTAATAAATATGCTCTCCTCTAGATCTACTTTCTATGTCTTTTGTTACTTTCTTTCCTCCAGTTACCTTATTCTTTTATTAAATCTTTGAAAATCATACATGGTACATACATAGTGGGTCGGGGTTGCATTTGATTATATACAAATTATGACAGATGCGCCCCCTACATGTGAAGAATTCAAGAAGGGGTTAGCCTGAGAGAATTCTGTAAAGTGAAAAATAATTTTGTGGGAAAATTAGTTGTGGGTATTGAGTCTATATACAAGCATTGGTGGCGATATAATAAGTAAAATAGAATGGTGTTGATGATATAGGTTGAGTATAATTAATAGAAATCAAAAGATTTTTTAATTGTAAGAAATCAATGAATGTTATGGTACATAGTGGGCAAAAAAAAAAAAGGAAAATGCGCCTAAACGAATTCTACTCGAGTTAAGAAATGAATTCGAGGGAGTTCTATTAAGGCTTTTGAAATCAAAATAAAATAATATAAAATAGTTGAATGAAATCAAAATTGAATATTTTTGGTTGAAAAAGAAAAAAATGTTTTGTTGCATGGTGATAAGGGAAAATGCCTAGTTACTTTTTTTGCTCGAATTTGGAAAAGAATTCGAGGGAATTTCATAAGGTCTTTTGAAATCAAAATAAAATAAAATAAAAGTTTTTTGAGCGAAATCAAAGTTGAGTGCTTGGTTGAATGGTGAAAAAAAAAGGAAAAATGCCTAACCATATTCTATTCGAGATTGGGAATGAAATCGAAGGAATTCTATTAGGTCTTTTGAGAAATCAAAAATAAAAATAAAATAAAAGTTTTTTGAGCGAAATCAAAGTTGAGTGCTTGGTTGAATGGTGAAAAAAAAAAGGAAAAATGCCTAACCATATTCTATTCGAGATTGGGAATGAAATCGAAGGAATTCTATTAGGTCTTTTGAGAAATCAAAAATAAAAATAAAATAAAAGTTGAATGAAATCAAAGTGAAGGCTTGGTTACACAAAAAAGAAAAAGCCTTGTTGTATGAAAAAAAAAGAAAATGCTTTGTTGCGTTGGTGAAAAAAAAAAAAAAGAATTGCCTAATTACTATCCTACTTGAGATTGGAAATGAAATCGAGGGGGTTTCATTAGGTCTTTTGAGAAATCAAAATAAAAATAAGAGTTGAACGAAATCAAAGTTGAGTGCTTGGAAAAAAAAAGAAAAATGAAAAATAAAAAGGTTTCAACAACAAAGGGTGATTTAATGTTTTTAGTTTAATCGAAAGCCAGTGAGTTTTCGTTGATAATTGAGTTGTGACAGTATAAGCTAAGTGGTAAATAGAATGATAATTGATAATTAAAATTGATAATAAGTTGGATAAATTGATAAATTGATTAAATATTTACATTTTAATTGAGGGAAAATAATGAAAATGATTGATATGAAAAATAAGGTGTATTGGTTGGAACCCTTTGGTATCTACATGCCCTGATCTACATGTATTGGTTGCTCCATTTTGCCCTATAAATGTTTTACTTGCTCAATTATGCCCTATAAATTTTTTGTCTCATCTGTAGCGACACTTAGGTGAAAAACGTGATTCTAGCCCTCAAGTGCGTTTATGCTGTGTGTACAGGAGACATGGAAATCTATATAACCTTTATGTGTAATTTTTGTCTTTGTGTGTGTGTTGTGAAAAAATGTTAGAAGTCTGTTGTGTAAGAAATGTGTGAGCTAGTTCTATGTGTTGTCTCGTGGATGTGTAATTGGGTGGTAAAAATCGATATGTAGACTCGAACTGGAATCAAAAATCGGTGGCATAGCGAGGTTCCCAGTTGACCTCAATAGGGGATCTTCTCATTGTAATTAGAGATACGGAAGTGGGGTGTGTCGGGCAAACGAGAGGGAATGAAATTGGAGATCGGACGAAGGCGCTCCGCTTTGTTTACAGAGGTCGAATTTAACCGCCGCGGACTACACTTCCTGTCGTGGTGTTTCAAATTCTCATTTCCTGCCGTCTATTTATTTTGGGGTGTGGCTCGGGGCTTGTTTTTGGAGCGTGATTTCTCCGACATTGTTTGGTCATCTTTTCAGTTACTGCTATCTCTTCGGAGTTTATTTAGATTTTCTGCGAAGATGGTTCCTAAAATTATGAGAAGTTTTATAAATGTTTGTCCACAATGAAGAACTGCTTGTCCACAATGAAAAATTGTTTGTCCAAAATTAAAAACTGCTTGTCCTAAATTAAAAACTACCTCTTGTAGTTCGAAGATTTTCTGAGCGGGCATGGCATAGATAAACAGGTAATTAATGAATAAAATTGGGATACAGTTGTACGGTAGAACTAATAAACAAAGGATAAAAATCAGATGAAAGATAGGATATTGCCCCATGTTCGTCCACATTTTTGTAACTGGGGACTCTGAAATATTTGCTTGAACCTTATGAATTGTAGAATTTGAATGATTGGTAGGTTCGCCGTTCTCCTGTTTGATATCTTTAGGGGGTGGTGTGATATGATTGAGTTGGTTGTCAGGTTTGCAGTTTTTAACATCGGGGAGGAGTGATGTAAATCGTCTTGTTGTAAAAATGGCAGGGTCTAAATGCCTGAAAGGTTCGCTGCTGGTGGGTTTGAACCTTAATGACTCTGTTGGGAATAATTCGGGTGTTAAATGTTTGAAAGGGAACGTGTAATTGGGGTTGTGTTTTATATGATAGGTGCTAACGGCGGGTGGTGATATATAATGGATTTTTTCTGTATACAGTTTAAGTTTGTTGACGTGGATTGTGTCAGTGTCTCTTTGAAGTGGTTGATTTGGTCGATCTATGCGGACCACATTTGGTGAAATAATTTCTAATATTGTGTGAGGTCCTGTGAAATATGGCGCAAGTTTCCCTGTATTTGGGTGGTGATATAATTTTACTAACACTAGATCACCTACTTCGAAATGTGGTTGCTTGTGTCGTTGGTCATAAGTGTTTTTGTCTTGTAAATGTTTGTTTTGTGTGCGTGTGTGTGCAATTTTTCTAGCTTTGTCGATATCTGGGTACGGTGTGTTATGATTAGAGATTTCTGGGGGTAGGATACCAAACATTAAGTATATGGGTGGAAAACCTGTGGTAGAGTGGGGTGTCTTGTTATATATAAGTGTAACCTTCTTGACCAACTTGGTCCATGCGACCTTAGGATTTTCTAGGTGTAATAACCTAAGTTTTCCCGTGAGGGTGGCGTTCAGGCGTTCACATAGACCGTTGGCCTGTGGATTGTTGCTGGTTGTGAGCAATGGGTGAATATTTCTATTAAGTAGGAAACTACGAAATTTGGGTGAAGTGAAGGCAGGGGCTCTATCCGTAAGAAGGCGTTTTGGAGAACCATCCTGGAATACTCGTTTAAGTACCTGCTGGTAGGTGGTGGTACTGGTGGATTTAGATGGAAAAGCCCACGCGTAGCGTGAAAAATGATCGACTACCACATGGAGGTATATCTTGGTGTTGCCATATTTGGCAAATCCTGCTATGGTGTCCAGAGATAAAAGGTCGAAGGGTTCTTTAGATTCCGGAGGTTGACTTAATTCTCCGTAAGTGGGTCCTACTGGACGTTTTGTTAATTGGCAGGTGGGACAGGTCTTAACTTTTTGTTTAATATCTTTTGACATACCTTGCCAGTAATATTGTGTGGAGATAATTCGTGACATTTGGGAAATACCGGGGTGATTGTATTGTGTGTGTACTGTTTGTAAGAGTTGTTGTATGAGTGGTTTTGGAAGTATAATCTTGGTTACACCTTTTCGGGAAACTGTATGTAATCCATTATGATCAATGGTCAAACTAGACTCTTTCGATGGAGGAGGTTGGTGGGTCTTGATAAGGGTGGCGTCCAAGAATCCACAAAACGGGTTACGGGACAAGAGATCTGCTTCATATTGTAGTTTTCCCTTTATGTAGCGGACCTCATATTCGTAACTCGATAGTCGTAAACTCCATCGAAACAGTCTACCGGACGGGTTCTTGATGGTTTTCAACCACTGCAATGCGTGATGGTCAGAAAATATTGTAAACTTTCTGCCCATAAGATAGATGCGAAACTTCTCCACACTCTCAACGATTGCTAAGCACTCAAGTTCAGAGATGGAGTAGTTTTTCTCGTGTGGGCGCAATGTTCGGCTGAAATATTGAACTGGATATACGTTTCCGTCAGGGTGAACTTGTTTGAGAATGCCTGCTATACCGAGGGTGGATGCATCGCAATACACTTGGCATGGCAGACCTTCTTTGTAAAGGTGTAAAATGGGGTGTTGTGTGAGGTTTCCTTTCAGGTCAATGAACGCCTCTTGACAAGCTTCATTCCAGTTCCACACGACGTCCCTTTTGAGGAGATTGTTGAGTGGTGCTCGCAAGCGAGCGTATTCCGGAATGAATTTGTTATAGACGTTCACAGCGCCTAAGAAGGATTGTAGTGTTTTTCGGTTGTGTGGTTGTTTAATGGCGTGGATGATGTCGGTATTGCGTGTAAGTGGTTTAATTGTACCAGCTGTGATGGTGTAACCTAGAAAATTTATGGATTGTTTAAAAAATTCGCATTTTGCGAAGTTAAGTTGTAACTTCTCCGCTTCGCAAAAGGCGAAAAATTGTCGCAGGTGGTTTTGATGTTCCTCCAATGTGTTGGAGTAAATGATGAAATCATCAAAGTAATGTGCCACACAGTCAAGTCCGTGTCTCTGTAGGACCTGACTTATGGCTCGTTCGTAAATCTGAGGACTGGTTTTTAACCCGAAAGGTAATCGAGTGGGTTGGTATAATCCTTCAAAGGTGGCAAATGCTAACAGTGGTCGAGAATCGGGGTGTATTGGGACTTGCCAATACGCAGAGGATATGTCGGCCGTGGAGAAATATTTGGCCTGTGCGAGGCGGTCTAGGATATCCTCGATTCTCGGGAGGGGATGGACATCAGAGCTGATTAGCTCATTCACCTTCCTATAATCGATACAAAACCGTTTGGTCTTGTCGCGCTTAGTGACGAGGGTGACAGGGCTCGAGAAAGGTGAAAAAGATTGCTCTATGATGCCGTTCTCCAGCATTTGTTGTATTTGGTTACGGATTTCTTGTTGGTCACATATCGGAACACGATATGGACGTATGGTGATTATTTTTTCGGAATTCGTGGGTATTTTTACTGGTGGAATACGTAAGCATGGTACGTTGAATTTGTCCTGTGAAAAAATGTGAGTGTACCTTTGTAGAAGTGTTGTGAACTGTGGTGTATAATGAGTGTTAGGTGTTGTGTTGTAGTATGCATGTGGTAAAGGGTTTTGTTGTGTATTAGTGTGAGTGTCGAGTTCGTTGTGTGGGTTGGTCATGTGAGAGTTGTGCAACGGTGTGTGATCACCTATGTTTTTGGTATGCGAGTTATCCCGCTGTGTGGGTGCGTTTTGGACAGGTTCATAAGTTGAAGTTGTTGTGGTTTGATTATTTGAGGGCATGTAAAAAGGGCAATTGGCTTTAGTGAAAAAGGGGCATGTAGATAAGTGGGGTTTTCTCAATGAATGCACGCAATGGTTGTCATAGGCGGAAAGTTGGGATGTGGGGAAAATTTTTTGTGACATCGCCTGACACTGCCAGTACGTGCATACATTGGACACATGATTAAAATGGTAGGAAAGGGTAGACAATGGGGCGCCCAGCTGGAGTATAGTGCATTTATTAAAATCTATGGTTAATCTGAATTTATGGAGGCTATTGATACTAAGAATTCCAAATGGCAATGGTGCATTCACTACATGGAAATTCTCCTTTCGTGATATTTGTCCTATTGTCAGTGGGATAGATAGTTTACCCATGGTTTTTGCAAATCCGTTTAGGGTTTGGAGGTGTAGTGAATGTCCCTCAAGGGTTAAATTAGGCAGGTGGGTTTTTAGCATATGATAAATATTATATGGCACTATACTCAGGCTGGCGCCTGTATCAATTAAAAAGGGGCATGATACATTAGGGGTTAGAAAAAGTTTGACAGTCAGTTGGTTTAGGGATCCTACCTCAGTCTCGAAAGGGCTGCCCGGCTGAGGTGTCTCTGGCTTGACTTGGTTGTGATGAAGTCGGAACTGGTGATTTTGGGACCGTTTGCACTGTCCGGACTTTTTCGTGGGTCGTCGGGATTGGTCGACGTCGGAATTCGCTGTGCCAGTGTCTCGCGCCGCAGAACTTGCAATTGGACGGCGGAAGAGGTGCATTCCATGCACCTGGGCGTCGGGATGTGCTGTGGTACGGACCCGACATTGTGGGTGGTTGATCTTCTCTGGATCGCGTTGCCGGTACACTGGGCCCGTGGATCCGTTGTACCAGTCGGAACCATTCTCCTAGGTTCTCGGGAGGTACTACGCGGACTAGGCGCTGGTCGCTGAATGGCAGTCCTTCTGTCAGCGTCTCGAGGATCACCTCTTGTGGAAGTCCTAGTTGCAATCCCATGGCGGTTTTCTCCCGGTAGTAGGTCTCTAAGTTGGCTTGTCCAGTGAGTTTCATGGCGAAATATTTCGCAAAGGACGCTTCGCTTGACTCAGGGTAGAGATCTAGGAGGATTTGTCTCACCTGGAAATAACTCCGGTCGGCCAGCCGAAGTTTCCTGAAGAGCTCCAGGGGTTGTCGCACCAGGTAGTTTGGCAGGCGCAGTAATTTTTCTTGTTCTTCCATGGATGCGTCTTCCATTTTTCGGTCGAACGTCTGGAAAAACTGTGTCGCGCTGTATGTGCCGTCGAAAGGCGAGATTGCCGACTCCGCTCCATCAGAAATTTTTACTCGCGTCAGGAACGTTGACAGCTGGTTGACGGCGTCCGCTAGGGGCGCAGTTGTCTCTCGGCCGGTCATCTCCTGTCCTCCTCCTGCCGGTTCGCTCCCTCTTACTTCTTGCCTTCTTTCCATTGTTTCCGTTGGACCGTCTGACTTTACGCTTATGGGATCCTGATTTAATTCCATCTCACTATCCTGTCGACTTAACCGCTCTGTGGCAATATCGTTGCGGGGTTTCTTGTTGTTGGATGCGAATGGTGAGATTTGGTTGAAGCGCAGCCGTTTGAGTGGAAGTTGCAGCATACAGTTAGGAATAATCAGGACACATGATTGAGTTTGAAAATAAAAGGCAACTGGGTTGGAGGGAAGAAAGCTTGAGAAGAGTTGAGCGATTTGACTTATTAATTAGTTGATCACATGGCGATGATGGGATTTAGATGAAATGAGCGGAGAGAGAGATCTCTAGAGTAGATGTTACCTTGTTGGAAGCGAAGGAGCAACTGTCCGAACTCGGCGAGAGCCACTGAACAACTGTAGGTGTTGTTCCTATGAGAGCGAAAACGTAACTGACCATTCTTGCTTTTCGATTTAACACCAAGACTCAGTTTCTCTCTGATTGGTTGAGAGATGATCACCTGATCTTTCCCTATTGGTTGACCTGTTTAGATGCTATCTTCTGATTGGCCGGCGGCTTCCTTTAGTGTTAGTTACGCCCGGCCTGGGTCAGGAAGTGTCGGGTAGCTTGACGCTTATAACTTCGACGGATATTAGATACGTCCTGTCTTTGCCGGAAATATTGGGTGTTAGCTTTAACATTTATAACTTCTGGTCACTAGATACGTCCTGTTTTTCCAGGAAGTGTTGGTTTAAACTTAGCTCGCAGGGACCTGGGGTCAGAAGGTTAACTGCGTCGTTATTAATAAATATGCTCTCCTCTAGATCTACTTTCTATGTCTTTTGTTACTTTCTTTCCTCCAGTTACCTTATTCTTTTATTAAATCTTTGAAAATCATACATGGTACATACATAGTGGGTCGGGGTTGCATTTGATTATATACAAATTATGACATATATATATGTTTCAAAATGACGCAATAACATCCAGCAGGTGAACAGCCCAAGCATAAGCTTCTCTGATGAACCTGGCATACAGAGGTTTGAGGAGGCTGAACGCCCGAGAACATCACCCCCAACCTTACCTATTTCGGAGACTGTCCTATTCACTGCAGAGGTGGAATATGATGTCCATGCCACTTCATACCCGACCCCCGGCAACGCTTCTACCAGAAGAGAATGGTCCAATCTCTTGCGTGCAACAAGGGTCGGCGTGAATTTCTAAATGAGCAGAGGAAGAACTGTGTCGACTATCTGCTGGGATTCACATCATAATTATCTTTCACTATAATGCTGGAGGCGAGAAATCATCAGGCCATGGAACCTAGTTCAAGAGATTAATTCGCTGGGTATCTTAGAGAGGGAAATCTCCTAGTGATCTCCCTACATCTTTAACCTCTGATGTTGGCCGATTTAGGGCAAAGAACTTGTTTTCACTGGGGCCAGTGCTCCACCATTTACATAGCTTTCTGACCACCGACGATGCCATCGCCAATATACAGAATAGGTTTGCGATATTGGGCTAAGACTCAGTTCCAGCTTGCTTGCCTCTAGTTGGTCCAGACCAAAGTTGGAAACCAAAACGCTTTCTCGTAGCTGGTGGCGATCGAAGCATGGATGTCTCCATAGTGTCTTTGGTATCCATGCTGCTACCCCATTGTTTTTGCCTGGTGGAGCTTGTAGGAGCAGGCATCATCAATTCTGGGGCTGAACCATCATGTGGTTCCCACTCCTACCTTACTGGGCGTTCCCATTATTGACACGTTTCTTTGTTGCTGATTTTTCGGGGCCACACTATGGACATCTTACTCCAGATGGCCCTGCACGCTCTGCTTCATCAAAGGCACCCACTCTCACTGTCAATATAACCATAATATATATAACTTCTATTATAATTCCCTTTTAAAACTATCATTTATAATTATATATAGCCAATAATTATAATTTACAAAGGTTTCAAAAGGTTAAAAGGGAGGAAATTGAAAAATATATATACATAGACTAAAAGCCTATCTTGTCTGCAATCACCCATCTATCCCCACCTACCTCTACATCCAGCAACCCAAATACAGGATTCGAAAAAGGGCGGCCAAGGCCGCAGCCAGGTCAGCGGCCTGGGCTTTCAGCAACTCCCTGTCCTCAGCTTCCAGCAAAAAAAATCTCTATCTAATGTAAATATCTCGCTTCCTTGTCCCAGTGTTGCTGGACTCACCCCTCCCCCTCCCTTAAGGCTATCATCACTCTTCTCTCTGAGATAATAAAAATATCTTTTAAAAAATGAAAAAATAAAAATAATAAAATATATTAAAGAAAAATTCACGAAAAATAAATGAGGATTAAGAAGTATTGAATAAAAATAATATAAAATACAATTAACCTGGTGGGATCAGGGCATCTTGGGGTCAGCTTGAGAAAGGTTCAGGGCTCGTGGAGGAGCTGGTGTTCTGCATGAAGATAGTTATTTTAACACCCACCCTGGGTTTATGGTTTGCCCATTGGCATGCTGGAGTCTGGCTTTGTACTGGTGGAGTCAAGTCAACCACCATAGGTCAGTGGCTTGACTACAGGGAAGGGGTGTTTGAGTCCATCTCAACTTTGTGAGGTCAGGTCATCCGCCATGGGACTCAGACACCCCTTCCTTGTGATGTCGAGTCACGAGGTGTCTGAGTCCATCTCAGACTTAGCTTGGTGTTTGTGTGGTCAGGTCATCCACCACAGGTAAGGAGGCTTGACTACAGGGCAGAGGAATCTGAGTCCATCTTGAATTCTGGCTTGGTGTTGGGTCAGATGGCTTGGCCACAGGGATCTCAGTCTCTGGTTGGTGCTGCCAAGGCTAAAGGCGGCTTCAAGACTCCGTCTCTACACCTCACAATCACTGCTTAGATGGGGAAAGATGAGACATGATTAGGTTAGGTGGGGTTCTGGGTGATTGTGGCATACAGTGGTCACGAGGTGTCCTAACAATGTTATATTAGTCCGAAGTTCTGATCGTGATCAACTAAAAAGAGTTACATCGAGTTTTTTCAAAAATGGTCGATTTATTGGCGAATTGAGATGATTCACTAGAAAATTTAATATTCCTATCTGTTGGATAACTGAATGCTACGACAGCTAGCGCCACACTGGACCTATCATAATCACAACTGTTTGTTTACCTTCTTCTCTATATTATAATAACTGTTCGCTACCATAACTTTGTCTTTCTTGCTAAATGGATAATAAAGATTATTATCATATAATCCTCAACGTCCTCATGCCTTCCTACAAGCTGTAAGTACCTAAATCTTACAACAATTAGATTATGAGACTGAATATTGCATGAAATTTCAACTAACGAGTTAAGACAAAGAAAAAAGGCTTAGCAAAAATGGCGTCACTCCCGAGCCACGATGTAACCCTAGATAAGCTCCACGGCTATAACTACTCACTATGGTCTTTCAAAATTGAAATGCTCTTGCAAAAGGAAGATCTTTGGGAAGTTGTCACCGAAAATATTCCAGATGAACCTAAAATCGAATGGAAAAAGAAAGACTCAAAAGCTAGAGCTATCATTAATCTAAGCATCGCCGACTCACAAATAGTGCATGTCAAAAACCTACTAACAGCCAAAGCTACCTGGGACACTCTTAAAAATATCTATGAAAGAAAAACACTCTCAGGAAAAATTTATTTGCTAAGGAAACTATACAGCTTAAAACTCGAAGAAGACAAAGACATGCAGCAGCATATCACTACCATGATGGAACTTGTTGACAAACTGCGAACCATTGGCGAAACACTAAAGGACTCTCACATCACGGCTATACTGCTTTGCTCGCTTCCAAAGAGCTACTCCAATCTCATCACGATGTTGGAATCAAGGCCTGATGACGAGCTAACGCTTGAATTCACCAAGAACAAACTCCTTGATGAACACACACGCAGAGTAGAAAGCTCGAAAGACGAAAGCACTGAATCAAAAGCCTTAAAAAGCCTCCACGGAGCTTCAAGCCAAAGAAGAGAAAAAGAGAAGAAATTCTGTTCTTTCTGCCACAAACCAAACCACTCCAAAGAAGAATGTTGGCACTATCAAAAACGAAACAACAGCAACAAAGAGTACAAATATGAAAACTTCAGAAGAGGAAACGTACCAAAGTACACAAATCAGTCGAGTGTCACCCAAGAACAATCAACAAATCAGAGAACAACAAAAGGACCTAACCCAAAAGCTCTCAATTGCACTCAACGAGAAGCAAGTGTACACAACTGGTTCGTCGACTCTGGAGCCACATCTCATATGGCGTACGATGAAAGCTTCTTCACTGAACTTAACAGAGAACAAACACAAAATGTTGTGGTTGCTAATGGCAATAAGCTGCAGGTCAAAGGGATAGGACAAGGAGAAATAAAAGTCATCACACCCCAAGGAAAGACTGACACCTTACTTCTCACAAAAGTTCTCTACATCCCGGAACTAACAGACAACCTTCTGTCAGTGAGTGCGGCCACCTCCAACGGATGTAAAGTAACGTTCAACAGAGATTGGTGTACCATCGAAAGAGACAACACAGCCCTCGCGAACGGTATACTTGACAATGGAATGTACCGACTCCACCTGGATGACAACCCCCAAACTCGCACATTCAAAGCAAATGTTGCAAAACAAAACCACTGCAAGAACAAAAATTGCCTCATGCTCTGGCACGACAGACTAGGACACAGAAATATAGAAGCAATTAAGAAGATTCGAAATGAAAACCTAGCAAGAGGACTAAGTCTAAATAACTGTTCGCACAGCACAGACTGCGTTCAGTGCATTCAAGGAAAACTCACCGAAACCCCATTTCCAAAGAAGACAGAGTACAGAGCAACTGAAACGCTTCAACTTGTCCACAGTGATATCTGCGGTCCATTACCAACTAACTCTCTCAGCGGTAAGAGATACTTCATCACCTTCACTGATGACTACAGCAGATACACGAAGACCTACCTCCTGAAAGGAAAAGACGAAGCCTATGAAAAAATAAAAGACTACGTCATCTCAGCACACACGGAATTTGGAAAAAATATCCAAACCATACGGACAGACAACGTCGAAGAACACGTCGAAGATTTCCTGAACCAAAGCGGAATCAAACATCAGCTAACAGTCCCCTACTCACCAGCCCAGAACGGAGTAGCAGAAAGGAAAAATCGATCACTAATGGAGATGGCAAGATGCATGCTGTTTGACTCAGGACTCCCACAATCTCTATGGGCGGAAGCGGTTACCACAGCTAATTACCTACACAACCGAATACCCTCGAAAGCTACAGACAAGACTCCATTTGAACTATGGACCAACAGGAAGCCCAGTCTGAAGCATCTAAAAAGATTCGGATGTAAAGCCTTCGCCTATATTCCCAAGATAAAAAGAAACAAGTTGGATAGCAAAGTTATCGAAGGGATCTTTCTTGGATATCGAAGCAAAGGATACAGAATCCTGCACGATACAGACAACATCACAATCAGCAGATCCGTAAAATTTATAGAAAAAGAAAATGGGTTTCACCACGCTTCCACAAAAACAACTTCACCACAAGTACTAAGTACAGATCTAACTTCCTCCAATCATATTGGTAATGCAGAGGAAAGTCAGGAACCAGGAACACAATCCGAAAACCTTGAGGACTCAGAAACCGAGGATTACATTCAACCCAGTACAAGCACAGGAACACAAGTGGTCACACAAAGAAGATCCACGAGACCAACAAAGGGAATACCTCCCATAAGAAATGACTACATGCTGTACAAAACTGAAGCTCAAGACATTCAGACACCCATTGTGAAGCATTCTACAATTAGAGCCTTCCTAGCTGCATCAGTCTACAAAGGGATGCAAGTGAACCACCTCGATGTCAAGACAGCGTTCCTACACGGCGACCTAGATAAAGAACTCTACATGGAACTCCCAGAAGGACTCCATACAAAACAAACAAACGAAGTCTGCAAACTAAAGAGGGCAATTTACGGTCTAAAATAAGCCGGAAGATCTTGGAACACAAAAATCGCAAGCACTCTAATTAAAAATAACTTCCAACAGAGCATTGTAGACCCATGCCTATTCACCAAGAATGAAGAAAACCATTCCATCTACTTGATTCTATATGTGGATGACATGCTCCTTGCAAGCGATTCCGAAATAATCATCCAAAACACCATAAAAACTCTCGAAAAAGAATTCGAAATAAAGAACCTTGGAGACCCCACTCAATTCATTGGTATAGAAATCTCAAGGAACAGAGAAGGTGAACTCCTTCTGAGCCAAAAGAATAAAATCCAAGAATTAGTTGAAAGGTACAATCTCCAAGAAGCGAAACCTACTTTCACTCCCATGGAAAGCGGATACCCGGTATATCTGATGAAAAACTTCTACCAAACAACGTCCAATACCAACAACTGATAGGCTCACTATTGTACCTAAGCGTAGTATCCAGACCAGATATCGCAGCTCCAGTCTGCATACTCAGCAGCAGAAACCAGAATCCTAGAAATTGTGACTGGAATGCAGCAAAAAGAATCGTAAGATATCTAAAAACTACTAAAGAACTCGAGCTACGCATATCTAACCAAAAACCTCCCACGCTGGAAGCATACAGCGACGCCACATGGGCAAGCGACAACACCGACAGAAAATCACTAAGCGGAAACTTGTTCCTACTGGGATCAAACCCCATCTCATGGATGACCGGGAAACAAGGTTGCGTATCTCTCTCGTCCACCGAAGCGGAACTAATCTCCGCAGCTGAAGCCTCACAAGAACTGTTATGGCTTCTCGACTTGCTAAAGGATCTCGAACTGGAACAGAAAGCTCCAATCTACTTCCACCAAGACAATCAATCATGTCTCAAGATATGTTCATCCGAAAAAGTGTCTTCTAGAACCAAGCACATCGCAACCAAGATCCATCACCTGAAGGATCTTCAGAAGAAGACAGTGATAAAAATGATCTACTGCCCAACTGGCGACATGAAGGCGGACATTCTGACCAAGCCGCTACCAAGGCCGACATTTGAGAAGTTACGCTACAACCTCGTGATGTCTCCACATTCATGCCGGGGATTTGTTGGATAACTGAATGCTACGACAGCTAGCGCCACACTGGACCTATCATCATCACAACTGTTTGTTTACCTTCTTCTCTATATTATAATAACTGTTCGCTACCATAACTTTGTCTTTCTTGCTAAATGGATAATAAAGATTATTATCATATAATCCTCAACGTCCTCATGCCTTCCTACAAGCTGTAAGTACCTAAATCTTACAACACTATCAACAAAGAAAAAGGCGAGAATGTGCAAATTTTTAGGGAATCAAGAGGGTGAAATTCAAATTGAGAAAAGCTTTTGTAGAGGCCCTAAAATTGAATTAATTTCGAAGAGTTTTCAAAAGGTCAAGGTTTCTTAAGAAGAAGGGCCTATGTCTATAAACAAAGGAGATGAATTGTTCTAAGTATCAAAGAAAGAGTCAAGGCCCGCCAGCATCTCAAGGAGGCACTTGAAAGGGTGTCTGCTTGTCCCATCTTCATAGAGCCAGCGAAATATCTCGCCCTCACATGAATAATCTACTGAGAAATTTTACATAGGATTAGAGGGCTACCACTTTTTCCCTCAGTTTGGCAGCCAGAATTCTCATTTAAAATATGTCTCTCCCTCTAGACGATAAATTTTAGACAACATACAGGTGGCTCACTACATTCTGAGCTGAAAAAAAACTAGAGTTATGAAACAACTAGGGGAAAAAAAAATCCAAATGACTCTTATGAGGAAAATCGCCTGTATGAGAGTACTTGTGATGTGCCATGTTTTTTATTTTTGTTTTAAAATTCTTAACTGATATAAGTAAATTTAATTTATACAATTGTAAATTGTTTCTTTCTTTCTCTCTACACGCTGGTACACGTTTACACTATCTCCATTACATGTTTGAAAAGAAAAAAAAAATCCTTTACATTTATTCAGATTTAGGTTTTATTTTGACATTTTAAAATTACATTTGCGAAAAAAAAGTTAAGGGTATTTTAGAAATCATGGCCAAGCCGCTCTGTTTCTAAAAAACAAAAACAAAAATAGAACAATCAGAGATTTTTAAATAGCAGTTTTGGCTGCGCACATGCGAAGACAGTTCCGTCTTGCTACGTTTGTTTACATCTTTCGTAGGAACAACTATGAAGGTTGATGAACAGCCTAACACTATCAATAGAACACTAGAATTGAGGACCAAGTTTTTATTAGAAAACAATGAATGCATTGGTAAGTAAATTGAATTATGAAAATTATGTCATGTTATATATTATTTTTAAACGATTTTCAAAATTTGATTCATAATTTAATTAATAAGGATGATCTCTTTTATATGTATATATATAAAAAAGAACCAATCGAAATTTATAATTTTAATAAATAAATTAATAAATAAAAAAACGCATAAAATATTTATATTAATAAGTGCAAAAAAATCCTTTGGACATCTATGTTTTGTTTTTTGTTTATCCCAAATATCAATGTCAATTGTAATCTAAAAACTTTTTAAAATAAGTAGAATAATATATTTAAGCAATTATGCAATCTCTCTTCAGCTTTAGTGAGTTTTATTGCACAGATCAGATTAATGTCAACAATGATCAAAGAAAATCATATTTACGCAATTAAGAAAGAAGATTTGTACTGTGGGTTATGTGGAAGTCAGATAACTGATGAAATATACCATTTTATTGCTGAATGCGGGGATCTGGAAGGAGAGAGAAAAAAGATCCTGAAAAGTCTTCCTAGACCGCATTTGAACTCAATAAAGCTAATAAAAACTGTTTCAGATAAGAAAAGTTGGGCAATTGAACTGTTCAACTTTCAAAAAGCGGTTGGGAATAAAATTGCACTCATGGAAGAGAGAAGAACAGGGGCACAATAAAAAGTCACCCTGTTTGACATACCTTGACTGTAAATACTATATTTTCACCTGTTCTCCTATGGTTAATATTGTCTGTAACTCCACGGAGAATCCGTACAGGGCAAGATGCCCTAATAAAGCTGTTTTGTTGTTGTTGTTGTATATTTAAGCAATTTAAAATATTTTTAGCAAAAGAAAGAATCTAAAACAAAAATAGTTTACTACAATACAAATTAACAATAGAAAACATTTAGTGACATAACGTAATAACTCGCAAGAAAAAAAAAAAGAAAAAAAATAATAAAAAATAATTCTGATTTTACCAACATTGGTAATAATTATAAAAAAGGTTTATCTTTGAATTAATTATTAATTTTAAATTTTAATGATCAGTAATGTTTGCATATTAATAAGTTTTGAAGATATAATTATTCATTGCTATTTCTTTTTTAAAAGGAAAGATAAATTTTCTTAAAAATTTAAAATGATGAATTGGGATGGCTTTGTTTATTAATGATGTGAACTTCCCAAACAATTTCACTGATTTTTATCCAAAAGATCATTGTAGGTGTTTTTAATTTAGGGCCTACTCCCTATCTCTATTAACTTATAAAAAATTTCAGCCAGGAAAAGAAAAAAAAACACACTTTGTTTATTTTGCATAAGTTTATAACAAAAAGCATGCGCCTGCCAGTGAGCAGAGTTTTTAATTCTGCTCGTCAACTATGCAAATATATACTCATAACTATAAAAATTTGCATAGTTCCATATCTAAAATTAAATAATTATAAATAAGACTTGAAAATATGCACATGAGTCTATGCACACCGTGACATCAATTATATATTATTTCTGCTTATTTAGTCGTCTTCATTTGAAAGTTTATTATTTAGTCGTCTGCATTTAAAAGTTTATTATTTAGTCGTCTGCATTTGAAAGTTTATTATTTAATCGTCTGCATTTGAATGTTTATTATTTAATCGTCTGCATTTAAAAGTTTATTATTTATTCGTCTGCATTTGAAAGTTTATTATTTAATCGTCTGCATTTGAATGTTTATTATTTAATCGTCTGCATTTGAATGTTTATTATTTAATCGCCTGCATTTGAAAGTTTATTATTTAGTCGTCTGCATTATATATATATATATATATATAATAATTATAAATAAGACTTGAAAATATGCACATGAGTCTATGCACACCGTGACATCAATTATATATTATTTCTGCTTATTTAGTCGTCTTCATTTGAAAGTTTATTATTTAGTCGTCTGCATTTAAAAGTTTATTATTTAGTCGTCTGCATTTGAAAGTTTATTATTTAATCGTCTGCATTTGAATGTTTATTATTTAATCGTCTGCATTTAAAAGTTTATTATTTATTCGTCTGCATTTGAAAGTTTATTATTTAATCGTCTGCATTTGAATGTTTATTATTTAATCGTCTGCATTTGAATGTTTATTATTTAATCGCCTGCATTTGAAAGTTTATTATTTAGTCGTCTGCATTTGAAAGTTTATTATTTAGTCGTCTGCATTTGAAAGTTTATTATTTAGTCGTCTGAATTTGAAAGTTTATTATTTAGTCATCTGCATTTGAAAGTTTATTATTTAGTTGTCTGCATTTGAAAGTTTATTATTTAGTCGTCTGCATTTGAAAGTTTATTATTTAATCGTCTGCATTTGAAAGTTTAATTCTTAGTGATTGTGTTGTAATAAGGTAGGGTTAGTGAGGCATTTGATGCAGAGTTGTAAATTTGTGCCAAATAGACCTCACCAGACCACCTCTTGGAATGTATGGAAGCCTCAAGACAGGACCTATATTCCAACCCTACCAGGATTGTGAATTTGATCTATGAATATAGTCTCCATCACCTTGTATAATTATTAAAAAATAATTATTTTTTAAAATTTTTATATATATATTTTTATTATCCCTAGTAAACGTGGTATAGGCCATGATAATCATGGTGGGTAGTTAGCGATTGCTTTTACTATAAGTTTACCACATGTCTACACATGAGAAAAGCAGTTTCAACTTTGCACTTACAAATGTGCCAGAGTTTGGTTACTTGCACTTGCTGGTGGGGTTGGACTTTTGCAAGATTCAGGGGCCATTGAAGCATTTTTTTAATTAGAAAAAAAGTGCTCAATGCGAGATTCGATCCCGGGTTGTAGCGATTGAAAACTGAATGGTTTAGATCATCCTTTCACCAACCCCCTTGTATAGTTATGTTGTTGTTGTTGCTTATTCCTCAAGTCTTTTAAACGATCTCCATTAGATCCCATTGTCTCAGCTTTTCTATTATAGTCCTGGGGTTTTCCCAGAGGTCTATTTTGGAGGATTTGATACAATTCAATAGATGTTCAGGACTGGCTGGTTGGGAATCGCATTTGGGGCATTTCAGGAATGTTTTGATTAACATCTACATTAACATCCATGATGTCTCTGTATAATTATACAATTTGATATAAAAAAAAAAAGAATACAAGGTAATAAGACCAAATCCAAATAAATAAATAGTGTGTGATGTTTCGGTAACAGCGTTGTTACTGAAATGTCACACACTATTTATTTATTTGGATTTGGTCTTATTACCTTGTGTTTATAATCTATAATCCAAATTGTGCCTTATCAAAAAAAAAAAAAAAAGAAATGTTTTTTTACCCCCTCAAATGTCAAAGGTTTCAGGGGACTTGTTATAAACCTTGTATTCATGATGTTATCGCTGAACAAGAGATTAGAGCTAAACAAATTTTCCTATTTTTTTTGGCTGCTATTCCAAAAGTGTCCTTTTACTTTCCAGGGTGGTAGGTCTCTGGCACATTTGTAAGTGTAAAAGTCGAACTGCTTTTCACATGTGTACACATGTGGTTCACTTATAGTAAAAGCAGTCACCAACTTCTACCCACCATGATTATCATGGCCTGTACCATTTATATACTAGGGATTTAATAATAATAAAAAGTAATAAGACCAAATCATAATAAATAAATAGTGTGTGACGTTTCAGTAGCAGCATTGTTACCATCATCAGACAAAAGTACTGAATCTTATATTTTAGACCTTTTATTACCTTGTGTTTTTAATCTATAATCCAAATTGTGCCTTATCATCACAGAAAAAAAAACACAAGGTAATAAGACCAAATCTAAATAAATAAATAGTTTATGATGTTTCTGTAACAGTATTGTTTACCATCTTCAGACAAAAGTACTCTTTTTTTTTTTGTCATTTTGTACTTTTGTCTAAAGATGGTAACAATGCTGTTACCGAAATGTCACAAAATATTTATTTATTTGGATTTGGTCTTATTACCTTGTGTTTATAAACAAACAAAAAAATTGAAAAAAGAATATTCATTAGTATATTACCGGCCAAATATAACTTTCATTTGTAGGAAAAGAATCAAAATAAACAGTATGAGGTGATGTTACTTTTAGAGAACCCATTAGAAAGTATAAAAAGAAGATCTGTAGGAAGTAGGTCAGGCAGGTAGGTAGTAGTGGGAAGTGGGGGGGAGGCTGGTAGAAACTGGCTGAGTTGTCAAAATCTCTTCTTTCTTATCTCCACTCAATCATATTGGGGTATCAAGCTTGTAGAGCTTGTTGATGGTGTCTGTTGGGGATGTGTCTTCTTCTTTCTTATCTCCACTCAATCATATTAGGGTATCAAGCTTGTAGAGCTTGTTGATGGTGTCTGCTGGGGATGTCTTCTTCTTTCTTATCTCCACTCAATCATATTAGGGTATCAAGCTTGTAGAGCTTGTTGATGGTGTCTGTTGGGGATGTGTCTTCTTCTTTCTTATCTCCACTCAATCATATTAGGGTATCAAGCTTGTAGAGCTTGTTGATGGTGTCTGTTGGGGATGTGTCTTCTTCTTTCTTATCTCCACCCAATCATATTAGGGTATCAAGCTTGTAGAGCTTGTTGATGGTGTCTGTTGGGGATGCGTCTTCTTCTTTCTTATCTCCACTCAATCATATTAGGGTATCAAGCTTGTAGAGCTTGTTGATGGTGTCTGTTGGGGATGCGTCTTCTTCTTTCTTATCTCCACTCAATCATATTAGGGTATCAAGCTTGTAGAGCTTGTTGATGGTGTCTGCTGGGGATGCGTCTTCTTCTTTCTTATCTCTACTCAATCATATTAGGGTATGAAGCTTGTAGAGCTTGTTGATGGTGTCTGTTGGGGATGTGTCTTCTTCCTTCTTATCTCCACTCAATCATATCAGAGTATTAGGTAGGGGGGGTCGGTGGGAGGATGGTCTAAACCATTGGTTTTTGACCGCTACAACCCGGGATCAAATCTTGCATTGGGCACTTTTTTCTAATTGAAAAAAAAAAAAAATGCTCCAATGGCCCCCGATTCTTGCAAAAGCCCAACCCCACCAGCGAACGCAAGTAACCAAACGGGGCTCTGGCACATTTTGTAAGTGCAAAGTTGCTTTTCACATGTGTAGACATGTGGTGTACTTACAGTAAAAGCAGTTGTTAACTACCCACCATGATTATCATGGACTGTACTTCGTCTACTAGGGATAATAATAATAATAATAAAAAAAGAAGGGCATCAAGTTAACTCGGCTTTTGCTGGTCCCAAGCCCGGATGAAAAAGGGGGAGGGGGAGCAGTAACAAGCTTGCTAAAAAACCTGGGCTAAGCAGGCCCGGCTGATAGTACCCTGTAAGGGCTCCTCTTCCAGGGATACAGGATGAGTCTCTACTTCATGTTAGGAGTGGTTGCACATGGTGTCTGTTCCTCATGTCAGGTGCGGCCATTTCTCTTCTTCTTTCCAATCTCCACTCAATCATATCAGGGTATCAAGCTTGCAAAGTTGACAACCATCATGACTGGGTGAAATTAAATGGTTGGAGATAAGAAAAAAGAAGAAAAAGAAGAAGGTATCAAGTATTGCCCAAATTGTTCCTTATTTCTAGCCAGAAACAAATTTTAATTGATGATTGAGTAATACGCATAAGATTTTTTTATTTAAGCCTCTATAACAAGCCTTTTTGTGAATTGTTAGCCGAAGAGCATTTATTCTTGAAGCATGTATTAACAGGACGCATTTAGCGTACCATTTGTTTTTTCAGAAATTGAAGCTTTTTTGATGCAAATGTTTATTTTAAAGATAAAAAAATAATTTCCTATTGCTCTATTTACTAACACAAGGTAATAAGTTGAGAAAAAGACATCTCCTTATCGTTCAACTGAAATTTTCTGATGGCTTGCGCCATTTTTTAACATTGTTTTGCGGTCTCACACAATCCTGGCCTTAACTATCCCTTTCATGATCTTTCAGGATGCCTGAATGACCAGTGTTTTGGTTGTTGAGGTACAGCTTGCAACACGCTGACGAGGGCCAACAGCCCGTACGTGGTTAGCTTTTCTTGATTAATCAAGAATGGGTATTTGGCCAA
>CP092863.1:64792302-64848125 GCA_030710605.1 Cordylochernes scorpioides
AAAATTTTCTAATTATCGAGAGACGCCTGTATAACATAATATTACAGGAGGATGGTATTCGTATACTAAAAGTAGCTCCTCTCACTGATGATTACATTTTACTCTGGGGTGATAAACCAAAATCATTATTTTAATGCATTTTTAAAGGAAAGGTTCCTGCCCAAAAGTCCAACCCCTCCTCCTCTACATGGTGGGCGGGAGAAGCAGCACAAGTAAGAGACTGCCTTGTAGGGCGAAGTACGGTGTGGTGGTGGTCGTGAGCCCCCGAGCCGCTACAGTAACCATGAAGGCCTACAGAGAAGTCTGAAATGTGGCTGACAGTAACCATGAAGGCCTACAGGGAAGTCTGAAATGTGGCTGACAGTAACCATGAAGGCCTACAGGGAAGTCTGAAATGTGGCTGACAGTAACCATGAAGGCCTACAGGGAAGTCTGAAATGTGGCTGACTAACGGGCAATGGCAACCCCATTCCATGGAGCAATAAAATCTGACCACCAAGGGAGGGTTATATATATATATATAGAGCAATCCATATTCAAATATTTGGATAATAAAAAGGCATATATTGGCAAACAAATCTTTCAATATATGCCTTTTTATTATATAGATAAGGGGTGATAACATGTCAGCTATATATTAAGAAATCAAATCATTACAATACAAATGTTTCTTTTAAACATAAACCAACTTCTATTGTTCCTACTGTGCTGAAAAAATATTGGGAGGGCTTTGCTCATCAGTAGTGAACCCTCCCAGCTGTTTCACCAATTTAATCTACTAGACCGCTTCTTCGAGCTCTAATACTGTATTGAACAATTCTGCTTATAAATGCTACACTGAAAGGGGGAATCTCAGAAATGGTATTCAATCAAATTATAGACATAAGCTTTTAGGACAGTAGAATTACATATAATATTTTCATCATGCAATGCTCTTCCGCAAACAATAAAGAACAAGGCCAGTTAAGCATAAATTAAAATAAAGCTATATATATATACTAGACGAGCCGGGGTTTACCCGAGTGCGAATATATTTTAAAAACGTTGTCTTGGGTGGTCGCTAGGAAAGACTTACAGGTTGTTGACGCCGCAATCCCCAGAGAGAGTGTTTTTGTTGCACTTGCAGTGACTCACACGATGACCCAAGGTCAGCAGCAAACTTAAGCCTATCTCCGTGTCGCAATGGTGGCGCTGCTTGCGAGTTAAACCTACAAATCTGCAAATAACTCTAAGGATATTCAAGATATTCAAGAAATTATTTTTCGAAAACCTTTCCGGGGATATACCTAATAATATCCCAGAATTTCATGGCGATTGGATGTATGGTTTTTGAATAACAGGGTTGTCTAGAGGGGGGCAGGGAGGCCACGTGTTCCCTGGCAGCCAATGGGCGCGCATTCTATCCGTGAGCTTCAGACTTACAGACAGACAGAATAAGGCAATTATATAAGTAGATATGTTTCAAAATGACGCAATAACATTCAGCAGGTGAACAGCCCAAGCATAAGCTTCTCTGATGAACCTGGCATACAGAGGTTTGAGGAGGCTGAACGCCCGAGAACATCACCCCCAACCATACCTATTTCGGAGACTGTCCTATTCACTGCAGAGGTGGAATATGATGTCCATGCCACTTCATACCCGACCCCCGGCAACGCTTCTACCAGAAGAGAATGGTCCAATCTCTTGCGTGCAACAAGGGTCGGCGTGAATTTCTACATGAGCAGAGGAAGAACTGTGTCGACTATCTGCTGGGATTCACATCATTATTATCTTTCACTATAATGCTGGAGGCGAGAAATCATCAGGCCATGGAACCTAGTTCAAGAGATTAATTCGCTGGGTATCTTAGAGAGGGAAATCTCCTAGTGATCTCCCTACATCTTTAACCTCTGATGTTGGCCGATTTAGGGCAAAGAACTTGTTTTCACTGGGGCCAGTGCTCCACCATTTACATAGCTTTCTGACCAACGACGATGCCATCACCAATATACAGAATAGGTTTGCGATATTGGGCTAAGACTCAGTTCCAGCTTGCTTGCCTCTAGTTGGTCCAGACCAAAGTTGGAAACCAAAACGCTTTCTCGTAGCTGGTGGCGATCGAAGCATGGATGTCTCCATAGTGTCTTTGGGATCCATGCTGCTACCCCATTGTTTTTGCCTGGTGGAGCTTGTAGGAGCAGGCATCATCAATTCTGGGGCTGAACCATCATGTGGTTCCCACTCCCACCTTACTGGGCGTTTCCATTATTGACACGTTTCTTTGTTGCTGCTTTTTCGGGGCCACACTATGGACATCTTACTCCAGATGGCCCTGCACGCTCTGCTTCATCAAAGGCACCCACTCTCACTGTCAATATAACCATAATATATATAATTTCTATTATAATTCCCTTTTAAAACTATCATTTATAATTATATATAGCCAATAATTATAATTTACAAAGGTTTCAAAAGGTTAAAAGGGAGGAAATTGAAATATATATATACATAGACTAAAAGCCTATCTTGTCTGCAATCACCCATCTATCCCCACCTACATCTACATCCAGCAACCCAAATACAGGATTCGAAAAAGGGCGGCCAAGGCCACAGCCAGGTCAGCGGCCTGGGCTTTCAGCAACTCCCTGTCCTCAGCTTCCAGCAAAAAAAAAATCTCTATCTAATGTAAATATCTCGCTTCCTTGTCCCAGTGTTTCTGGACTCACCCCTCCCCCTCCCTTAAGGCTATCATCACTTTTCTCTCTGAGATATATAATAAAAATATCTTTTAAAAAATGATAAAATAAAAATAATAAAATATATTAAAGAAAAATTCACGAAAAATAAATGAGGATTAAGAAGTATTGAATAAAAATAATAAAAAATACAATTAACCTGGTGGGATCAGGGCATCTTGGGGTCAGCTTGAGAAAAGTTCAGGGCTCGTGGAGGAGCTGGTGTTCTGCATGAAGATAGTGATTTTAACACCCACCCTGGGTTTATGGTTTGCCCATTGGCATGCTGGAGTCTGGCTTGGTACTGGTGGAGTCAAGTCAACCACCATAGGTCAGTGGCTTGACTACAGGGAAGGGGTTTTTGAGTCCATCTCAACTTTGTGAGGTCAGGTCATCCGCCATGGGACTCAGACACCCCTTCCTTGTGATGTCGAGTCACGAGGTGTCTGAGTCCATCTCAAACTTAGCTTGGTGTTTGTGTGGTCAGGTCATCCACCACAGGTAAGGAGGCTTGACTACAGGGCAGAGGAATCTGAGTCCATCTTGAATTCTGGCTTGGTGTTGGGTCAGATGGCTTGGCCACAGGGATCTCAGTCTCTGGTTGGTGCTGCCAAGGCTAAAGGCGGCTTCAAGACTCCGTCTCTACACCTCACAATCACTGCTTAGATGGGGAAAGGTGAGACATGATTAGGTTAAGTGGGGTTCTGGGTGATTGTGGCATACAGTGGTCACGAGGTGTCCTAACAATGTTATATTAGTCCGAAGTTCTGATCGTGATCAACTAAAAAGAGTTACATCGAGTTTTTTTTTTTAAATGGTCGATTTATTGGCGAATTGAGATGATTCACTAGAAAATTTAATATTCCTATCAACAAAGAAAAAGGCGAGAATGTGCAAATTTCTAGGGAATCAAGAGGGTGAAATTCAAATTGAGAAAAGCTTTTGTAGAGGCCCTAAAATTGAATTGATTTCGAAGAGTTTTCAAAAGGTCAAGGTTTCTTAAGAAGAAGGGCCTATGTCTATAAAAAAGGAGATGAATTGTTCTAAGTATCAAAGAAAGAGTCAAGGCCCGCCAGCATCTCGAGGAAGCACTTGAAAGGGTGTCTGCTTGTCCCATCTTCATAGAGCCAGCGAAATATCTCGCCCTCACATGAATAATCAACTGAGAAATTTCACATAGGAGTAGATGGCTACCACTTCCCCCCTCAGTTTGGAAGCTAGCATTCTCATATCAAATATGTCTCTCCCTCTAGACGACAATTTTTAGACAACATACAGGTGGCTCACTACATTCTGAGCTGAAAGGAACTAGAGTTATGAAACAACTAGGGGGAAAAAAAATCCAAATGACTATTATGAGTCTTATATCGTCTGTATGACAGTACTTGTGATGTGCCATGTTTTTTATTTTTGTTTTTAAATTTTGACTGATATAAGTAAATTTAATTTAATTGTAAATTGTTTCTTTCTTTCTCTCTACACGCTGGTACACGTTTACACTATCTCCATTACATGTTTGAAAAGAAAAAAAAATCCTTTACATTTATTCAGATTTAGGTTTTATTTTGACATTTTAAAATTACATTTGCGAAAAAAAGTTAAGGGTATTTTAGAAATCATGGCCAAGCGCCGCTCTGTTTCTAAAAAACAAAAACAAAAATAGAACAATCAGAGATTTTTAAATAGCAGTTTTGGCTGCGCACATGCGAAGACAGTTCCGTCTTGCTACGTTTGTTTACATCTTTCGTAGGAACAACTATGAAGGTTGATGAACAGCCTAACACTATCAATAGAACACTAGAATTGAGGACCAAGTTTTTATTAGAAAACAATGAATGCATTGGTAAGTAAATTGAATTATGAAAATTATGTCATGTTATATATTATTTTTAAACGATTTTCAAAATTTGATTCATAATTTAATTAATAAGGATGATCTCTTTTATATGTATATATATAAAAAGAACCAATCGAAATTTATAATTTTAATAAATAAATAAATAAATAAATAAACGCATAAACTATTTATATTAATAAGTGCAAAAAAATCCTTTGGACATCTA
This sequence comes from Cordylochernes scorpioides, assembly GCA_030710605.1. Classification (NCBI taxonomy): domain Eukaryota; kingdom Metazoa; phylum Arthropoda; class Arachnida; order Pseudoscorpiones; family Chernetidae; genus Cordylochernes; species Cordylochernes scorpioides. The sequence goes on from CP092863.1 coordinate 64,797,083, forward strand.
TGTTTTGTTTTTTGTTTATCCCAAATATCAATGTCAATTGTAATCTAAAAACTTTTTAAAAATAAGTAGAATAATATATTTAAGCAATTTAAAATATTTTTAGCAAAAGAAAGAATCTAAAACAAAAATAGTTTACTACAATACAAATTAACAATAGAAAACATTTAGTGACATAACATAATAACTCTCAAGAAAAAAAAAAAGAAAAAACATTAATAAAAAATAATAAATAATTCAGATTTTAATAACATTGGTAAATAATTATAAAAAAGGTTTATCTTTGAATTAATTTTAAATTTTAATGATCAGTAATGTTTGCATATTAATAAGTTTTGAAGATATAATTATTCATTGCTATTTCTTTTTTAAAAGGAAAGATAAATTTCTTTAAAATTAAAAATGATGAATTGGGATGGCTTTGTTTATTAATGATGTCAACTTCCCAAACAATTTCACTGATTTTTATCCAAAAGATCATTTTAGGTGGTTTTTAATTTAGGGCCTACTCCCTATCTCTATTAACTTATAAAAAATTTCAGCCCGGAAAAGAAAAAAAAACACACTTTGTTTATTTTGCATAAGTTTATAACAAAAAGCATGCGCCTGCCAGTGAGCAGGGTTTTTAATTCTGCTCATTAACTATGCAAATATATACTCATAACTATAAAAATTTGCATAGGTCCATATCTAAAATGAAATAATTATAAATAAGACTTGAAAATATACACATGAGTCTATGTACACTGTGACAATCATTATAACAATTATATATTCATTCTGCCTATTTAGTCGTCTGCATTTGAATGTTTATTATTTAGTCGTCTGCATTTAAAAGTTTATTATTTAGTCGTCTGCATTTGAATGTTTATTATTTAGTCGTCTGCATTTGAAAGTTTATTATTTAGTCGTCTGCATTTGAATGTTTATTATTTAGTCGTCTGCATTTGAAAGTTTATTATTTAGTCGTCTGCATTTGAATGTTTATTATTTAGTCGTCTGCATTTGAAAGTTTATTATTTAGTCGTCTGCATTTGAAAGTTTATTATTTAGTCGTCTGCATTTGAATGTTTATTATTTAGTCGTCTGCATTTGAATGTTTATTCTTAGTGATTGTGTTGTAATAAGGTAGAGTTAGTGAGGCATTTGATACAGAGTAGTAAAGTTTTACCAAAGAGACCTCACCAGACCATCTCTTTGAATATATGGGAGCCTCAAGACAGGACCTATATTCCAACCCTACCAAGATTGTGAATTTGATCTATGAATATAGTCTCCATGACCTTGTAAATATTTAAAAAATTTTAATATATATTTTTATTATCCTTGGTAAATGTAGTACAGGCCATGATAATCATGGGTTTTACTGTAAGTGCACCACATGTCTACACATGAAAAAAGCAGTTTAACTTTGCACTTACAAATGTGTCAGAGTTTGGTTACTTGCACTTGCTGGTGGGGTGGGACTTTTGCAAAAATCGGGGGTCTTTGGAGCATTTTTGTCATTAGAAAAAAAGTGCCCAATGCGGGATTTGATCCCGGCTTATAGCGATTGAAAACCAATGGTATAGACAATCCTTTCACCGACCCCCTTGTATAATTATGTTGTTGTTGTTGTTGCTTATTCTTCAAGTTGTTTAAACATCTCCATTAGTTCCCATTGTCTCAGCTTTTCTATTATAGTCTTGTGGTTTTCCCAGAGGTCTTTTTTGGAGGATTTAATACAATTCAATAGATGGCTGGCTGGTTGGAAATCTCATTTGGGGTATTTCGGGAATGTTTTGATTAACATCAATATTAACATCCATGATGTCTCTGTATAATACAATGTGATAATTTAAAAAAAGGAAAGTTTTTTACCCCCTCAAATGTCGAAGGTTTCCGGTGACTTGCTATAAACCTTGTAATTCTGATGTAATCACTTAACAAGAGATTAGAGCTAAACAAATTTTCCTATTTTTTTTTTTTGGCTGCTATTCCAAAAGTGTCCTTTTACTTTCCTAGGTGGTAAGGTTCTGGCACATTTGTAAGTGCAAAAGTCAAACTGCTTTTCACATGTGTAGACATGTGGTGTACTTACAGTAAAAACAGTCGTCAATCTCTACCCACCATGATTATTATCATGGCCTGTACCACTTATATACTAGGGATTTAATAATAATAATGAATAGATAAGAAGTAATAAGGCCAAATTGAAATAAATAAATTGTGTGTGACGTTTCAGTAGAAGAATTGTTACCATCATCAGACAAAAAGTACTGAATCTTTTATTTATTTTAATTTGGGCTTATTACCTTGTGTTTATAATCTATATTCCAAATTGTGCGTTATTATTACAGAAAAAAAACACAAGGTAATAAGACCAAATCCAAGTAAATAAATAGTGTGTGCCGTTTCAGTAACAGAGTTGTTACCGAAATGTCACAAACTATTTATTTATTTGGATTTGGTCTTATTACCTTGTGTTTATAAACAAGAAAAAATAGAAAAAGGATATTCATTAGTATATTGCCGGCCAAATATAACTTACATTTGTAGGAAAAGAATCAAAATAAACAGTATGAGGTGATGTTACTTTTAGAGAACCCATTAGAAAGTATAAAAAGAAGATCTGTAGGAAGTAGGTCAGGTAGGTAGTAGTGGGAAGTGGGGGGGAGGCTGGTAAAAACTGGCTGAGTTGTCAAAATTTATTCTTCTTTCTTATCTCCACTCAATCATATTAGGGTATGAAGCTTGTAGAGCTTGTTGATGGTGTCTGCTGGGGATGTGTCTTCTTCCTTCTTATCTCCACTCAATCATATTAGGGTATGAAGCTTGTAGAGCTTGTTGATGGTGTCTGCTGGGGATGTCTTCTTCTTTCTTATCTCCACTCAATCATATTAGGGTATGAAGCTTGTAGAGCTTGTTGATGGTGTCTGTTGGGGATGTGTCTTCTTCCTTCTTATCTCCACTCAATCATATCAGAGTATTAGGTAGGGGGGGTCAGTGGGAGGATGGTCTAAGCCATTGGTTTTTGACCGCTACAACCCGGGATCAAATCTCGCATTGGGCACTTTTTTCTAATTGAAAAAAAAAAAAAATGCTCCAATGGCCCCCGATTCTTGCAAAAGCCCAACCCCACCAGCGAACGCAAGTAACCAAACGGGGCTCTGGCACATTTTGTAAGTGCAAAGTTGCTTTTCACATGTGTAGACATGTGGTGTACTTACAGTAAAAGCAGTTGTTAACTACCCACCATGATTATCATGGCCTGTACTTCGTCTACTAGGGATAATAATAATAATAATAAAAAAAGAAGGGCATCAAGTTAACTCGGCTTTTGCTGGTCCCAAGCCCGATGAAAAAGGGGGAGGGGGAGCAGTAACAAGCTTGCTAAAAAACCTGGGCTAAGCAGGCCCGGCTGATAGTACCTTGTAAGGGCTCCTCTTCCAGGGATACAGGATGAGTCTCTACTTCATGTTAGGAGTGGTTGCACATGGTGTCTGTTCCTCATGTCAGGTGCGGCCATTTCTCTTCTTCTTTCCTATCTCCACTCAATCATATCAGGGTATCAAGCTTGTAAAGTTGACAACCATCATGACTGGGTGAAGTTAAATGGTTGGAGATAAGAAAAAAGAAGAAAAAGAAGAAGGTATCAAGTATTGCCCAAATTGTGCCTTATTTCTAGCCAGAAACAAATTTTAATTGATGATTGAGGAATATGCATAAGATTTTTTGATTTAAGCCTCTATAACAAGCCTTTTTGTGAATTGTTAGCCGAAGAGCATTTATTCTTGAAGCATGTATTAACAGAACGCATTTAGCGTACCATTTGTTTTTTCAGAAATTGAAACTTTTTGATGCAAATGTTTATTTTAAAGATAAAAAAATAATTTTCTATTGCTCTATTTACTAACACAAGGTAATAAGTTGAGAAAAAGACATCTCCTTATCGTTCAACTGAAATTTGCTGATGGCTTGCACCATTTTTTAACATTGTTTTGCGGTCTCACGCAATTCTGGCCTTAACTACCAGTTTCATGATCTTTCAGGATGCCTGAATGACCAGTTTATTGGTTGTTGAGGTACAGCTTGCACCACGCTGACGTGGGCCAACAGCCCGTAATGCGTCCGTGGTTAGCTTTTCTTGATTAATCAAGAATGGGTATTTGGCCAATTCTGATATAATTAAAAATCAACGAGAATAGTTGATATTTATTCCAATAGATGGCGCAAGCTATCAGCAACTTTCAGTTACACAATAAGAAGATGCCTTTTTCTCAATTTATGAACCTTATCCCAGTACAATGTCACATTTGTACTAATTTTTCACAAGGTAATAAGACCAAATCCAAATAAATAAATAGTGTGTGACGTTTCGGTAACAGCGTTGTTTACCATCTTCAGAAAAATGTACTTTTGTCTGAAGATGGTAACAACGTTGTTACAGAATTGTCACACACTGATTATTTATTTGGATTTGGTCTTATTACCTTGTGTTTATAAACTATAATCCAAATTGTGCCTTATCAAAAGCAAAAGTAGTTCTGAAGATGGTAAAGTGCTGTTATCAAAATGTCTTCCAGAAGTTAATATAGGGTGGTATAGAGAGGGGGTGCTATAGACAGGTCACTTTTAATGTAAATTGCATCGTACTACGTATTTAAAATCGGGCGCTATAAAGAGGGGGTGCTATAGACAGGTCACTTTTAATGTAAATCACATGGTACTACGTATTTAAAATTGGGCTCTATAGAGAGGAAGGCGCTATTTAGAGGGGGCGTATAGACAAGTTTAACTCTATATTCTTTTTTTAATAAAACTCCTAAAAAGCCAATTATTCTTAATATTTGAATATTTGTTTCACCTACATGTGTTTACAAACATAAGGTAATAAGACCAAATCCAAATTTATAAATGAATAAACACAATTTATTTATTTGGATTTGGTCTTATTTACCTTGTGTTTGTAATCCAAATTGTACCTTATAACTACATGTGTTTACAATATTTGACCATTTATCTGGATTGGCTGTGCACTATAGAGTTAGGTCTGGAGCAGTTTCTGCCAGTGTTTTGATCTCTGAACATACATATTAAAACAAATATCCAAATTCTTGTTCATAAATTGTTGTTGTTGGTAAGGTACAATTTGTATTATAGATTAGAAACACAAGATTATTTGACCAACTCCAAATAAATTAAATAGTGTGTGACAATGATAAGGCACAATTAGGATTATCTATATATATAAAAATCAATGTTTGTATGTTTGTTTGTTTGTATGTCCGGTATACAAATTTGCAGTAGTTCACTAATTCAAACCATAATTTCCATACATAGGTAAAAAAATACGGGGAAAACGATGGGCTATTTAAAAAATATATATAAATCAATTATATTAAAACTATATATTCAAATTATTCTACTTAGCTCACGAACAGCGCCCTCTATCAAAGATTAGATTAAATTATGCTGATGCAAACAAATAGATAATGCTAATAATAAACAATTATAAAAAAAATCTTATCTAAATATATATCACTCGGGTAGATATGCACACGGGTCAATCCCGGGGCGAAGCCCGGGTCACCCGTCTAGTAGATTATAAACACAAGGTAATAAGACCAAATCCAAATAAATAAATAGTGTGTGACAATGATAAGGCACAATTAGGATTATAGATTATAAACACAAGGTAATAAGATCAAATCCAAATAAATATATAATGTGTGTGACGTTTCGGTAACAGCGTTGTTACTGAATCCATTCAGTACTTTTGTCTGAAGATGGTAACAACGCTGTTACCGATACGTCACATACTATTTATTTATTTGAATTTGGTCTTATTATCTTGAGTGTGTGACAATGTTATTACGGAAACGTCACGCACCATTTATTTTATTTGGATTTGGTCTTGTTACCTAATGTTTTTAGCTGAAATTATGCCACCTGAGTCAACAGCAGGTATTCAGAACATAGTGGTTCAGCATCGTTGCCTAGGGGTCATAGGTGTTCGTCCGAATCCAATAATTTGCATAATTTTTGATTAGAAATATCCCCCTTAGTGGCATTGAGCCAAAATAACCATTCCCCTGAGGAGAGTAACAGAAAGTCACTGATACGTCAGGAGTCAAACTATTGGTTGATGTGACTGTGTTTGTTCTGAATCATCAACTTCTATCCAACAAATAATCTTTGGAACTATGGAAAAAATTGTGAAGGAGAAAGATGGAGAATAGTACGATTCAGTACTTTTATACTGATAATGGTAACAACACTGAAACATCACACATTTATTTATTTAGATATGATCTTATTACCTTGTGTTTATTATTCTATATTTCAAATTGTGCATTTTTGACAAAACCATGTTCGGTAGTTAACAGTATGTTCCATACAACAGTTTACAAATTGTGATGTCAATATATAAGTAGAACTAGGATTCAACCATTCCCTTGAAGAAAATGACAGGGAGTTGTCAGGAGTTAAACTATAGGTTGATGTGGCTGTTTCTCTGAATCAACAAATAATCTTCAGAACTGTGGAAGAAGAATTGTGAAAGAGAGTGATCAGTAACTTTGGACTGAAGTTTAAGTTACTGTCACACCACGTTACATGGGTGATACCTGAGTTTGATCCTAATAGAGAGAGATATTTGACAATACCATAAGAAACACAAAGTAATAAGACCTAATCCAAATAAATGAATAGTGTGTGACGTTTCTGTAACAGCATTATTACCATCAACAGACAAAAGAATAAAGGAGAAAATATCGTAGAAATTCTTAAATAGTATTGTCATCAAGTGTGAGCAAGTGTGTATGAACAAATACTATTTAAGAACATGCTGCGATATTTTTTTCTCATTTATTCTTTTGTCTGATGATGGTAACAACGCTTTTACCGAAACATCACACACTATTAATTTATTTGGATTAGGTCTTATTTTCTTGTAGATATAATCTATAATCCATATAGTGAACACAAGGTAATAATACCAAATCCAAATAAATAAATAGTGTGTGATGGTTCTGTTACAGCGTTGTTACCATCTTCAGACAAAAGTACTGAATGAGAAATTTTTCCACTGTATGTTTTAAATGGTTACTGTTATCAATCCTCCATTGATGAGCTCTACTCTTCCCCGGCAGACACCATCAAAAGTCTCAAGCTTTACAAGCTTGATATCCTGATATGATTGAGTGGAGATAAGAAAGAAGAAGAAGACTGTTATTAAGTGTTTCTCATTCAGTACTTTTGTCTGAAGATGGTAACAATGCTGTTACCGAAACGTCGCACACTATTTATTTATTTGGATTTGGTCTTATTACCTTGTGTTTATAATCTATAATCCAAATTGTGCCTTATTAATCCAAATTGTGCTTGATCATTATCTTATTTTCTTTTTAGACAAACTGCCCTCAACCAGCAAAAGTTTTTTTTTTTGCCATTCTGAGATGAATCATGAATATGAATGAATTATAGTGTCAAATGTCTGGAAAGTTGTAAAGAATGCCTTTGGATGAGCTTAAATCTGCATGTGCCAGGGAGAGCCATCAATGAAAGATTGTGTGCCTCTCTGCAGCGCTAATTCTTATTATATCTGTTGTTGTTGTTGTTTCTTATCCCCTTGTGTAAAGATTACACAAATTCCACAAGTTCATTGATCATGGCACCATGATCCAGGCATACTTTGGTGAAAGTCTGACTGTAATTTGAGGTCGTTCCTAACATGGAAACCTTTGCTGCTGACTCTAACATGAGTACAGACACAGCTCTTCTGTATTCTTGGAGTGGGACCCTTGCTGAGGTCTATCAACTGGGTCATTTGAACTCAGGATTTTTAAAGAGGGAATGTCCCTCCTGGTTACAGCATCAAGTCTACCAGAACAAGACTTGATCATGTAGAGGGTTTACTGTACCTCCCAACAATGTCCACTGCACTACATAATATATTGAACTCTTAATGGATTAAACAGAGATACTTATCAATTCTGTAAATTCATTGTGACCATCCTACACAGCACACTGTTCCAGCAATATTAACTTATTGATAAAATTTGTGATGTTTTGGTAATACCCTTGAAATATCACAAACACTTCATCTATTTAATATAAAGCAATAACACATCATCTATATACAGCAAATGAAAACATTAAGATGCGAATGTTTCTTTCACTCTTTTTTTAAAATTATCTCATTGTATAATTATACAAGGTCATGGAGACTATATTCTTTCACTCTAAATCCACTCTCTGGCAAAGGCTGGAGCTCTTGGTCTACCTGAAGCCAGGGAATCTACCACCCAACTAGACGAAAGAGACCTCCTCCGTACCATCAAAACCCAATGCTTGCAGGAATGAAAATCTAATGCTGCACATGACTGGTACAGAGCAGGAGGGACAAGCACCGGTTCTGTCCTCCCAAGAGAACAACAGTCTTTGATTTCCTGACTTAAGCCTGGTCATCTGCGGACAATGAATTTCCAGAATGGTTGCCGGGTTTTCCCACTATGTACTAAGTGTCAACCTGCAACCCCAAAATACATTTTTTTTTTTGCTTATCCCTAGTACACGTGGTACAGGCCATGATAATCATGGTGGGTAGAAGGCGACTGCTTTTACTGTAAGTGCACCACATGTCTACACATGTGAAAAGCAGTTCGACTTTGCACTTACACATGTGCCAGAGTCCCGTTTGGTTACTTGCACTCGCTGGTGGGGTTGGACTTTTGCAAGAATCGGGGGCCATTGGAGCATTTTTTTTTTAAATCAGAAAAAAGTGCCAAATGCGGGAATCGAACCCGGGTCGTATTGGTCATAAACCAATGGTTTAGATCATCCTTCCACCGACCCCCTCCAAAACACATTATTGACTGTATTGACTCATTCATTGATGTGCTCTACTCATCCCCGGCAGACACCATCAAAAGTCTCAAGCTTTACAAGCTTGACACCCTAATATGATTGAGTGGAGATAAAGAAGAAGACTCTAAATGCAGCAAATGAAAACATTAAGACAAAAATGTTTCTTTTACTCTATATACAGCAAATGAAAACATTTGCATCTTAATATTTTCATTTGCAGTTGATCTATTTGTTATGTAATCTTGTTACCTTGGAATATAAAATAAGTAGATTCTTATATATGTTTTCCTACACACAGGTACAACAACAAAAATACTTTTACTCCAGGCCACCAGTTGATGGCAGAAAGCCATACGTTCAGTAAACATTGAATCACACAGCTTGGCAGTCTCCCAGTGTGTTTAACACCAGGCAGTGAAAGGATGGAAGTGAGGAACATGGAATGTTAGGGTATCAATTCAACACATCCAGGCCTTTCCAATACTCTCACCATAATCCCATTACAGTAGAACCTCCCTGTAAAGGACAACACCTAATTGCAGAGCCAAAGTGTTCTTTAAGGAGAGGTGTCCTCTTACCAGAGAGTTGCTAAATACAGTTGAACCTCCCTGTAAAGGACCACCTAATTGCAGAGCCAAGGTGTCCTTTAGGGAGAGGTGTCCTCATACCAGAGTTGCTAAACACAGTAGAACCTCCCTGCAAAGGACACCTAATTGCAGAGCTAAAGTGTCCTTTAGAGAGAGGTATCCTCTTACCAGAGAGTTGCTAAATATAGTAGAACCTCCCTGTAAAGGACAATACCTAATTGCAGAGCCAAAGTGTCCTTTGAGAGAGGTGTCCTCTTACCAGAGAGTTGCTAAATAGTAAAAATGGTAATTTTGCAAATGAAAACTGGCCTTTGTAGAGAGGTGTTCTCTAACGCAAGTTTCCTCTCATGGAGCTAGTTCTACTGTAGTAATATAATATATGGACATTAAGTATTCACGTTTTTATTAGAGAACTAGTACATATAAAGCACAATTTGGTTTATAGATTAGAAACACAAGGTAACAAGACCAAATCTCCAATTAAATAAAATAGTGTGCGATGTTTAGATATTAACGTTGTTACTAAAATGTCACAAACTATTTATTTATTTGGATATTTGGTCTTGTTACCTTGTGTTGCCTTTAAGAATAAGTACAAGTTTTGATGGCCTGCTTCTGAAGATGATCTACTTTGTTGGCTACAATCTCATTGGCCTATTGCTTTAATCTCATTTTGTTTAGTTTTCCCCTCCATGAGGGGGAGGTCACATTCTTCAATCTGGTTTACTCTCCCTCCCCCTTGCCATAACTTCAACAGAATCTGTTATTATGTTGGGTCTGGATCTAGAATTGCTTTTTCTTACTCCTTTACTCCCAACACCCTGAAGGGAATTTTCTGTTGTATTAAAGTTGATGTTGAATTATAGTCTGTTAAGATCATCATCATTCTTATCTCCACTCAATCATATCAGGGTATCAAGCTTGTAGAGCTTGTTGATGGTGTCTGCTGGGGATGTATCTTCTTCTTTCTTATATCCCCTCAATCATATTAGGGTATCAAGCCTGTAGAGCTTGTTGATGGTGTATGCTGGGGATGTCTTCTTTCTTATCTCCCCTCAATCATATTAAGGTATCAAGCTTGTAGAGCTTGTTGATGGTGTCTGCTGGGGATGTGTCTTCTTCTTTCTTATCTCCCCTCAATCATATTAGGGTATCAAGCTTGTAGAGCTTGTTGATGGTGTCTGCTGGGGATGTGTCTTCTTTCTTATCTCCACTCAATCATATTAGGGTATCAAGCCTGTAGAGCTTGTTGATGGTGTCTGCTGGGGATGTGTCTTCTTCTTTCTCATCTCCACTCAATCATATTAGGGTATCAAGCCTGTAGAGCTTGTTGATGGTGTCTGCTGGCGATGTGTCTTCTTCTTTCTTATCTCCCCTCAATCATATTAGGGTATCAAGCCTGTAGAGCTTGTTGATGGTGTCTGCTGGGGATGTGTCTTCTTCTTTCTTATCTCCACTCAATCATATTAGGGTATCAAGCTTGTAGAGCTTGTTGATGGTGTCTGCTGGGGATGTGTCTTCTTCTTTCTTATCTCCACTCAATCATATTAGGGTATCAAGCCTGTAGAGCTTGTTGATGGTGTCTGCTGGGGATGTGTCTTCTTCTTTCTCATCTCCACTCAATCATATTAGGGTATCAAGCTTGTAGAGCTTGTTGATGGTGTCTGCTGGGGATGTGTCTTCTTCTTTCTTATCTCCACTCAATCATATTAGGGTATCAAGCTTGTAGAGCTTGTTGATGGTGTCTGCTGGGGATGTCTCTTCTTTGTTCTTATCTCCACTCAATCATATTAGGGTATCAAGCTTGTAGAGCTTGTTGATGGTGTCTGCTGGGGATGTCTCTTCTTCTTTCTTATCTCCACTCAATCATATTAAGGTACCAAGCTTGTAGAACTTGAGACTTGACAACCATCATGACTGGGTGAAGTAGAATGCATCTGCCTTTGTCATTAAGACTGGTAGCACTACTCAGTGGCAGGTCGACTTAGCTCCAAAAGAAATGGCTGCCTTTGACATGAGGAACAGACACCATGTGCAGCCGCTCCTAACATGGAGTACAAACGCTGCTCATCCTGTATCCCTGGATTAGGAGCCCTTACAGGGTACTATCAGCTGGGCCAGCAGAGCCCAGGTTTTTTAGCGAGCTTGTTACTGTTCCCCCTCCTCCTTTTTCATCCGGGTTTGGGACCGGCAAAGGTGGAGTTGTCTGTTAAGATGATTATCGGGGGTCAGTCGAAGGGTGGTCTAAACCATTGGTTTTCGACTGCTACGACCCGGGATTGAACTCGCAAAGGGCACTTTTTTCTAAATAAAAATAAATGCTTCAATGGCCCTCGATTCTCACAAAAGTCCAACCCCACCAGCGAGTGCAAAGAACCAAACGGTGCTCTGGCAGATTTCTAAATGCAAAATTCAAACTGCTTTTCACATGTGTAGACATGTGGTGCACTTACAGTAATAAAAGCAGTTGCCAACTTCTACCCACCATGATCATAATGGCCTGTACCACGTGTACTAGGGATAATAATAATAATAAAAAAAAAACATACTATTAGACTATCCAACTAATCCTTTCCCTGTCTATCCCTCTCCCTTCCTTGTTGAAAGTGTAGCTTTCCACGATGTCAATAGATGACCTTTTTTTTTGAGCTCGCACACATCCAAACAAGAATACTGATCAATAAAACAATATTTTTCAACTCCATGTTTAAATTGAGTAAAATTAATCATTCCTCCAGGGAAAAGTATCTTTTCAAAACATTTTTATTCTCTAGCTTTCAGGCACGGACACCATTCTACAGGAGAAAACTTGTTATAATGATTTGCCAATAGAACACAAGTTAAATATAATTGGATACTATTTTACATAATTTTATAAAATTTTTTTTTTGCTTATCCCTAGTACACGTGGTACAGGCCATGATAATCATGGTGGGTAGAAGTTGGCGACTGCTTTTACTGTAAGTGCACCACATGTATACTCATGTGAAAAGCAGTTCGACTTTGCACTTACAAATGTGCCAGAGCCCTGTTTGGTTACTTGCACTCGCTGGTGGGGTTGGACTTTTGCAAGAATCGGGGGCCATTGGAGCATTATTTTTTTAAACATAAAAAAGTGCCCAATGCGGGAATCGAACCCGGGTCGTAGCGGTCAAAAATCAACGATTTAGACCATCCTTCCACTGACCCCCATTTTATAAATTTCTATAGATATATGAGAACTGTTAGAGGCAGAGTGGAAAGCTTGGGAATGTCCACAATAAATTTTATATATATAAACTATAATAAAAAAAAAAAACGTCGGTGGACGAGTGGGTAACACCCTCGATTCCTGAGTCATGAACCGGGATTAAATCCAGCGTTAACCTTTTGTTAAATATATGAATAACTCGCATATTGTTGCATACCTTGGGATATTTGCATAGTATTGTTTTATTTTGTATATTTGTATATTCTGTATATTTGTATATTTACTTTTTGTTTTTTTAAAAGGATGGTTGATTTGCATGTCCGCGAGAAGCGCGAGGTATAAAATATAGGTCAAGAGAATAATAAAGTAGAGTTTCTACTGATTAGAATCGTCTCATTGTTTCTTCAAACTCGTTCTTGTTAAGTGGAATATCACAAATGGCGCAGCCCTGGACAGGATCGCTAGTCTTATACTTCAGAGATGATAAGGTGATTGGATTTGGTTTACACTCTGGTGAGGAGATTATTGACATTCCAGAAGAATACCAGTCACCAGAGTGTCATGAAAGGACTTTTAGGTATGGCAAGAAACCAATGGCTTTTTATCTAAAAAAAAAGTTCAAACCGATTTGTTGGCGTTCCAACTGGCCTTATACAATGGTATGCCAATGGAGAATTTGATAAGATCAAACTTATTAAGCAAGACCTCCAAGAGGAAGAAACCGACTTGGCAGATTCGACCATGGAGAGCTCCAGATCGACCATGGAGAGTATCCTCAGGACGATGGCCAACCAGCAGCGCTTAATGACGGACTTTCTTCTTACTAATAAGAGTGAAATCAGGGTAGGTAGGCCAGTCAAAATGGATGTGGCTACCTTTGATGGAAGAAACGTGGATCCTAAAATTTGGATCAAAGTATATGAAAACATTTGTGGAAACAACGGATGGGTTGGAGACGAGGCTAGAATCAATGGAATGCGATCATACCTAACAGGATCGGCCTTGTTATGGTTCGACAACAAATACCAGGATGAAGAGGAATATTGTTGGAAGGATTGGAAGCAAGAATTTATTGGTTCTTTTAACGAGAAAATCCCATTGTGAGTTACGACCGTGCTTTCAATTGGAGATATCGAGGAGGATCCTTGGTGGAGTATTTTTACCAGAAACAAGGAAAGATGCGACTTGGTATGCCTGGCCTTAGCGAGGAATTGTTGATTATTGGGATAATTCATGGACTTCCCCAGCATATGCAGGAACAACTGGCCACGGCAAATATCAAATGCAAGCAAAGTCTACTCAAACTCCTGGAGAACATCAGGCCGTCTGCAAGAACTCCTGGCACAGTCAAGAAACCAGTTCATTTCACTGAAACTAGTGACACGGGGTTATACCAGGCGGAAAATGATGGAAATGGTTCGTTTTTGTCAAAAAACTGACGAGTATGGGTTCGCCGATCCCATGGTCAAAACCGACCATTTTTTCGATTTGTGATTCTCCCCATTCCTTCATTGATGTGAAAATAAACTCTCACTTAGTAAAGGCCTATCTGGACAGCGGTTCTTCTCTTAACCTGATACACAAAAATTTAACACAAAAAAACAGGTGGAAAACATACCCTACCAAGACTTTAATAAACACGATCAACCATAATAAATTCACTGCTACCGAAGCCATTAATCTGGTTTTGGAGGCTGGGGAGCAAACAATCAAGATCCAGGCTATTGTCCTCCCAGATATGCCCTTTGATCTGTTAATTGGTAAGCCTACGTTAAAATCCTTGAAAGTGAAGTGGGACTTCTTTACAGATCAGATCAGTTTCTTTTCTGAAACTGGCCCGAACCTCGTTACCAGGAGGGATGTCGAGGTCAAATACCCCAGCCTTTGCAAAAGGACTTCGCCAATAATTTCAAAATTTGAAGTGGACTTTGGACTGCAAGAAAACTTTCGAGTTGTCAGTGCAAAGCCATATCGATTGGAGAATACCAAAAGAAACTGGTTAAATGTGAAAATTAGATCGATGCTAAGCGAAGGAATAATTAGACAATCAAACTCGGCATTTGCATCTCCATGCATAGTAATTCCAAAAAAGAATGGAGACTATCGATTATGTGTCGACTATCGAAGGATTAACGATGAAACACTTTTGGATCCTTTTCCCTTTCCTCGAATAGACGACATTATTAATGTGTTCGGAGGATGTCGCTTTTTCTCAAAGCTCGACTTGAAGGATGGATTTTGGTAACTTGGCGTATCAGAAAATACTCGAAAATACACTGCCTTCGTAACTCCATCTGGTCATTACGAGTTTCTAAAGCTTCCGTTTGGATGGAAGAATTCTCCAGCTAAGTTCCAGAGAATAATGACTACAATTCTAGGAGACCTACTGGGTGATAAGGTGGTAGCTTATATCGATGACATCTGTTGTGGTGGCTATACTCAGGAGGATTGCTCCATTTTGACGCATAGAATTCTTGAACGACTGACCACTGCGGGCCTAGTGCTAAATCTTGATAAATGTCAATTTTGCGTCCCTCGCATAGACTTATTGGGGAGAGTTATTGATGGAGACACAAAGAAAATAAGGTCTGAAGTTACCGAAAAGGTTCGAAATATGAAACGCCCATACAATTTGAGGTCCTTACAGTGTTTCACCGGATTGACTAATCATTTCCGCGCCTTTATAAAAGATTATGCTCACATAGTAAGACCATTGGACAAATTAAAAGGAAAAGATGTAACCTTCGAATGGGATTCTGAATGCGAGACGGCCTACCAAAAACTTATCGCACTTATTACTGAGGAACCAATTCTTAGGGTTCCTGATGGGAGATTGCCATTCGAGCTATCAACGGATGCCAGCTACTATGGAACGGGAGCCATTTTATATCAAAGGGACCTCCAAGAAAAAAGATGTAAACAACTTCGGGTAATTAGCTATTACTCCTACACCTTTACAAAAGCCGAACAAAATTATTCCGTTACCGAGAAAGAGTGCTTGGCGGTATTAAAGGCTGTGAAACATTTTCGTTCCTACTTGGAGAGTCGCCCTTTTGTGGTACATACTGATCACAGAGCCTTAACTCAACTTTTAAGTTGTGGAGAACTTGGAGACCGTTTAGCCAGGTGGCAGTTATTCCTGCGCTCCTTTAATATCATAATAAATCATCGGTCGGGAAAGGAACTGAGGGACGCCGACGCGTTGTCACGATTGTGTGTAAGCGTCCCAGACAAGTCTGATGAACAGACGTTCTGGTTGAAGCATAAAGCTTTAGAGCTGGAATACGACCAACAGAGAAAGTCTTATTTGGTGACTCCTGAACAGGTTCCTAGCATTCTCGGCTTGTATCATGATGATCCGAAATCCGGTGGCCACTCGGGATTCTGGAGGACTTATTATACAATTAAGAATCGATTTTGGTGGCGAAATATGAAGGGGGACATTCGACGTTATGTCCAATCGTGTTCCACCTGTCAGAAGGTAAAGGCCAAATATAGATCTACCTCTGACCAGATGAGTTTGCCTGTTCAATCTCATGTTCCCTTTCATACGGTTCATGTTGACTTCGCAGAACTCAAAAAGAAATCAGAATCCAATGCCTCTACCCAGTCATTCTTAGTAGTGATTGATGAAGCCACTCGGATTGTATACGCCAAAAGTATGAAACAGTCGGGTAAAGCCCTAAAGGAATACTTTGCGGACCATCCCATTCTTAAAAATGTAAAGAAAATTATTTCCGATAGAGGTACCTCCTTTACTCGAGGGGAATTTTACAACTGGACGCAGGAGAAGGGAATCGGGTTTCTTCATACCAGTCCTTATCACCCTGCGGGAAATGGTCTGGCCGAGAGAGTGATTCAAGAAATTAAGACCTTCATGGAATGCTACCCACAGTTCCCTAAAGGATGGAAATGTTGCTTGGAGGCAGCCGTCCATTATCACAATCGACATCATAATACCTATCTGGGATGCTCTCCATGGTATAAATGGAAGGGAACAGTGCCGGTAGTGCCTGCTGACGAGGAATTGGGCTTACAACTCCTTAGAATTGAAACGGAGAATAATGACAAACAGCGCCATAAATACCGTCTGCGCACTAAATATTATTACAACCGAAATCGAAGAAGACCTGCTGATGTCAAACCTGGAGATTCGATTCTGGTGAAACACCAATACACAGGTAAACAGCGACTGCAGACTGGACCTCATGTTGTTACTGATGTAAAGATGGTGGACGGCTGTGTTAAATATGTCCTCTATGAATCAGAACGAGGAACCCAGAGTGCCCACATCACCAACATCATTAAATTTCATCATAGACCACCAGGAGTCCCATCACAGGAGTGATGAGAGGTCATGGGGGGGGGGGGAGTCTGTCGCATACCTTGGGATATTTGCATAGTATTGTTTTATTTTGTATATTCTGTATATTTGTATATTTACTTTTTGTTTTTTTAAAAGGATGGTTGATTTGCATGTCCGCGAGAAGCGCGAGGTATAAAATATAGGTCAAGAGAATAATAAAGTAGAGTTTCTACTGATTAGAATCGTCTCATTGTTTCTTCAAACTCGTTCTTGTTAAGTGGAATATCACACATATTATTCATTGTTTCAATTATCATAAACTAGGTTGCTCTTGTTGAGCGGTACCCAATAAAGTGATTTTGATACCGAACCGTATATTAACTATTATACAAATTAAGACAAAATATTTTAAAAAATATATCTCTAATAAAAGGACAAACAAATAAATATAGGCCACTAGAAAATAACTAAGGAAGCAAGGAATACATACATAGTATCCATGTTTAAATCTCCATACAATAGCTCTTCATTTAAACAAAAAACCTCTTTTGACAAAGTAGCAGATTTTAGTGGCTGGATGGAAGAGAAAAAAGCAGAGATTAATGCTTTCAGGCCAATTATCCAATGTTGTTTTTTGTTAGATTAAAGCTTCCAGCAAGCTTTTCTTCTGGGACAAAACTCTCCTAATACAGTAAGAGCTCTGGAGGAAACCTCTCTGCAAAGTTTTCATAACCAAAATGACTATTTTTACTAATTTGCAGCTCTCTGGTAAAAGGATACCTCACTCTAAAGGATACTTTGGTTCTACAACTAGGTGTTGTCCTTTAGAGAAAGGTTTTATTGTAATGGGAAAAGATCCTGAAACCACTACAGTAGAACTTCTCTCTAAAAGACAATCTTTAGTTACAGAGCCAATGTATCCTTTAGAGACACAAGGTAATAAGACCAAATCCAAATAAATAAATAGAAATAAATATTATTTATTTGGATTTGGTCTTATTACCTTGTGTTTAAAATCTATAATTGAAATTAACGAAAAATTGCGCTACAAATATTAAAAGAAAAATAAAACCTTTCGCAAAGAGTTTCTTTTATTATATTTTATGCGAGCTTTCGGGCTAGAACCGCCCTTCTACAGGCAAAATGAACTATTTGCTTTTGAGAGATATTTATATACACTTAATTTGTTACAATTTTTTTTTTACATAAATTTTAACAAGGAAGAAAAGTATTAAATTTACATATATTATTACTATTTTACTATGTTTTTCAATTTTGAAGAAATTAACCATATATTTCAATATTTTAATAAAGTTAAGTTTTAGCCTATGAATTGGATGAGCGAGAGATCTATAATCCAAATTGTACCTTATCATTATCCTTTGGAGAGAGATTTCCTCTTACTAGAGAAAAGCCATATAGTAAAAATGACAATTTTGGCGATGAAAACTGTCCTTCGTTGAGAGATATTCTCTAGGGGCAGTTATGTTCTCTACTACACAGAGTTGGTTTAATCTTGTTTTGTGAAGTAACCTGGGTGCTATTTTAACCATTCCTGATGGTATAGCAAGCACCACTGATGTCCAATGAAATTACAGTAGAATATCCTCCATGAGAGAACACTTTTCATTGCCAACTTTACTAATTACAGCTATATTCTCTAGTAAGAGGACATTTTCTCTCAGCAACTAGGTGTTGTCCTTTCCAGAGAGCTTCTACTATATAAGGTACTAGCCAAATGACCCGGGCAATGCCCAGGTTTTACCCGATTAAATGTTTTTATTCAAATACTATTCGTTACAATTATAAATTGGCGCCGTGGATGTCACTCTTGTGAAACGTCCCGCTCCAAACTTTGTGTGTTTTTAAAATATAAAAATAAAAATGTAAATTTTCACAACGATATTTGAAAATTGTATTATTTAGATTTTTTATATGAATATACTTTAAATTTGATTTATACATAAAATGATACCAAGTGATTTCTTGCTCCTACGCCGTCATTATGTCACTCAAGGTCGTCACTCTTGTGAAATGTCCCGCTCCACCAATCCCCTGTCGCCCCACGTGGTCCATCCTTCCTCAACTTTACTTCTTGAACTTACCGCAGTGAGGCGCTGGTTGTGAGTGAAATAGGGAAAAATTTGTTAATAACTTTAAGGATATTCGAGATAGAAGCCTGAAAATTTGCCTATAAGTTTTTCCAGATTCAATTCTATATACTGTTTATATTTCAGTCAGATTAGTTACGTATTGTGGATGTGTATAGCTGACAAACATACATACATACATTGACATGTATATAGGGATTAGATTCTTTTCTATAAAGCAATAATTTGAGAAATTTACCAATATTTTTATCATTGCCAGGATACAGTAGGTGTCCTGGAATTCTGTAAATTATAAAATAACCTGGCATTTTAACCTCAGATGACTGACTACCTCCAGGAATATTCATGTCTTTGAGCTGAGGTCTCTCATGAGAGGTTGGTTCTGCCATAATGCTGACTGTAGGAAGAACCAATGTCTTGTGTGCTGCAGAGAAATACCATCCCAGCGATATCCTCAGAGTTCAGAAGGACGACGTCTTCCTAGAACGGTTCTTCACTCGAGAGAACAAAGATGTTGAGTCTGCCTATACCGCCCTTCTGTCAGCCCTCCAGTGGAGAAAGGAATTTGGGGTCCACAGTGAGTTTGATGTGACATGTACTGCTGTCATTTGACTGATAGAAACAGCTGGGCATGAGACACCAAGATTATTACTTCCTTTATCTCTGCTAAATTAGTGTTTGTGGCTCAAAGATATAATTTATACAATATTGCTGTACATCAGAGTGTCCAATTAGAGACCACCTATAAACATGCCTTAAGCCAGTCTCTCCCAAAGGTGCTTCTTTTATTGGCGACTCTATGACAATCTCTGATGAAAGAACTACCTCCTGAAGAGACCGAGTTAACCATTAGGGTGTCTCATGAAGGAGACTCTACTGCGTAATTTAAATATTTACCCTCACATCTTTCCACAGTACCTCAGAGAATCTATCCCAGCTGAGGCTATCCAAATTTTACCCAGTGGATAATTCCAAAATTTGAGAGGTGAAATGAATCCAGAGAAGTCTTTTTGAGGAATGGAACACGTCATCATCCCTCAGAACAATATAGAAATAGGGTTTTTCTGATGGGTAAACTCATCCCTGAACAATCACCTTTGTACCCAAATGTCTAATCTAATCAAGCCTTCAATGAAATGATCTCACCACCATAGGAGAATTATTGTTTTATTGGGCTACCTTTCATGGGATCTGTGTTCTTTAGATGTTGATACCAAAACAGTACTGGACACTCACTCCAGAGATCAGACATGCTGTACGATACCATGCAATCTCAACTTGAGAATTGTCAGCCCCCTCCATTGAAGGATTCCATCTCCGTAGGGAATCTGTGTTCTCCAGTAGTTGATACCAAAACAGTACTGGACAATCTCTCCAGAGATGAAACATGCTGTATGTACCTCAACTGGAGATGTGTCATCAGGGTAGTTGATGTGTACAGCCATTACCATGGAGACCATTCCCCCCCATTTCTTCGCCATGGCCTCCCTCTTCCCTTACAACAAGGACCGGAGGGACAACGCTATCTGTGAGTGGATTCTATTACAATATAAGGCCCTATCTGGATTAGAGGTGAAACTCACAGGGGAAAACCATATACAGTAGAACCTCCGTGAGAGGACACTCATGATAGAGGACACCTCTCTTTAAAGGACAGTTTTCATTGTCAAAATTACTATTTTTACTATTTAGCAACTCTCCAGTAAGAGGACACCTCTCCATAAAGGACACTTTAGCTCTGCAATTAGGTGTTGTCCTTTACAGAGAGGTTTTACTGTTTATCTTTGAGATTTTATAAGAAAAAAAAGAAGGATATTCCTATAGGTCTCTTTGGAAGGTAGTTGCTCATTGGAGGTTAGATTATATACAGTAGAACCTCCCTTTAGCAGACACCCTACTAGCAGATACTTCTCCACAAAGGACAGTTTTCATTTCCAAAATTACCATTTTTACAATTTAGCAGCTCTCTGGTAAGAAGACACCTCTTCCTAAAGGACACTTCAGCTCTCCAATTAGGTGTTATCCTTTACAGGGAGGTTAGATTATATATATATAGATGGGGATAGGTATTTTAAAATATTTTTCTCAAAAGTAATGGGTTGGAGGTAACCATTCATAAGAGGATTCACTCTATTTCCAAATTTAGCATGTTCTGGTATGTTAGTTACTTTAACCCAACAACACACAAGCGTGGGATTGTAAACCTTACCTCAGGAGCCATGCCAGCATTGGATCCAAGATACAACATTTATTCTTATGTGAAATATATACAGTAAAACCCCGCTAATACGAACCCTGGATATAACGAACCTTCCCTTATAACGAACCCACGCCGATTCCCAATTCCATTCCATTGAAAATACCATCGTTATAACGAACTTTGCGATTTTTAGAATAACGAACTACCCCTATAACGAACCTATTTCGGTTCCCAAAATGATAAAATCTATTAAAAAATACTATGCTTATAACGAACTTAGAATTGTAATTAAAAAAAAAAATTAAAACAACAAAATTTTTAGCATGTTTCAGCTCGCGATCGCGATTTCAAAACAATAAATTTAGCGGCATTGTTTGTTTTGATTTTTGCACTTTATTTTTGCTGTATGTTGTATAAATTTTTACACATTATACTTTTTATTAAATAGAATATCTTTGCATCCATTAAAATTGAAATATAAAAAATGCAAATGGCTTCCAAAATAAAGAAAATAAAGGCATTTTAAAAATAAAAGCATTATTTCTTTTAAAAAAAGGCCATTTTCAGAACTTTCAAAGTGAAACAACATAGGCAAAATGTTAAGAACATATTAAAATAAGAGAATATAACTTTTCTATTATAAAATATAAAGTTATTAAAAATTGTTACAAAGAGGAATCAACCTCAACTTTTGCCGCGATCGTACGTTTTAGGGCTAAAAAAAAAAAAAGTCCAAATAAACGGTTCCGTGATGAAACAAAAATTATTTTTATGCCATTAACTATGGTGATTTTAAAGTCAGCAATGTTTTGCATGACAGGTTTAAAAAAAAAAAAAACTAAATCTAGACCTAGAAGAATATGTGGAAACATGAAATGGAAGAAAAACATTAACTTTATTTGAATGGTGCAATGCTTGAAGAATGCTTTGAAACAACAAGGTATTAGAGCCATTTTTTCAAGTAAACAATGTATTATATAATGTGATAATGATGTTTTAAAATCATTTCATAGCTTTGAATATATATTTAATAAAACTTTGCCTAGGATTTGTCTTGATTTTGAAATTAGACATAGAGGTACATGTATGTTAATGATAAGAAGAACCTATCATCTAATGATTTCTTTTATTATTCAGTATTAATGTAAGGAAATTGGTCAATTAAGGGAATTAAAATAAAGTGACCACTATTAAGAGGCAGCCTCTTCTTGTGTGTATGGCTGTTTTTTAATTATACGGTCTAAAATTTTTGAAAAGTAAAAAAAAATAGCCAAACCGTGGCTATAGTGAACTGTGGCTATAGTGAACCAAAAGCTCTGTCCCATTGGGGTTCACTATAGAGGGGTTTTACTGTAGTACAAAAGTGAAATTGTACTGGGATCTGGTGGATAAATTAAGACAAAGGCATATCTTGATTGTACAACTAAAAGTTGCTGATGGCTTGCATCATTTGTCGGAATATAAATATCAACTAATCATTGATTAGTCCTTGAATCCTTGGGGATCTTGTTCATGAGTCCTTGGGGATCTTGTTCATGAATCCTTGGGGATCTTGTTCATGAGTCCTTGGGGATCTTGTTCATGAGTCCTTGGGGATCTTGTTCATGAGTCCTTGGGGATTTTGTTCTTGAGTCCTTGGGGATCTTGTTCTTGAGTTCTTGGGGATCTTGTTTTTGAGTCCTTGGGGATCTTGTTCTTGAGTCTTTGGAGATCTTTTCCTTGAGTCCTTGGGGATCTTGTTCTTGAGTCTTTGGATATCTTTTCCTTGAGTCCTTGGGGATCTTGTTCTTGTGTCCTTGGGGATCTTGTTCTTGAGTCCTTGGGGATCTTGTTCTTGTGTCCTTGAGGATCTTGTTCTTGAGTCCTTGGGGATCTTGTTCTTGAGTCTTTGGAGATCTTTTCCTTGAGTCCTTGGGGATCTTGTTCTTGAGTCTTTGGGGATCTTTTCCTTGAGTCCTTGGGGATCTTGTTCTTGAGTCCTTGGGGATCTTGTTCTTGAGTTCTTGGGGATCTTGTTCTTGAGTCCTTGGGGATCTTGTTCTTGTGTCCTTGGGGATCTTGTTCACGAGTCCTTGGTGATCTTGTTCTTGAGTCCTTGGGGATCTTGTTCTTGAGTCCTTGGGGATCTTGTTATTGAGTCCTTGGGGAAATCTAGTTCATGAGTTCTGTAGGAAGAGAGACCCTACAATGATGGGGTTGTAGTGATGTACAGGGTGAAGCTGCACCACCGTATGGCGGAGGAATCAGGAGACTTCAAGAAGTTCCTGGTGTACTGGGTGGAGAAGTTGGAGCGGGAGACAGCTACGGGCCAGCTGACAGTGCTGTTTGACTGTCAGGATGCCGGACTGGCCAATCTGGTAAGTGATTCATCCACTCCATCCATTCACGGACCTCTCTCACACCGGGGATGGCAGGATATGGACTTCAACAGTTTCCTGGTCACCCTCTTCAAGGAGTACTACCCCAACACCCTTGGTGAGTCCCCTCCTGGCCAGTGGTTCACTGATAGAACAAACTCCCCCCCCTCCTACCAATAATTTATTGAACTCCTGATGTGTTTCAATTACTTGCTGTCACTTCTCTCCTCAGGGGAATGATTATTTTGAATCCTACTTCTACTTATGTACACGGTTTTCTAAAATACATGTAGAAGCACTCATGTGAGCGCAGTCAGTATATGCCTTTTTCATTTTTAAAATCAAAATTTTTTTCACATACAGTAGAATCTCCCTGTAAATGACACCTATTTGCAGAGCCAAAGTATCCTTTAGGGAGAGGTATCCTCTTACCAGAGAGTTACTTAATAGTAAAAATGGTAATTTTGCAAATGGAAACTGTCCTTTGTAGAGGTGTCCTCTAGCGTGAGTGTCCTCTCATGAAGGTTTTACTGTATATACAGTAAAACCCCGCTAATACGAACCCTGGATATAACGAACCTTCCCTTATAACGAACTCACGCCGATTCCCAATTCCATACCATTAAAAATACCATCGTTATAACGAACTTTGCGATTTTTAGAATAACAAACTACCCCTATAACGAACCTATTTTCGGTCCCAAAATAATAAAATCTATTTAAAATACTATGCTTATAACGAACTTAGAATTGTAATTTAAAAAAAAAATTTTAACAACAAAATTTTAAGCATGTTTCAGCTCGCGGATCGCGATTTCAAAACAATGAATTTAGTGGCATTGTTTGTTTTGATTTTTGCACTTTATTTTTGCTGTATGTTGTATAAATTTTTACACATTATACTTTTTATTAAATAGAATATCTTTGAATCCATTAATTTTGAAATATAAAAAATCCAAATGGCTTCCAAAAAAAATGAAGAAAACAAAGTCATTTTAAAAACAAAAACGTTATTTCTCTAAAAAAAAAAAAGGCCATTTTCAGAACTTTTCAAAGTGAAACAACACAGGCAAAATGTTAAGAACATATTAAAATAAGAGAATATAACTTTTCTATTATAAAAGATAGAATATAAAGCTATTAAAAATTGTTACAAAGAGGAATCAACCTCAACTTTTGCCGCGATCGCGATCGTACGTTTTAGGGCAAAAAAAAAAAAAAAGTCTAAATAAACGGTCCCGTGATGAAACAAAAATTATTTTTAGGCCATTAACTATGGTGATTTTAAAGTCAGCAATGTTTTGCATGACAGGTTAAAAAACGAAATCTAGACTTTGAAGAATATGTGGAAACATGAAATGGAAGAAAAACACTAACTTTATTTGAATGTTTTTTTTTTTTTTTTTACTTATCCTATTTGAATGGTGCAATGCTTGAAGAGTGCTTTGAAGCAACAAGGTATTAGAGCCATTTTTTCAAGTAAACAATGTATTATATAATGTGATAATGATGTTTTAAAATCATTTCATAGCTTTGAATATATATTTAATAAAACTTTGCCTAGGATTTGTCTTGATTTTGAAATTAGACATAGAGGTACATGTATGTTAATGATAAGAAGAACCTATCATCTAATGATTTCTTTTATTATTCAGTATTAATGTAAGGAAATTGGTCAATTAAGTGAATTAAAACAAAGTGACCACTATTAAGAGGAAGCCTCTTGCTGTGTGTATGGCTGTCCTTTAATTATACGGTCTAAAAATTTTGGAAAGTAAAAAAAATAGCCAAACTGTGGCTATAGTGAACCGTGGCTATAGTGAACCAAAAGCTCTGTCCCATTGGGGTTCACTATAGAGGGGTTTTACTGTATATAGTAGAACCTTCCTGTAAAGGACACCTAGTTGCAGAGCCAAAGTGTCCTTTAGGGAGAGGTGTTCTCTTACCGGAGAGTTGCTAAATAGTAAAAATGGTAATTTTGGCAATGAAAACTGTCCTTTGTAGAGAGGTGTTCTCTAGCGTGAGTGTCCTTTCTTGGAGGTTCTAATGTATAGCAATTAAAAATATATTATATTTTACTTAATGAAAAAGGCTCGGAAGATAGTCAGAAAAGTTGCATATCTACACCATTGAGTTCAACCTATGGCAATTCCTATGTCCTATACCTGGAACAACAGCTGGTGCCACTTGCTAAAGATTGTCACGTAGGAACATGTGTGACAGAGAGCAGTTTTAATTTGTTTGACCTTATTTACACATATAGGACTGTGAGGCAACAAGATGACACAACAACACAGAGACAGAACAAATGATATATTTGTACAATAATACCAACTTCAAGATTAACAAGGCACAATTTGGATTATAGATTATAAACACAAGGTAATAAGACCAAATAAATAAATAGTGTGTACTATTTATTTATTTGGATTTGGTCCTATTACCTTGTTTTAACTTCAAGATTAGTAAGACCTAATCTAAATAAATACAGTTAATGACAAAGGCATTTTACTTCACCATGATGGTTGTCAAATCTCCCCCCTAGCTTCCACAATGAGAGTCCACCACCTCCAGGAGAGACCAAAACTCCTTGTTATATATTATATATATATACACGGTTATTAAACACAAGGTAATAAAATCTAAATAAATAAATAGTGTTATGTTTCAGTGTTGTTACCATCTTCAGACAAAAGTGATCAAATGAAATTTATTTTATTTGGATTTGGTCTTATTACCTTGTGTTTACAATCTACTAGCCGAATGACCCGGGCAACGCCCGTGTTTTAATTTAGACACGTGGACCTGTTGGATCATTAACGCCCGTGTTTTACCCGATTGAATGTTTTTATTCAAATACTATTTGTTACAATTATAAATTGGCGCCTTATATAAATGCATATATTAGTTAATAACTATAGCCAATGTGCTTTATCTGTCTATGTACTGTTGGCTTCCGTAGGCGTCTCTTACTGGGAAAAAGAAAGAGAGGATTCCATTTAGTTATTAACTAATATATGCATTTATTTAAGGAGCGACCCGCTCCAACACAATAGTTACAAAAATGTAAAAGCGAGTGGGGGGGCATGATGGGGGGGGGCAAAGGTGGCATGATCGTAGCCAACCAATAGGAGAGCGCCATTCCAAAAAAAAAAGCAAACGGTGACAGAGATGAAAAAGAATTGATGACGCTCATAACTGTTCAAGATTAACAAGGCACAATTTGGATTATAGATTATAAAACAAGGTAATAAGACCAAATAAATAAATATAGTGTGTACTATTTATTTATTTGGATTTGGTCTTATTACCTTGTTTTAACTTCAAGATTAGTAAGACCTTATCTAAATAAATACAGTTAATGACAAAGGCATTTTACTTCACCAATTCTTTTTCATCTCTGTCACAGTTTGCTTTTTTTTTTGGAATGGCGCTCTCCTATTGGTTGGCTACGATCACGCCACCTTTGCCCCCCCCCCATCATGCCCCCCCACTCGCTTTGTTGTTTTTGTAACTATTGTGTTGGAGCGGGTCGCTCCTTAAATAAATGCATATATTAGTTATAACTAAATGGAATCCTCTCGTATATCCTTTTATTTTATATATATATAGAATAATCCATATTGTGCCTTACCATACACAATTATTAATTAAATAATATTATAATGTAGATGATATATAAAGCACAATTTGAAATATTAATATATATAGTCACGACCGTCTTTCCTCATCGGCCGGCCGCCTCTGTCACGGATGCGCGTGCACAGGGAGGTCACGTGCTTGCCGGCAGCCAATAATAAAAAAAAAAAAAAACTCCCTCAAGCCGGATTTGAACCGCAACCTAAGGATCACCGTTGTAACATCTACAGTCCTCCGCTCTGCCAACTGAGCTATCGAGGGATACAAACTGTATGAATAAGTTTACCTTAAAAAGTCAACTAATCCTATTTCTACACAAAATGTATTAATATATATAGTCATGACCGTCTTTCCTCATCGGCCGGCCGCCTCTGTCACTGATGCGCGCGCACAGGGAGGTCACGTGCTCGCCGGCTCCCTCGAGCCGGATTTGAACCAGCGACCTAAGGATCACCATTGTAACATCTACAGTCGGGTAAAACACGGGCTTTGCCCGGGTCATTCGGCTAGTAGATTATAATAAAAAAAAAATAAGACCTAATCCAAATAATTTATTAGCGTGTGACAATGTTGTTGCTGAAACATTACACACTAATAAATTATTTGGATTAGGTTTTATTTTATTTTATTGTAATGTAGAATATATTATAGGAAGCCCACACAAACTTCAGGATGACAATTTATTTAAGACACAAGCACCAATTAGATAAAATACAAGAGAAAGCAATAATGTGAGGAAGGTTTACGCAGAGTAATCTACTTATATATTTGCCTTATTCTGTCTGTCTGTCTGTCTGAAGCTCACGGATAGAATGCCCGCCCATTGGCTGCCAGCAAACACGTGACCTCCCTGCCCGCCCCCCTCTAGACAACCCTGTTATCAGCTGTGTGATACATACACCTGTCTATAGCGGCCATTCTAGACAACCCTGTTATCAGCAGTGTGTTACATCCACCTGTCTATACAGACCACCCTGTCTATAGCGGTCACCTTAGACAACCCTGTTATCAGCTGTGTGATACATACACCTGTCTATACAGACCACCCTGTCATAGCGGTCACCCTAGGCAACCCTGTTATCTGCTGTGTGATACATCCACCTGTCTATACAGACCACCCTGTCATAGCGGTCACCCTAGGCAACCCTGTTATCAGCTGTGTGCTACATCCACCTGACTATACAGACCACCCTGTCATAGCGGTCACCCTAGGCAACCCTGTTATCTGCTGTGTGATACATCCACCTGTCTATACAGACCACCCTGTCTATAGCGACCACTCTACAGCTGTGTGATACATCCACCTGTCTATACAGACCACCCTGTCAATAGCGGCCACTCAAGGCAACCCTATTATCAGCTGTGTGATACATCCACCTGTCTATACAGACCACCCTGTCTATAGCGGCCACTCTAGACAACCCTGTTATCAGCTGAGTGATACATCCACCTGTCTATACAGACCACCCTGTCATAGCGGTCACCCTAGGCATCCCTGTTATCAGCTGTGTGATACATCCACCTGTCTATACAGACCACCCTGTCATAGCGGTCACCCTAGGCAACCTGTTATCTGCTGTGTGATACATCCACCTGTCTATAGAGACCACCCTGTCATAGCGGTAACCCTAGGCAACCCTGTTATCAGCTGTGTGATACATCCACCTGTCTATACAGACCACCCTGTCATAGCGGTCACCCTAGGCAACCCTGTTATCAGCTGAGAGATACATCCACCTGTCTATACAGACCACCCTGTCATAGCGGTCACCCTAGGCAACCCTGTTATCAGCTGTGTGATACATCCACCTGTCTATACAGACCACCCTGTCATAGCGGTCACCCTAGGCAACCCTGTTATCAGCTGAGTGATACATCCACCTGTCTATACAGACCACCCTGTCATAGCGGTCACCCTAGGCAACCCTGTTATCAGCTGTGTGATACATCCACCTGTCTATACAGACCACCCTGTCATAGCGGTCACCCTAGGCAACCCTGTTATCAGCTGTGTGATACATCCACCTGTTTATACAGACCACCCTGTCATAGCGGTCACCCTAGGCAACCCTGTTATCAGCTGTGTGATACATCCACCTGTTTATACAGACCACCCTGTCATAGCGGTCACCCTAGGCAACCCTGTTATCAGCTGAGTGATACATCCACCTGTCTATACAGACCACCCTGTCATAGCGGTCACCCTAGGCAACCCTGTTATCAGCTGAGTGATACATCCACCTGTCTATACAGACCACCCTGTCTATAGCGGCCACTCTAGACAACCCTGTTATCATCAGTGTGATAAATACACCTGTCTATACAGACCACCCTGTCTATAGCGACCACCCTAGACAACCCTGTTATCAGCTGTGTGATACATCCACCTGTCTATACAGACCACCCTGTCTACAGCGGTCACTTTAGGCAACCCTGTTATCATCAGTGTGTTACATTCACCTGTCTATACAGACCACCCTGTCTATAGCGACCACCCACCTGTCTATACAGACCACCCTGTCTATAGCGGTCACTTTAGGCAACCCTGTTATCATCAGTGTGTTACATTCACCTGTCTATACAGACCACCCTGTCTATAGCGACCACCCTAGACAACCCTGTTATCAGCTGTGTGATACATCCACCTGTCTATACAGACCACCCTGTCTATAGCGGTCACTTTAGGCAACCCTGTTATCAGCAGTGTGATACATACACCTGTCTATACAGACCACCCTGTCTATAGCGGCCACCCAAGACAACGTTTTTGAAATATATTCGCACTCGGGTAAACCCCGGGCGTTGCCCGGGCCTTTCGTCTAGTAAAATATATAAACATCAAATGATGAATTAGCATGCCATCTGTTATGAAAAATTTCATTTTGTCTGTTAAGAAAATATCTACAAGAAAATAAGATCAAATCCAAATAAATTAATAGTGTGGGACATTTCAGCAACAGTGTTGTTACCATCATCAGAATTTACAATAATCTGCTATGATTTTTTTTTCTCATTGATTATTTTGTCTGATGATGGTAACAATGCTGTTATTGAAATAACACACACTATTAATTTATTAGGTGATAAAATGATAAAGCACAATTTGGATTACAGATACAAGAAAATAAGACCTAATCCAAATAATTTAATAGTGTGTGATGTTTCGGTAACAGCATTGTTACCATCTTCAGACAAAATAATCAATGAGAAAAAAAAATCATAGCAGATTATTGTAAATTCTGATGATGGTAACAATGTTGTTACCGGAATTGTCTCTCTCTTCCTCACAATTTATCCTTTTTTAAACCTTAGAAATATGAAAACTGAATTCAAAACTGAATTTACATACCACTTAGAGTCTTATCAAAACCCATTATACCAACCATTAGTTCTTATCTGCATAATATCTTATCAGCTTCCTTGTTGACCTTTGTAGCGACAGAGAGAAAGAGATTGAAACTACAGTTAAACCTATCTATAGAACCCCCTCTAAATAGCATCTTCCTCTCTATAGCGGCCAATTTTAAATATGTTGTACGATGCGATTTACATTAAAAGTGACCTGTCTATAGCACCCCCTCTCTTTAGCACCTTATTTTGGTGAGTCCCAAGAGGGGGTTTAATAAACAGGTTTAACTGTGCTTTTATTGTTTATATAGGATTCACGTGTTATGATTTTTGGCCTGCATTAGATGCACTAAACAGGACCTTTGGGAGAGGCCGCTGCTTATCATCAAACAGCTCGAGGAGCATGAACTCATGGAATTTGTGTAATCTTTACACAAGGGGATAAGAAACAACAACAACATGTTATGATTAAGCACAATATTTGTATTATAGATTATAGCTACAAGAAAATAAAACCTAATTCAAATAAATTAATAGTGTATGACATTTTTGATGACGATAAAAACACTGTTACCAAAAATGTCACACACAATTTATTTGGATTAGGTCTTTTTTTTTTTTTGTAGATTTATGTGTTAAAAAAAAGAAAGAAACACATTACCAAAAAAAAAATATATATAGGGGGTCGGTGGAAGGATGGTCTAAACCGTTGGTTTTCGACCGCTACGATCCGGGTTCGATTCCCGCATTGGTCACTTTTTTTCTGATTAAAAAAAAAAATGCTCCAATGGCCCTCCGATTCTTGCAAAAGTCCAACCCCACCAGCGAGTGCAAGTAACCAAACAGGGCTCTGGCACATTTGTAAGTGCAAAGTCGAACTGCTTTTCACATGTGTAAACATGTGGTGCATTTACAATAAAAGCAGTCGCCTTTTTTAACTCACCATGATTTTCATGGCCTGTACCACATGTACTAGGGATAAGCAAAAAAAAATGTTACAAATTTTATAGATAGATGACAAATAGGTAAAAAAAATAAAAAGAGAGTGTATTGTTGATATTATGATAGATGTCAACTTGAGTGACAACTTTCATTATGTTAATCTGAAGATGTCTAAGAACCAAGGTGTGCTTATGTCGGAAATAACCTCAGAGTTTGTATCTTGGGTAAATATGTTATCTGTAAGGTGAAAGATTACTTTCTCCCTTCCTCTTCCTGACTGTGCACACTTCTTCACTGCAGTAGAATCTTCTCCTATGTCCACCCAGTCTCTTCTAGAGGTAGTCTCTTATTGGAGGTAGGGTTATTTTTGTATTTATTTGACATATTGGACGCGATATCTCAGCTTGGCATACTCTCTCCTAAATACATTATATAGTCCAAATCAAAATATGTAAATATAGTTTTTTTTTAAAATTATCCCTAGTACACGTGGTACAGGCCATGATAATCATGGTGGGTAGTTAGCGACTGCTTTTACTGTAAGCGCACCACATGTCTACACATGTGAAAAGCAGTTCGACTTTGC
The DNA here is from genome assembly GCA_030710605.1 of Cordylochernes scorpioides. Lineage (NCBI taxonomy): Eukaryota > Metazoa > Arthropoda > Arachnida > Pseudoscorpiones > Chernetidae > Cordylochernes > Cordylochernes scorpioides. Next base: position 64,829,196 of record CP092863.1, read on the forward strand.
ACTTACAAATGTGCCAGAGCCCCGTTTGGTTCCTTGCACTCGCTGGTGTGGTTGAAATTTTGCAAGAATCGGGGGCCATTGGAGCATTCTTTTTTTTTTTTTAATTAGAAAAAAAGTGTCCAATGCGGGATTCAAACCCGGGTCGTAGCGGTTGAAAACCAAACGGTTTAACCAGCCTTCCACCGACCCCCCCGAGTGTAAATACAGTAATGTATAACTACAATACAGTTTCCTTTTCTAAAAATTTCTACATGTAGAAGGGTCGTTTAAAACCCAAAAGCTTGTAAACTCATTAATAGTGTAATAAAGAAACCTCGGAGATTTATATTTGATTAAAATATATACAGTTAAACCTGTCTATAGCACCCCCTCTAAATAGCGCCTCCCTCTCTATAGCGCCCGATTTTAAATACGTAGTACGATGCGATTTACATTAAAAGTAACCTGTTTATAGCACCTCCTCTCTATAGCACCCTGTTTTGGTGAGTCTCAAGATGGGGCGCTTTAGATAGGTTTAACTGTACATTATAGCAGCTCTTAATTTAATAAACAAAATTAAATAAAATCAGTATATACAGTAGAACTACCTCCCTGACACCTAGTTGCAGAGTCTAAATATCCTTTAGAGAGAGAGAGAGGAGTCCTCTTACCGGAGAGTTGATAAATATTGAAAATGGTAATTTTGCAAATGAAACTGTCCTTTGTAGAGAGGTGTCCGCTAGCGTGAATTTCTTCACATGGAGGTTCTACTGTATTACAAAACTGAAGGGGGTCGGTGGAAGGCTGGTTAAACCGTTTGGTTTACGACCACTACGACCCGGGTTCGATCCCCGCATTGGACACTTTTTTCTGTTTAAAAAAAAAAAAAAATGCTCCAATGGCCCCCCGATTCTTGCAAAAGTCCAACCCCACCAGCGAGTGCAAGTAACCAAACGGGGCTCTGGCACATTTGTAAGTGCAAAGTCGAACTGCTTTCACATGTGTAGACATGTGGTGCGCTTACAGTAAAAAGCAGTCGCTAACTACCCACCATGATTATCATGGCCTGTACCACGTGTACTAGGGATAAGCAAAAAAAAAAAAAACTGAAAAGTTGGTTTTCTCAAACAGAAAAGAAAACCTTAAATGAATCTAAAAAAAATTTTGAATTTTACATAGGTGTCTATGCTATATACATATTCGCACATTTCTTTGCGATGGACAAAACATTTTTTTAATTCTGTAGCTACAAGAAAATAAGACCTAATCCAAATAAATTATATGTGTGTGATGTTTCGGTAACAACACAGTTACCCAAACCTCACACAATTAATTTATTTGGATTAGGTCTTATTTTCTTTTATCTATAATCCAAATTGTGTTACTTCTGTAGCTAGAGATTAAAGATTTTGAAAATAACTTTTTCCTGGAAACCTGATATTTTTTAAAATCTTAACCTTGTGTATTATTTTCCCCTTTTTGTGACATGTTGGTTTAATCAGAAATATTTCAAATGTATCTGTTGACACAAAGCAATAACGCGCCATCTATATACAGTTAAACCTGTCTATAGCGCCCCCTCTAAATAGCGCCTTCCTCTCTATAGCACCCGATTTTAAATACGTAGTACGATGCGATTTACATTAAAAGTGACCTGTCTATAGCACCCCCCTCTATAGCACTCTATTTTGGTGAGTTCCAAGAGGAGGCGCTATAGACAGGTTTAACTGTATATATAAAATATGTATTATATGTAATTCTACTGTTCTATAAGCTTATGTCCATAGTTTTTCTTGAAAACCATTTCTGAGATTCCATCTCTCAGCGCTGCATATATAAACAGAATCGTCCAATACAGTATTCTCTAGCTCTCTGAGCCCTAAGAAATGGTACGGTGGATTAAATTGGCCAAACTGCTGGGAGGTTTCACCACTGATGAGCCAAGCCATCCCAATATTTTTCATCTCAGTAAGGAGAGTAAAAGTTTGTATTATGTATAAAAGAAACATTCATGCTTAAATCCTTTCATTTTATATATACATCTGTTGACATGCGGCCTCTGTGTGTTGGCAGCCTACATTCTGGTCTATGAAATGCCCTGGTTATTCAATGGTAAGTGATGTTCCAACCTTCTCTCTCTCAAATATATCCTGTTGCTAGAGCTAGAGAAATAAAAATGATGCAAGAAACTTTTAATCCTGGATTGCTTGTTGATGTTATTTAATTATAAGCCAGGGGATGAACGTTATAGTAAATCAAGAGTTATATGGGGGGTCGGTGGAAGGATGGTCTAAACCGTTGGTTTTCGACCTCTACGACCCGGGTTTGATTCCCGCATTGGGCACTTTTTCCTGATAAAAAAAAAAATGTTCCAATGGCCCCCCGAACTTTCTTGAAAAACTCCAACCCCACCAGCGAGTGCAAGTAAGCAAACGGGGCTCTGGCACATTTGTAAGTGCAAGGTCGAACTGCTTTTCACATGTGTAGACCTATGGTGTACTTACAGAAAAAGCAGTCACATTCTACTATCCACCATGATTATTATTCCCTGTACCAAGTGTGCTAGGGATAAAAAAAAAAAAAGTTATAGGATGAATATTTCACAGGAGGTGTTTGCTTCCATGTTAGGAACGGCCTCAAATTACAGGCAAAGTCAGACTTTCACCAAAGTGTGCCTGGATCATGGTACCATGATTAATGAAAGCTGCACCCCTACACCCCATTCCATTGGAATTCTTGTAATCTTTACACAAGGAACAACAACAACATCATATTTAGCAGGAGGGACGTATAGTTAGCTAGAAGTTATACTTCTAGGTGGTCCTGTTGAAGGGCATGTTGGCTCGAAAGCTAGAGAAATAAAAATGGTGCAAGACTCTTAACCCTGGATTGCTTGTTGATTTTATTAAATTATAAGCCAGATGATGAACATTTATAGGATGTTAATCTATGTATAAACAGCTTTCAAAACTTGTCTTCTTCTTTCTTATCTCCACTCAATCATATCAGGGTATCGAGGTTGTAGATCTTATTGATGGGGACTGTTGGGGAAGAGTAGAGCTCATCAATGAATGAGTCAATACAGTCAATAATGTGTTTTGGGGTTGCAGGTTGACACTTAGTACATTAGTGGGAAAACCTTGCAAACATTCTGGAAAGTCATTGTCCATAGATGACCAGACTTAAGTCTGGAAATCAAAGACTGTTGTTCCCTTGGGAGGATAGAACCAGTGCGTGTCCCTCCTGCGCTGTACCAGTCATGTGCAGCATTAGATTTCCATTCCTTCAGGCATTGGGTTTGATGTTACGGAGGAGGCCTCAAAACTTGTGGCATATCCTTGTATAGCTGAAGAGTTGAGGTTATCTCGTCTAATATATTTTTTCAAAAAGTTCAATCCTTGACAAAATTGAAACGAGGTCAACTCAGATGGCAAAATAAAACTCTTTATTATTTTACATACTCTCTTCCTATTTCCATATGTAAATCAGCCTTAAAAAAAAAATTATATACAGTAGAACCTCCCTTTAAAGGACACCTAATTGCAGAGCCAAAGTGTCCTTTAGAGAGAGGTGTCCTCTTACCAGAGAGTTGCTTAATTGTAAAAAATGGTATTTTTACAAATGAAAACTGTCCTTTGTAGAGAGGTGTCCTCTAGCGCGAGTGTCCTTTCATGATTCTACCGTATATTGTTGCACTGGGCTGCGGTTTGACAGATTCTTCAGTCTTGATTCTCTCCTCAGACGTGTCTTGCATCTTTCCAGAATGTGTCTCAACCATTCTACAAGGTTAAACCAGTCAATAATAAGACAACTATGTATATTTAGGTAGCACCTAGAATATCTCTTTATTTATCATATCAAAGTTTAAAGCAGGTGGGGTATCTATATATATAATTGCCTTATTCTGTCTGAAGCTCACGGATAGAATGCGCGCCCATTGGCTGCCGGCGAACACGTGTCCTCCCTGCCCCCCTCTAGACAACCCTGTTATCAGCTGTGTGATACATACACCTGTCTATAGCGGCCATTCTAGACAACCCTGTTATCAGCAGTGTGTTACATCCACCTGTCTATACAGACCACCCTGTCTATAGCGACCACTGACCACCCTGCCTATAGCGACCACTCTAGACAACCCTGTTATCAGCTGTGTGATACATCCACCTGTCTTTACAGACCACCCTGTACATAGCCGCCATTCTAGATAACCCTGTTATCAGCTGTGTGATACATACACCTGTCTATAGCGGCCACTCTAGACAACCCTGTTATCAGCTGTGTGATACATCCACCTGTCTATACAGTCCGACCTGTCTATAGCGGTCACCTTAGGCAACCCTGTTATCAGCTGTGTGTTACATTCTCCTGTCTATACAGACCACCCTGTCTATAGCGGTCACCTTAGGCAACCCTGTTATCAGCAGTGTGATACATACACCTGTCTATACAGACCACCCTGTCTATAGCGGCCACTCTAGACAACCCTGTTATCAGCTGTGTGATACATACACCTGTCTATACAGACCACCCTGTCTATAGCGACCACCCAAGACAACGTTTTTAAAATATATTCGCACTCGGGTAAAACCCGGGCGTTGCCCGGGCCATTCGTCTAGTTTAGTATATCAAAATACAAATGTTTTGTAGTACATAATATTTTATAGTAATAATCTGTTTTATAAAAATAAATAAATATATAATTTAAATTTTAAATATATTAAAAATAATATTATAAATAATTTTTAAAATACGCACATTAATCATGATGCAACAATATACATAATTTATATAAAACAAAACTATGCGAGTTCACTAAGGTATGTAACAGAAGAAACAAAATTGAAAATTATTTAAGATAATTATATATTTACATAATAAAACAACACTATGTAAATTGGGTATGCAACATATTTAAATTTGCCTATCTCATGCTGGATGAGTATGGAAAGTGTTGAGTAAGAGATGACTTAACATATATCTCCAATTTAAGAGTAATGAGCCATAGACTGACATATTGGTTAGGCTGTGAAAGATTTTGCACCCAGTACTGAGAGTGCCAGCAATTCTACTTCTACAACTTATAGATTTCCTGCTTTGGACTTGTTACCTTGTAAGTATACTGGAAATACATGTATAATGATAAAGCACAATATGGATTATAGATTATAATACAAGAAAATAAGACCTAATCGAAATAATTTATTAGTGTGTGACATTTCGGTAACAGCATTGTCACCATCATCAGACAAAAGAATAATTTATTATTATGTCACAAGGTATTAAGACCAAATCCAAATGAATAAATAATGTGTGACGTTCGGTAACAGCATTGTTACCATCTTCAGAAAAAAGTACTGAATGAGAAATTTTACCACAGCATGGTTTAAATAGTTACTGTTATCAAGTGTGTAAACAAGATAGCAGATAAGAAGAAGATAATTTTCTGAGAAACACAGATAATTATTCTTAAAATTAAAAGTGTAAATAATTCTTTTGTCTGATGATGGTGACAATGCTGTTGCCAAAACGTCACACAATAATAAATTATTTGGATTAGGCCTTAATTTCCTGTATGGAAATATAATGGTTTGGTTGGTTGTAGAATAGGATGACAAGGTATAAGTTCTCAAAATTTGATCAGTATACTATATCTATGTGATATACAAGGTAATATGATCAAATCTAAATAAAAGAAAATAAGACCTAAATCCAAATAATTGAATAGTGTGACGTTTCGGTAACAGCATTGTTACCATCATTAGACTAAAGAATAAATCATTCTTTTGTCTAATGATGGTAACAATACTGTTACTGAAATATCACACACTATTCAATTATTTGGATTTAGGTCTTATTGTATCTAAAATCTATAATCCAAATTGTGCTTTATCAAGTCCAAATCTAAATAGTGTGTGATGTTTTAGGTAACAGCGTTGTTATTTGGTCTTATTATCTTGTGTTTCTAATACAGTAGAACCTCCCTTTAGTAGAAACCTCGCTAGAGGACACCTCTCTACAAAGGACAGTTTTCATTTGCAAAATTGTCATTTTTTACTATTTAGCAACTTTCCTGTAAGAGGACACTTCTCCCTAAAGGACACTTTGTCTCTTCAATTAGGTGTCCTTTACAGGGAGGTTCTACTGTATATAATCCAAATTGTGCCTTATTATACCCATGTGTGTTGTTTCAGTACAAACATTGTTATGTGAACACAAGGTAATAAGACCAAATCCAAATAAATAGTGTGTGATGTTTCAGTAACAACGTTATTACCGAAACGTCACACACTATTTATTTATTTGGATTTGGTCTTATTACCTTGTGTTGTAGATAGCTACCTTAAATGAAACAACATGGAAAACTTGTGTGTGCAGCGGCCTGGAAGATCATCAAGAGCTGGCTCCCAGCTGAAGCCCTGGAGAAACTGAAGTTTGTCGACCAGATATCCATCCAAGACTTCATTGCCATGGACCAGCTGCCTGTCTACATGAGGGGGGAGTCCAATGTGAGAGTCCTGGGACCTTTGTTTACTTATCCCAAATATATTTGTAAAGATATTATCTGTATAACTGTATACAGTATAACATACTCCATGAGAGGACACCCACGCTAGAGGACACCTCTCTACAAAGGACAGTGTTCATTTACAAAATTGCCATTTTTACTATTTAGTAACTCACCGGTAAGAGGACACCTCTCCATGGCGACTGCTTTTACTGAAGTGCACCACATGTCTACACATGTGAAAAGCAGTTCGGCTTTGCACTTACAAATTTGCTAGAGTCCTGTTTGGTTATGTTAGAGGTGATCATCTTTTCATTAAATGTAAGATACTTTAATATTTGTAAATTAAATTGTTTAAATAATTTGTATTTTTAAATTTAATTATAAAAAATTTGTAAATTTATATATGTAAATTCTTGTGCAAAATTAATCAATAATAGAGGATTTGCATATGTCTAGTTAGTTAAAAAGAAGATAATAGTTTTTTGTTTTGGGCAGAGAAGCTAGATGCTCTCAGGTTAGTTTTTTTTCTCTTATTATAAACACAAGGTAATAAGACCAAATCTAAATAAATAGTGTGTGACGTTTCGGTAACAGCGTTGTTACCATCTTCAGACAAAAGTACTTTTGTCTGAAGATGGTAACAACGCTGTTACCGAAACGTCACACACTATTTATTTATTTGGATTTGGTCTTATTACCTTGTGTTTATAATCTACAATCCAAATTGTGCCTCATCAATTTTCTCTTATTGTAAATATGTTTATATAATTTCTTTAAAAAGTCTCTACTTTAACTTTATTGTTAAAATAAATATAATTTCTTCATAGGGGTACATTTGTTTTTTCCTCTTTAAGGGCTTCAAGCATTAATAGAAAATATTATTAAACAAGGTTCCAGCTCTATTCTCCTTGCACCCATCAGAGGTTATGGGCCTATTTTCAAGCTTTTAGCTGAATAATATAGCTATTTAAGAAAAAAAATTGGCTAAGCTTTTGGGGCCGTATTAAAAGTTAAAAATGAATGATTCAAATTTCACGTTTCCTAAGCTGAATGCTTTTAACTATAATATCTGGAAAGTGGATATGAAGGTCCTTCTAATCGATAGAGGAAGCTGGGATTTTATCATAGAAGATGAACCTGATCTTCCAGCTGAGGCAACAGCCAAAGATATAAGAGAACTCAAATGGAGGAAGGATAGGGCTTTTACTACTATTTACCAAGGAGAAGAAAGAAAATACCAAACGTTGATTGCCAATGCTGCTGATGGAAAAGAAGCTTGGAATATATTAAAGCAGAATTTTGAGCCAAATTCAAGGGCCAGACTGGCTGGATTGATTGACGAATTTTATGAACTGAAATTTACTCCTGATGAAGAAACTATTGGAATATTTATAAAAAGAGTCCAAGAGAAAAAACAACTCATTAAAGAAGTTGGATTTGATCTACCTGAAGTACTTGTGTGTTTTCAATTAATAAGGAAATTACCTCAAGATTATGATGGCATTGTCCAAGTTCTATACAGACTAGAAGAAAAACAATTCAATGTTGAAAACATTGAAGCCCACTAAATAACTGAATCGGGAAGAGTTCAACAAAAGAAAAAAGATGATGGACTTGATATTGTGGCAAACGCTTATCAAACAAAAACTCCCAGGATGTACCAAGGAAATAAAAAGAAAAATTATTTTTCTGCAAAAGCACAGTATAGCAGTGGAAGCATGCTGGAGCCAACAGTGCATCCAAGAACAGCAAGAACCCATGATATAAGGAATTGCTCCTTCTGTGGGAAAACTGGCCATCTTTTAAAAGACTGTCTTCTTAGAAACAAAAACTCTCAATGGCAACACTACAGAAAGGATCAGAACTACAAGGGAAAATCTTCTGCATTTCATTAAGAAATTCTAAGCTTTCACCACATTTGTGAAAGAGCAAGTGATCCAACTAGTGAATGGGGAGAATGGCTGATAGACAGCGCAGCTACATCTCATTTTTGCAAAGAAAAGGATTGGTTTGTGAACTACCAGGATATCCCCCCCGATGGACGCTTTGATTGGAGATGTCGACTGCAAGTCAACAATCTTAGGTAAGGGAGATATCAACTTTGTTTTAAGAGACATAAATAACACATTTGTAGAGGTAACTCTACTTAATGTTTTATATGCACCAAACATGAGAAAGAATCTCATTAGTGGATCATGCATAGACATAGCAGGAAATAAGATTATATGGAAAAATGGTAAAATGACAATATTTAAAAATAATGGGGAATATTTATTTACAGCAAGACTAGTAGATAAATTATATATTGTAAATGGATACCCTAATAGAGCCAAAGCTCAAAATTATTCAGTTTCCTATAACTCAAATCTTAATTTTCTCCATAAGAGATTTTGTCATATTAATTCAGAAATACTTAATTCTATGAGTAAAAAGAATACTGTCAAAGGATTAGAAAAGTTCAGGGTAATCCAACCACATGTGATATATGTAAAGTAGCTAAGATCACCAGATCATCATTTAAATTTAGCTATACAATTCTGACTAGAAAACCTTTAGAAAAAGTGCATATGGATATCTGGGGTCCTGCACCAGTGAGATCACTTGGTGGCAGTAGATATTTTCTTTCTATCATAGATGACTACTCTAGAAAGGTTAAAGTTTATTTCCTAAAAGAAAAGTCAGAAGTCTTTAACTATTTTAAGCAATACTTGCATGAGTCTGAGAGAGCATTAAATGCCAAATTAAAATGTATTAGGACAGATAACGGATTAGAATTCTGTAACAAAGAATTTGAAAATTTTCTAGTAAATTTGGGTATTAAAATAGAAAGAACATCAACTTATAGTCCTGAACAAAATGGAATTGCTGAAAGGTTTAATCGAACTGCTATTGAAGGTGTTCGAGCAATGCTTTTAGATAGTGGGTTACAACCCAGATTCTGGGCAGAAGCCCTAAATACCTTTGTATATACTAAAAATAGATGTGAACATGCTCTAACAAAAGGAGTAAGTCCAATGGAATTATGGTTAGGACATAAACCATCTGTAAGACATTTTAAAATTTTTGGCTCATTAGCTTATGTACATGTCCCTAAAATAAAAAGAAATAAGTTACAACCTAAGGCCAATTCAGGCATAATGGTAGGTTATGCAACCAAAACAAAAGGTTATAGAATCTGGTTACCAGCAGATAGAAAAGTAATAGAAAAGTAACCATTCATGTATATATTGATGAAGCTAAGAAAGGTGTAGATACTTTATTTGGTACTGCTTCTAGAGTACAATATGTTTTTTATCCACAGGATGATAACTACCCTTATGAAAATAATGATAGTGATAACCATAATTTACATACACTTACCCCAATAAACATAACTAAATGGAAAAGACTAGAAGTACCTAGAAAGACAGGACCACGAGTAGATGTATACTATTATCCACCTTCTAGTGATCAAAAATTAAGATAATTTAATGATGTACAAAAATATTGTGAAACAAAAAAGCTTGAATTTAATTCTGAAATGTTTTCATTTAGACCACAAAAACCAGATATAAGTGAGGAAAATGAAGTTAAAATAGAAACTAACTGTTTAGAAGATGATTTGTACGAAAGTATTTTCCATGAGGAAATCTATAATGTAGAACTTCCAAAAAACTTTAATGATGTACAACAATCACAGGAAAAAAGGAATTGGATTAAAGCAATGGAGGATGAACTTAAGGTGATGAGAAAGATAGGAAAGTATGGAAATTAGTAGATCCCCCACCTCAAGGTGTTAAAAATATTAGGTAATAAATGGGTATATAGCGTAAAAAGGGATGATAAAAATAATATAAAAAGATATAAAGCTAGGCTTGTGGCACAAGGTTATAGACAGAAATATGGAATAGATTACACTGACATTTTTTCACCAGTTGTAAATTTTTCAATAGATTCCTGTTTATAATATTAGTATCTTTGCTAAGATGGAAGCATGTCCAGTTAGATGTTAAATCAGCCTATCTTTATGGAAATTTGAAGGAAAAAATTTACATGCAACAACCGGATGGATTCAAAATAAAAGGTAGTGAAGATAAAGTTTGTCTTTTAGAAAAGACTATTTATGGGTTACATCAGAGTGGAAGAGAATGGAATAAAGAATTGGATTCAATTTTGAATTCAATAGGATTTGAGACCATTAAATGGTGCAACTGTGTATACAAAATGAATAATAGTGTTATCTTGATAGTATATGTTGATGATATTTTGTTATTTGGAATAGAAACATCTGTAATTGGAAAAACTATTCAAATTATTAAAGAAAAGTTAGATATAGAGGAATTAGGAAAGGTTAAATATCTGTTAGGAGTTAACTTTGAAACTACAGACAAGGGCATATACTTACATCAAGAAACATATATAAACAGACTTATAACTAGTTTTACAGATCTACCTAAGACATTGGTAAATTTACCTTTTGAAACAGGGTGCTGGTTACCACCAAAAATTAAGGAAGATGAAATTATTGAGACTGAACTCATGAGAAAATACCCATATAGATCAATAATAGGTTGTTTATCTTTCCTTGCAGACAGAAGCCGACCAGATATTTCTTTTTCAGTAAACACAATGGCTCAATTCTGTAATGGATACACATATCAGCATTGGAAAATCGTTGTAGACCAAATGAATTATGTCTTTAGGACAAAACATTATAAAATAAACCTATCAAATGTTAATAGAGGCATCTTAAATGCATATTCTGATGCAAACTGGGGAAGTCATTTGACCAATAGACACTCTACAAGTGGATACATACTATATCTAGATGATACCCCATTTACATGGAAATCAAGAAAACAAAAGTGTATTGCATTAAGTTCTATGGAATCCGAATTTATAGCCTTAACTGAAAGTAAAAGAAACAATATGGTATTTTAATATATTAAAAGAAATAGACGTACTACCTAATGTGGGAAAACCTATTCAATTTTGTGACAATCAGTCAGCTATATATTTCTGTAAGAATAGTGTAGAAAATATAAAAACCAAGCATATTGATATCAGACTACAATTCATTCGAAAACTTGTTGAGGAGGAAGAATTCACATTAAAATTTGTTAATAGTAATTTAAACTTAGCTGACTTCCTAACTAAACCTTTATCTAAAGAGAAACTAAGTCCTTTCATAGATGATAAAGCAGAATTTGGATAATAGATTATAATAAAAGAAAATAAGACCTAATCCAAATAATTTATTAGTGTGTGACGTTTCGGCAACAACATTGTCACCATCATCAGACAAAAGAATTTAAAAAAAAAAAAATGTGTGTTTTTTTTTTATTCTTTTGTCTGATGATGGTGACAATGTTGTTGCCGAAACGTCACACACTAATAAATTATTTGGATTAGGTCTTATTTTCTTTTATCGTTTCATAGAGAAACTGTTTTGGAGATGAACTATCTACAAATTAATTCAAGACTCATCTTCAGACAACACTGGACATGAAGCAGGAGGGAGTGTGAAGTCCACTACTTGTACAAGTCAACAAGGGACTCTGCATCATCTGTAAATTCCTTCACTGTGTTGTCCTGTTTATTTCATTCTATCTCATTGTACTTTTGTGTAAATAGAGCTATGATGTTGTAAATCATTAGAAATGATGATCATGGGGCCCGATTGTTAGAGGTGATCATCTTTTCATTAAATGTAAGATACTTTAATATTTGTAAATTAAATTGTTTAAATAATTTGTATTTTTAAATTTAATTATAAAAAATTTGTAAATTTATATATGTAAATTCTTGTGCAAAATTAATCAATAGTAGAGGATTTGCATATGTCTAGTTAGTTAAAAAGAAGATAATAGTTTTTTTGTTTTGGGCAGAGAAGCTAGATTCTCTCAGGTTAGTTTTTTTTCTCTTATTGTAAATATGTTTATATAATTTCTTTAAAAAGTCTCTACTTTAACTTTATTGTTAAAATAAATATAATTTCTTCATAGGGGTACATTTGTTTTTTCCTCTTTAAGGGCTTCAAGCATTAATAGAAAATATTATTAAACAAGGTACCAGCTCTATCCTCCTTGCACCCAACAGGTTACTTACACTCGCTGGTGGGGTTGGACTTTTTTTAAATCAGAAAAAAGCGCCCAATGCGGGAATCAAACCTGGGTTGTACCAGTCAAAAACCAACAGTTTAGACCATACTTCCATTGACCCCCCTATTAGGTGACAGCGTTGTTACCATCATCAGACACTTCAACACATTATTAATTTATTTGGATTAGGTCTTATTGTAGTTCCCATCCCTTTTGCTAATTTGATATTTCATATGGAGATTATAGCTACAAGGTAATAAGACCTAATACTAATAAATTAATAGTGTGTTGTCGTGTCTGATGATGGTGACAACGTTGAAACGTTGCACACTATTAATTTATTTGGATTAGGTGTTATTGTAGTTCCCATCCCATTTACCAATTTGATATTTCATATGGAGATTATAGATACAAGGTAATAAGACCTAATACTAATAAATGAATAGTGTGTTGTCGTGTCTGATGATGGTAACAACGTTGAAACGTTGCACACTATTAATTTATTTGGATTAGGTGTTATTGTAGTTCCCATCCCATTTACCAATTTGATATTTCATATGGAGATTATAGATACAAGGTAATAAGACCTAATACTAATAAATGAATAGTGTGTTGTCGTGTCTGATGATGGTAACAACGTTGAAACGTTGCACACTATTAATTTATTTGGATTAGGTGTTATTGTAGTTCCCATCCCATTTACCAATTTGATTATTCATATGGAGATTATAGATACAAGGTAATAAGACCTAATACTAATAAATGAATAGTATGTGACGTTTCAGCATTGTTACCATCACCAGACATGTCAACACACTATTAATATATTTGGATTAGGTGTTATTGTAGCTCCCATCCAATTAGATATTCCATATTGAAAGACTGTCTGTTGTGCCAGGAGTTGGCCAGTCCTCAGCCTACAGAGAACAACACCAATTCTGTTCTACAAACACCAAAGACCCAGAAGAAGAAGGTAACATTTACAACAACAACAACAAAAGCCTTTATTTAGGGTATTCCGCCCCATATAGGATTTGCCGTATTTACACATCAACAAGAGGAGAGGGAAGAGGAAACATTTACAACAAAATAAAGTTTGTCTCACATTCAGTTACCTATTTACAGATAGGTCATCCTCCAGTATCCTTTGCCCTGCATTCTTTCTCATGCGCCCAGCTTCTGTGCAGAACTTAAAGTATCTAACAATCAGTAATTCATCATCCAGAGCTGAAGAGAGAAGTTGACATATGCGATGGTTTCTGAATTGACCAAAGTTAGGTATTGGGAAAATTTCAGTACATTTTTCTGTTAAGAGAGGGCATTGGAAGAAATAGTGAACCAAATTATCATCCGTGAGATCCTTACAAAGTAAACAGTTCCGGCCATTTTTTTTCCAGAAGTCTTTTCTTTCTTCCCTGAAAAATTGCCATAAAACTCTATGTTGTGCAGAAGAAGGTAAATTTATATCTACCTATTCCCCTGTGCTGGCTTTAATAATATGTTGAAGTATTTGGATGCCGTGTTTAGCCAAATAAGTCAGTACAGATTTAGCGGTGTGTGGTGGTGCATTATCATGATGGATAATCCAATTTTTGGAACTCCACATTTCACTTCTTTTCAGATGAATTGATTCATGTACACGTCTCATAATGTTTAAATAAGACTCCTTATTGATTGTTTGACCTTCCTCTAGATATTCATAAAGCACAATTCCCTTTATGTCAAAGAACGTGACCAATAAGACTTTGTTTTTTGACTTGCAAAGTCGGGATTTCTTCGTTCTTGGTTCATCTTTTCCTTTCCACTCCATGGATTGGCGTTTTGTTTCCGGGTCATACCCGTAAACCCATGTCTCGTCTATTTTATTACTTTTTCCTTCCAATTAGGGGTTTCTTCCACCATTTCAAGCTCATTTCAAGTTGGTTAACAGAACACATGGTGTCATCTGTATATTAAAGATTTTAACTTTTTTTTTTATTATCTCCTGATGAGGCACAATTTGGAATATAGATTATAAACACAAGGTAATAAGACAAATACAAATAAATAAATAGTGTGTGACGTTTCGGTAACAACGCTCTTAACCGAAACGTCACACTATTTATTTATTTGGATTTGTGCTCTTATCACCTTGTGTTAAACTTGGATGTTGTACCAGTATGTAACTCATACAAGGTAATAAGACCAAATAATTAATAGTGTGAATATGATCTTTATTACCTTGTAAATTTAATCTATAATCCAAATTGTACCTTTAATTGTAACTTTTTTTTTCTGTCTAAACATTTATACCTTTTCAAAATGATATGGCACAATTTGGATTATAGATTATACAGTTACGAGCGTCATGCGTTCTTAATCCGACATTCATTTTTCATGTCTGTCACTGTTTGCTTTTTTTTTGGAATGGCACCCTCCTATTGGTTGGCTACGATCACGCCACCTTTGCCCCCCCCCCCCCCCCCCCCCCACTCGCTTTTTCTTTTCTGTAACTATTGTGTTGGAGCGGGTCGCTCCTTAAATAAATGCATATATTAGTTAATAACTAAATGGAATCCCCTCTTTCTTTTTCCCAGTAAGAGACGCCTACGGAAGCCAACAGTACATAGACAGATAAAGCACATAGGCTATAGTTATTAACTAATATATGCATTTATTTAAGGCGCCAATTTATAATTGTAACAAATAGTATTTGAATAAAAACATTCAATCTCGGGTAAAACACGGGCGTTGCCTGGGTCATTCGGCTAGTAGATTATAAACATAAAGTAATAAGACCAAATCCAAATAAATAGTGTATGATGTTTCGGTAACAGCGTTGTTACCAACTTCAGACAAAAGTGCTTAATGAAGCGTTGTTAACGAAACGTCACCCACTATGGATTTGTGCTCTTATTACTTTGTGTTTATTATCCCTTATTTCATAATACATATTCACCCTTGACTTTACAATTTAACAAAATCAACAAGCAATCCAAGGGCCAGGTTTCTTTAAATATTTTTCATTTCTCTAGTGCAACTACAAGTTGCTGATGGCTTACACCATCTGTCGGAATAAATATCGACAAATTGTTGATTTTAATTTATTCCAGAATTTTCCAAATACCCTTCCTTGATTAATCAAGAAAAGTTAACCACATAAGCGTTTTGGTCTGTTGGCTTTCATCACAGTGGTGCAAGACATACTTCAACAACCATAAAAGCTGGTCTTTGCAGCATCTTGAAAACTCATCAAATGGCGAAAGCCATCAGCAACTTTTAGTTACACCATCAAATGCTTTTTTAAAAAATTTATCCACCTGATCCAAGTACACAATTTCACTCTCATACAATTTTTCATTTTTTTTCAAATTTCTAATTTTAATAGAAACTTTTTTTTCATAGTTTCATTGAAATACAGTAAAACCTCCATGAGAGGACACTCGCACTAGAGGACAACTCTCTATAAAGGACAGTTTTCATTTGCAAAATTAGCTTTTTTTACTAATTAGCAACTCTCTGGTAAGATGATACCTCTTTCTAAAGGATACTGTGATGTAATCTGTAAATAATTCATAGAATGTAAAAAAGAAAGGTTATCATCATGATTGTTTATGTTCTCTATATATAGAGACAGCTCGAGTTAGGCTGTAGATATATATAGTTGATAGATAGGCCATAAGTCAGGAAGTTCCCTCTCTTAAAATAAATATAATTAATTGTTCATCTTCACATTCCGATTTTTAAAGAAAATAAAACAGATGCTTTGGCTCTGTAATTAGGTGTTGTCCTTTACAGGGAGGTTCTACAGTAATACCTCTCATCCTGAACCAACATTCCATAGAAAACTCTATATAAGCAGAATGAACAATATAATAGTTGTAGCACACTGATGGATTTTGAATTGGAGAAATCACTGGGAGAGAAGTTTCATCACTGATCCGTTGCTAAATATTTTTCATCTTTCAATTCACTAATAGAAGTTTAAGGGTTCTAGATTATCATATACAGTAAAACCTCCCTGTAAAGGACACTTAGTTGCAGAGCAAAAGTGACCTTTATGAAGAGGTGTCCTCTTACCGAAGAATTGTTACATAGTATAAAATTGTAAGTGCAAAGTCAAACTGCTTTCCACATGTGTAGACATGTGGTGCACTTACAGTAATAGCAGTCGCCTACTTCTACCCACCATGATTATCATGGCCTGTACCACATGTACTAGGAATAAGCAAAAAAAAAAAAAAGAATAAAATGGTAATTTTGACAATGAAAACTGTCCTTTGTAGAGAGGTGTCCTCTAGCCGTAGTGTTCTCTCATGGAGGTTCTACTGTATATAAAAAATCTAATAATTCTATTATCAAATAATAGATTATTTGGAGCATATAAAGTGTATGTAAAATAGGTCTCCAGTAATTGAGATAATCTAGTAATGGCAAAATCTACACTCATGGACAAAACTTAAGGAAGTTGTACCTTTTAGCATGTATATTGGGATTCAGACAATAACTCTGAAAGATATTACAGTGACCTTTATTGAAGACACACTCATGGACAAAACTTAAGGAAGTTGTACCTTTTAGCATGTATATCGGGATTCAGACAATAACTCTGAAAGATATTACAGTGACCTTTATTGAGACACACTCATGGACAAAACTTAAGGAAGTTGTACCTTTTAGCATGTATATCGGGATTGAGACAATAACTCTGAAAGATATTACAGTGACCTTTATTGAAGACACACTCATGGACAAAACTTAAGGAAGTTGTACCTTTTAGCATGTATATCAGGATTCAGACAATAACTCTGAAAGATGTTACATTGACCTTTATTGAAGACACACTCATGGACAAAACTTAAGGAAGTTGTACCTTTTAGCATGTATATCAGGATTCAGACAATAACTCTGAAAGATGTTACATTGACCTTTATTGAAGACACCAGATAACCAAGTTTGATCAAAATTGCCTCTGTCTCCTTCAAAGACACATCAAAGACTTTCCACTTTTTAAAGTTTTATCAATGAATGTAGCTGAGACGAGATGCAAATAGGAGGTTTAACGAGATGTGGTGGTGCCAGGTCCATTTTGCCAGCCTGGAGGACCACCATCACTACAACTCTGTTTCCAGTCCAGACAGAGAGGTAACTCCACTCACAATCTACCCCACTTGCCCAGAATGTTAGCTTGGCACCTGCAGCTTCACTATGTGCTCATGAATGCTCCAGTTTGGTGGTAGTGTCACATCTATATCTTATTACCCTCTGAACATCTCTCAGAAATAGACAGCACCAAACAACACTAACAAGATTTAGAACAGGCCCTTTCAAACAATTGAAGATAAAAAAAAAAACCAACAAAATCTACCCCACTTGCCCAATATGTAGCTAGGCACCTGCACATCCAAAACACATTGTATTGCATTAGATGCAGCACTAAACAGGACCTTTGGGAGAGGCCGCTGCTTATTATAAAACAGCTTGAGGAGCATGAACTAATGGAATTTGTGTAATCTTTATACAAGAGGATAAGAAATAACTGCATAACCTTCTAATCCCATAGTACTCTAATTAACCCCTGCATTACATTTATACTAAATGGTGTACTCAATTCTATCAGGATATTCTGGAAAATGGATCTAGATTTAACCACGAACCACTTGGTGTCCGCAGCACAAGTATCCACCCACCCTAGACCACAACAAAAAGTTCCGCCGGAGCCTCCTCACTACCAAGATGGACTCCATGGAATCTCTCCATGACTGCCCCTCGATCCATGAGGATTACATTATCTTAGGTTCCATGCTCCAGATCAGGTGGGTAGCTGCTGGTGTCCCAGGTAGAGTATCTTGGTAGTTACAAGGTTGGTTACACCTACAGGTGGACTCCTGCAAGAATCAGATACCTTTCAAATACAGTAGAACCTCCCTGTAAAGGACAACACCTAATTGCAGAGCCAAAGTGTCCTTTAGGAAGAGGTGTCCTCTTACCAGAGAGTTGCTAAATTGTAAAAATGGTAATTTTGAAAATGAAAACCGTCCTTTCTAGAGAGGAATCTCTAGCGCGGGTGTCTTCTCATGGAGGTTCTACTGTATTTGTTGTTCCCATTTGAATACACAGGTAGAGCATGTTGGTTAGACCTTGTAGTTACAATGTTGGTCAGACTCACAGACTCCTGCAAGAATCAGAGACCTTTGAAATACAGTAGAACCTCCCTGTAAAGGACACCTAATTGCAGAGCCAAAGTGACCTTTAGGGAGAGGTGTCCTCCTACCGGAGAGTTGCTAAATAGTAAAAACGGTAATTTTGAAACTGAAAACTGTCCTTTGTAGAGAGGTGTTCTCTAGCACGGGTGTCCTCTCATGGAGGTTCTACTGTATTTGT